>CM069859.1:20191857-20647250 GCA_036172795.1 Pelodytes ibericus
TGTGGCATATTAATGGGCATAATAGTGGCATATTAATGGGCATAATAGTGGCATATTAATGGGCATAATAGTGGCATATTAATGGGCATAATAGTGGCATATTAATGTGCATACTAACTGTGGCATATTAATGGGCATACTAACTGTGGCATATTTATGGGCAAATTAGCTGTCGTATATTTATGGGCAAATTGGCTGTGGTATATTAATGGGCATATTGACTGTGGCATATTAATGGCCAGACTTAGAGTGGCATACTAATGGGAAAATTGGCTGTGGCATAATAATGCGCAAATAGTGGCATATTAATGGGCAACCTGGCTGTGGGAATACATTGGAAAAACTGAAGGGCCTATAATATCTTAATCTGGCCCTGCCTACCCAGCATACCTCCCTCCCCTCTCCCTACTTTTTTTTACTTTCCAACTTTTTTGTCCAGTTAGTTTTTCTATCGGTGGAAACTGAACTCGACTTTGAGGCCGCCTTAGTTAGTAGTCCTTGGGCAAAAGCTTACATTGCCCATTGAACAAAGCAGCCCTGGGCATACTTACTAAATGCTGAATCAGCAAGGAGATAGGAAACACCAGCCATTTAAAGATGATCTGGAACAAATTCTATTAATGCCGGATTTTAGTTCATCTTTGCAAGTTCACCACAGTTCACTGTTTAGTGAATAGACTCCAATGTTCCACCTGCCACCTTCAAATTAACAGATTTTTCTAACAGGTGCAGAAGAGCCATTCAATTTCGGATAATTCCATTATATTTATGCTGGAACAAGCACACTTTTTAATAGGCATCATCCAAGATGTAAAAATTGCATCTCCATCATCCTGCAAGATCTTTCTGTACTAATGGAAATAACAAAGGCTCTCACACTACGATGAATATTTATGTATCAGGACTAAGAAGGCTAATGACAAGAAAATAGCATTCAACATACAGTGTAAAAACCTTCTGCTAAAAACACTGGGCGCAACCAAATCTTAATATATGTTTAAAGAAAATGTAAAACATGGTTATACAGTCATATTTTTATAAAATGTGTAAGTCATATCAGCAAATAAAGTTGTTAGAGGAGCAGGATCACCCTGAAGTTAGTGGTACCAGGACCAGTGGTGCATTTTGGTTTTGTGCTGCCCTAGGCAGACAAAATGCGGGCACCCCCCACCCACGTTGCACACCTACGACATGCCCAATCACCCCATTACATGCCGCCATCACCCACATTGCATGCACACTAAATGGCCCATCACCCCCATTACATGTCACCATCACCCTCATTACATACCCCCACCACGTCCATTACATGCCCCCATCACCCCGATTAATTGGAAGGAGCTAAAGCTTGCTGAACGCTGAGGGAGGGTGTGAAAATGTTTGAAGCACCAGAAGTGTGATTTAACACGCTCTGGCAAAGTGCCGCCCTCTGTCAAAATGCCGCCCTAGGCGAGTGCCTTGTTTGCCTTGTGGAAGATACACGACTGACCAGCACCACTGTCTGAAATCCTGATAATCATGGACAATATATTGTGTCATATCAAGCTGTTGAAGATGTCTCCGGTAGAGGTGGCCTTTACCTAATGCTTAAACTAACTTCTTCACAGCTCATCCTACAGGCTGGATGCACCCCTGGATGACTCCTGTAGAGCCTTCTCCTTTATTGCTGAGCAACAAGTAGCCTGGCTGTTTTGCTACCAAGAGTGATACAATGTGATATGGGTCGAATGGTAGAATGTCGGAGGGGTTCTCTGTAAAAGTGTCAGGTAATAATAATAATAATAATATTAGAATACAAATTGTTAAAGCCTCAGTAAGATTTATTAGATTCTTTAATATTATTTAACTTTAGCTCAGGCCAAACTCTATTTATTTAGCTCTTACAATTTAGCATGGTTTATTGTAACAAGTTCAAGTAGTTTCCCGAGTCATTTTTTATTAACTTCTCTTTACAGTAAGGACTTTCTTGGCAAGTGAACTGTGCCTGTCACTCACTGTCTTTACGCTCCTAGAAAATCCTTTAAATCTAAAGAGCTACTCTTGTTTTATGCTAGACATTACAAGTTACAAGCCTTTCCGTGGGGTGCTTTAAACACAAACTCAAACCAATTCCTTACAAATAACAGTTCATACAATGTCTGCACTCAGGGTTGCACAAGCATTCCCCAGAACATTCTCAGCATTCATTCCCAGAATTCAGGGCACACAGCCATGCATCCCTACTAGGACTGAGTGTTGGGGGTATCTGCATGTACACTCACCTCTACAAAGACATCCAGGATACATTTTTAGGTAAGCATTTGGCTTAATGTTTGTATTTGCCGGGGTGATCATTGCATTGCCTTCCTACCGTGTCATGCACACATAAATAAACATATAATAAATTACATATAATAGGATAAAGTAAAAGCTCTAATAATAAGTGTATGTGCACAGCTGTAACCACTTGTGTGTTCCCTCCCACCAAAAACATAAATGAGAAAAAAAAGAGTGATGCTATAAGAATATATAAGTGTTTTAGGTAATACAATTATATTATACTTATCGGAGACTTTAAACTCTCAATAAGAATCCACGGAATACATGTGAAAAGACAACAAACAGAGATATGTGTAATACTGTTAACACAAGGTAGAGAACAATATAGTGACCCCATCACCCTCCCGGTATATCACTCACATATACCAGAGCCCTGAAACTCAGCTCTAGTTGTTAGGCTCTGGGGTGTATCCAAAATCTGTCTGTGGATATTTTGCACTTATCCTGGAACATTGAATGGAAAAACTATATATATAAAGATAATTCTGGCTCTTTCAAATCACAATAAGTGCCACATAGTGTAGACTGGAAAAATGTATATATTTATTGGCCCCCACCACATGAGACTTACTTAAAATATGAAAAATATATCATAAGCGCATCACTCTTTTTATTTTACACCTTTATGGTTCACACGTCCATTCTAAGGTCACTGTGAACTACCGTGGCAAGGTTTTGAGCCACCTGACAAACAGCACATTTCTGCTCCAGTGAATTTACAAGGCTCGCCCGTCTCAATGTTTTGCCTCTGGCCTGAACTGATTACATTGATTTACCATTAACTTTAATCTAACAATGTTTTACCTATTGTGCATTGCTGTAGGTTGACTGAGCATGCTGAGATCTGTAGTAAAAACAAATGTCTGATAGTTTATCCTGGGCACACACTACACAAACCCACTCTGCACAACCCACAAAGGATTGCCCCTAAAACACAGCACATGTTGGGTTCGTTTAATTGTAGAGTGAAGAAATGTTCTTTTAAACTACTGAAATTGCTTTCTGGACCATTGCAGGATGCTGGCTGAGCTAAACCATGCTAGAGAAGAAAGCAAGAAAGCTATAATCTGATCGTCATGCATCCTAGCTGTCTTGCATCCAGTCATGCATCCTCACTGTCTTGCATCCAGTCTTGCATCCAGTCTTGCATCCAGTCTTGCATCCAGTCTTGCATCCTCACTGTCTTGCATCCTCACTGTCTTGCATCCACGCTGACTTGCATCCAGTCTTGCATCCTCACTGTCTTGCATCCAGTCTTGCATCCTCACTGTCTTGCATATAGTCTTGCATCCTCACTGTCTTGCATCCTCACTGTCTTGCATCCAGTCTAGCATCATCGCTGTCTTGCATCCAGTCTTGCATCCTCGCTGTCTTGCATCCACACTGACTTGCATCCACACTGACTTGCATCCACACTGACTTGCATCCACACTGACTTGCATCCAGTCTTGCATCCTCACTGTCTTGCATCCAGTCTAGCATCCTCACAGTCTTGCATCCAGTCTTGCATCCTCACAGTCTTGCATCCAGTCTTGCATCCAGTCTTGCATCCAGTCTTGCATCCAGTCTTGCATCCTCACTGTCTTGCATCCTCACTGTCTTGCATCCTCACTGTCTTGCATCCTCACTGTCTTGCATCCTCACTGTCTTGCATCCAGTCTTGCATCCTCACTGTCTTGCATCCTCACTGTCTTGCATCCTCACTGTCTTGCATCCTCACTGTCTTGCATCCTCACTGTCTTGCATCCTCACTGTCTTGCATCCACGCTGTCTTGCATCCACGCTGACTTGCATCCAGTGTTGCATCCTCACTGTCTTGCATCCAGTCTTGCATCCTCACTGTCTTGCATATAGTCTTGCATCCTCACTGTCTTGCATCCAGTCTTGCATCCTCACTGTCTTGCATCCAGTCTTGCATCATCGCTGTCTTGCATCCAGTCTTGCATCCTCGCTGTCTTGCATCCTCACTGTCTTGCATCCACACTGACTTGCATCCAGTCTTGCATCCTCACTGTCTTGCATCCAGTCTAGCATCCTCACTGTCTTGCATCCAGTCTAGCATCCTCGCTGTCTTGCATCCAGTCTTGCATCCTCGCTGTCTTGCATCCAGTCTTGCATCGCTGTCTTGCATCCAGTCTTGCATCGCTGTCTTGCATCCAGTCTTGCATCCTCGCTGTCCTGCATCCAGTCTTGCATCCTCACTGTCTTGCATCCAGTCTTGCATCCTCACTGTCTTGCATCCAGTCTTGCATCCTCACTGTCTTGCATCCAGTCTTGCATCCTCACTGTCTTGCATCCAGTCTTGCATCCAGTCTTGCATCCTCACTGTCTTGCATTCAGTCTTGCATCCTCACTGTCTTGCATCCAGTCTTGCATCATCGCTGTCTTGCATCCAGTCTTGCATCCAGTCTTGCATCCAGTCTTGCATCCTCACTGTCTTGCATTCAGTCTTGCATCCTCACTGTCTTGCATCCAGTCTAGCATCATCGCTGTCTTGCATCCAGTCTTGCATCCTCGCTGTCTTGCATCCAGTCTTGCATCCTCACTGTCTTGCATCCAGTCTTGCATCCTCACTGTCTTGCATCCAGTCTAGCATCATCGCTGTCTTGCATCCAGTCTTGCATCCTCGCTGTCTTGCATCCAGTCTTGCATCCTAGCTGTCTTGCATCCAGTCTTGCATCCTCACTGTCTTGCATCCAGTCTTGCATCCTCACTGTCTTGCATCCAGTCTTGCATCCTAGCTGTCTTGCATCCAGTCTTGCATCCTCACTGTCTTGCATCCAGTCTTGCATCCTAGTTGTCTGGGTCTAGGACACTTGTTTGCGACTGCTTCACCACTGACAGTTAAGCGCATCAGTTTGATTGCTGAACTGTCAGCGGTGATGATGAACACCGCTGCTTCATTGCAGCAATGTAAGCACTGACAGATCAGCGCTAAACTGTCAGCACTTACAAACAAACATCCCCCAACAATTGAACCACCCCTTAAAGTGACCCCCCCCCGAACCCTAATACTAAATTAACCCTCCCGAGCCCTGATACTAAATTAACCCCCCCAAACTCTAATACTAAATTAACCTCCCCGAGCCCTAATACTAAAATTAACCCCCGAAACCCTAATACTAAAATTAACTCACCCTGAACCCTAACCCGAAACCCCCCCAAACCCTAATATTAAAATTAATGAAATACTAATACTTACCCCCCCTCAATGAACTGTCCAGCGATGACCTCTTACGTGATGAACCATTCCATCCCCAGCTGTCTTGCATCCAGTCTTGAATCCTATCTGTCTTGTGTCCAGTCTTGCATCCAAGCTGTCTTGTATCCAGTCTTTCATCCAGTATTGCATCCTAGTGGTCTTCCATCCAGTCTTTCATCCAGTATTGCATCCAGTCTTGAATCCTAGCTGTCTTGTGTCCAGTCTTGCATCCAAGCTGTCTTGTATCCAGTCTTTCATCCAGTATTGCATCCTAGTGGTCTTGCATCCAGTCTTTCATCCAGTATTGCATCCAGTCTTGAATCCTAGCTGTCTTGTGTCCAGTCTTTCATCCAGTATTGCATCCTAGCTGTCTTGCATCCAGTCTTCCTAGGTTCTCTGTGTATTTCCCTAATGCATGCCTGGTTTTCCTTTCTTGCCTCTCATATTTAGTTATTATGTATTTAACCTGCCTGAGATAGTTTTAAATCTGTTCTGTTCTTGTACAGCTATCCCCTCCATGCCATTATGTACTTCTTATGTACTGGTAACTAGCAGGGTTCGACACCAATATTGCTCATGGTGGGAATTTACTAGAATCTTTGTAGTACCATTTAATGTTCTTTGGAACTGGTGTCCTTGTACGGACAATAGTCTACAATAGAACTATCCAGATCCCCTCTCTTCATTGAGAATCTGCAATGTACCAATATAAGACTCCGAACACCTCTGAGCAATCATTAGTCCACCACTAGGTCCTGCTCCCCCCCTGGTCATGGACTCCTTCCCCAACACATTAAGCACCTGTGCAACATTTGGTGTACAATGATGAACCTTATCTGCGCAGCTTGACTGTAATTGATTAAGTAGATAATAAGTGCACACCTGGTATGAGTCTGTAATAAAAGGACCAGGTGTTATAGTTACTGTGTAAATATGTAAGGGGAGGGGTAGCAGGAATCAATGTGCAGCTCAGAAATACTATGGTGAGATAAATTGCTAAAAAATTGCTTTTCTCCTTCACTTGGGACCCTTGACACCTAGGTCTGGGACGAGTTCCTATCAAAACATGTCCTTGTTTGGAAGCAGGAGAAATCTATCCCTTTCCATCCTCCTGTCAGCAGGAACATCCCAACTCTGCTTTAGAACTGTGTCTCAAACATAATCCAAATTATTACCCCTGCTATTGAAATCTCAAGTGCTTAGAACAGTTTCAAAATCTTCAAAGTAGGGAATCTTGACATTTACGTGATAAGGTTCATTGCCTAGGCTTGCCAAGCCCTTGCATCGAGTCTTCCATGTTCCATGCTGTGTTTGGCCAGCTACAGGCATCTTGTACTGGCACTTTCTGTTTTGTTTTACTCTAGCCATGGTTAGTGGCTAGGACTTGCCAACAACATGGCATTCTACAATGTTGTGGAAAACTTATGACCTCATATAACTAAATCCCCACACAATTTGTATCCATGTCAGGCCCTAAGGATGTTATTGTTCTGCCCTTGTTTTCTTATTCCCTGACTGACACAGATGGCTAGTATACCAACACAAACCTGGGCCCACCACTTCCCTGGACTCTCTATTAGGACCTGTGAACCCATTCTTCTTATTTGGCTGTTATCTCTCTGCCAAAATACATATTAAGAATAAAGAGTGACAATCTAATATACAAAAATACTTTAATAATTCATACATTTAGATTTATATAAAATAATAGTCACTATACATATGCTCCAGAAAAATGTGAGTCAATAAATATATTTGTCATATTTATTAACTCATATGTCTGGGGTATGTTTATAGTGACTACTGTATTTTTTACTGAACAAAGTATTTTTGTATATTTGTATTCTGGTGTGCCGCTCTTTATTCTTGATATGTATATGTATTGATTTAAATATGTTGTCAGTGTGTGTTGTATCCTTATCTCTTCTCAGTAAGTTGCCATTCAGAGCATTGTAGCTTTTTGTTATGTAATATTTGATTTAAATCTGTCATTTGTTCTATAGTTATCATATTTGTTGACTGTTATATGCCTGGAGCACATTGATAGTGACTACAGTTTTTTGAACATATATATATTTATGAATTAATAAGGATGTCTGTATTTTTGAAGATACTTCTTCATTTCAGTGGGTGCAGGCCAACACTCCATCGCGTACAGTCATCTTTAGCAGAGCTATGGTTTACTCCAAATTGTCAGCAGGGGAACTCTACCTTCTCATCTCAATGGTAATTTAGATCACCAACAATCTGCACCATTTAAATAGTCTAAAAAAGGCATCAGGTGCTCAGAAATTCTCCCAGTCTGTGTTAATTAAGCTCAGGAGTGATTTTCATCTGGGGAATTAATCTCTACAATATAAATAATCAGTAATGCTTTGTGCAACTAACCCTATCTCTCTTACAGGCAAAAAAAGAAAAAAACTAGGCTAAAAAAAAAAAAGGAGGTTGGAAACTGAGAAAGGTGCAAAGAAAAGTATGTTGCATTCTGCAAACACAATCAAACCATTCTCATCCAATGTGATCTGGTCTGGAATGGATTCAGGTAGGGCACATTAGCCAAATTTCCAAAATAGAATGACTCAGTATCCCTGAATTCGGGTCACAATTGGCACTTTGGGATGTTTAGAAACGGAAGCATTCGGACTGGGACAATTTAGCTATAAAAAGCATACAATTTCGGCTACCCAACATGCGTTGCTCACCCCCCCCCCCCCCCCCCATTTCAATTCTTCAGATTTTAGCTGGATAATTGAATAGCAAAGTGTAGAGGAATTAAAATAAACTTATTTTAAACACAGATATATGTACCGTATTTGCTCGAATATAAGACGACCCTGATTATAAGATGACAGCCCCCCCCCCCCCCTAATTTTGGATTTTACTTTAGGAAAAAACTAAAAGCCTGAATATAAGACTATCCTATAGGAAAAATGTTTAACTTGTTTATATTCACATGTAAATTGCTTTTTTTTTAAAATAAGAATGATGATAGAAAGAAATGCATTTCTTGTGTTGATTTCCTTGTATTTGCCAATCTGCCTCCCAGACGTAGCCAATGCATCGCCCTCACAGCCTTTAGCCCACCAGCCAATACTGCCCCTACCCCCCCAGACTTAACCAGTGCTGCCTCCCTCTCCCTCCCCCAGACTTACCAAATGCTGCCTCCCCCAGACTTGTTCAATGCTGCCTCTCCCCGTTCCCTCCCACAGACTTGTTCAATGCTGCCTCTCCCCCTTCCCTCCCCCAGACTTGACCAATGCTGCCTCTCCCCCTTCCCTCCCCCAGACTTGACCAATGCTGCCTCTCCTCCTTCCCTCCCCCAGATTTACCCAATGTTACCTTCCCCGTCCTCAGACTCGCCCAATGCTGCCACTCCCCCTTACCTCCCCCAGACTTATCCAATGTTGCCTCCCCCTCCCTCAGAGTCCCCAATGCTGCCACTCCCCCTTACCTCCCTCAGATGTCCCCAGTGCTGCCTATCCACCTCTCTCCCCAAGACTTACCCAAAGCTACCTCGTCCTCTCCCCCCCCAGACTTGCCCAGTGCTGCCTCTCTATCCCCCTTCCCACTCCCAGACTTGCCCAATGCTGCCTCTCCATCCCCCCTCCCTACCTCAATGCTGACTCCCCCCCCTTTCTCCCTCACCCAATGCTGGTTCTCCTCCATCCCTCCCTCATCCAATGCTGGCTCTCCCCCCTCCCTCCCTCACCCAATGCTGAGTCCCACCTCCCTCCCTCATCCAATGCTGGCTCTCCCCCTGCCCCCTCCCTCCCCCAGACTTCGCCAATCTCCATGGTGGCTAGTGGGGAAAGCCGGTGGATATCTGCACATACGTGTAGACATCCTCCGCTGCTGCCCGGAACTTCTGTCAGGACTTGTTTGATGGACCACCGGAAGGTCACGTGACCATTTTCTCTGAAAAAAATCTTGTCTTATAGTTGAGCTGTAGTTGGCAAATGCCCGGTGGGCCGCGGTGGCCATGGGCCGAGGCCGGCAGGGGAGTTCCCAGCAGTGGCCTCTGGGTCCCAAGATCTCCCCTGCCGGTCTATGCAGGGCCGGCACTATCCGAGCGCTGGCCTCGCTGTTTTCCATGAAGGGATGGTGAGGACATCAAAGATCTCCCTCACCGGCCCACATGCTGACAAATGCGGCCGCCGGCGGGGAGAGAGGGAGGGAGACAGCCTGGAGAGAGAACCCGGCGGAGCTCTAACTTGCAGCTCTCGCCAGATCCGGAGCATTGCCATGGCAACGACCGGATCTCGCGAGAGTGACGAGGACCACCAGGAAACCCCGCCTCCCTGGTACCAGCCGGTCCCGGGGGGGGGGGTAAATAAACAAATAAAATAATAGGCATTATGTCCCCCCCGGACATAATGCCTGTTATTTTATTTGTTTATTTACCCCCCCCCCCTACACACACACACACAATCCATTCTAACATTTATGCAGCACTC
Organism: Pelodytes ibericus; assembly: GCA_036172795.1. Classification (NCBI taxonomy): domain Eukaryota; kingdom Metazoa; phylum Chordata; class Amphibia; order Anura; family Pelodytidae; genus Pelodytes; species Pelodytes ibericus. The sequence goes on from CM069859.1 coordinate 20,201,833, forward strand.
TCACACCCATCACACACAGCACTATCACACAGCACTCTCACACCCATCACACACAGCACTCTCACACCCATCACACACAGCACTCTCACACCCATCACACACAGCACTCTCACACACAGCACTCTCACACACAGCACTCTCACACACAGCACTCTCACACCCATCACACACAGCACTCTCACACACAGCACTCTCACACACAGCACTCACACCCATCACACACAGCACTCTCACACCCATCACACACAGCACTCACACACAATAGCACTCTCACACACAGCACACACAGCATTCTCACACACAGCACTCTCACACACATCATAGACAGCACTCTTGCACTCTCACACACATCATACACAGCACTTTCACACGTCGGGGGTGTGGTGGGGGGTGTAACGGGATGTACCTGATGGCACCCCCAGTCAAGACATGACAATACCGGATCCCTCTTGGTGGCATGTCTCTGCTGCTGAACACTCCCCTGAAAATGGCGCCCATCACAAAGATAAGCAATGCTGGTGCCACCCCCTGCCCAAAAAAACATGGCAAGGGGTATCAGTAGATGGGGAAACTGCATGTGAAGCTTTTTTTAAAGTAATAAACTACTGAAGTTACTGAGGTGCAAGATGCCTTGGAAATGATTACAGATCACTGTAGAAATTTACAACGTTAATATATTTTGGATTTCTGTGTTGTAAGGCAGACATTTGCTGGAAGCAATGTTCCAGTATCTGTTTTGAGGTTTGATTATTGCAGACAGCGCACATCATTGAGGAAACCAAACATTCAATCAAGTCGCGCAAATAATTTTTTTTAAACCAGCTTTGTCACCTGAAAATAACTCTACCATAATCAGCTTAAACAAGTATTCCCTACAGTTTAATATAACTACTTATAGGAAATATCTTTGAAGAATTTGCCAGACTGCTTGAAGGGCATGTTATGATAATGGGAGCTATTCACGAAAAAAGAACATTTCTTCAATATTTAAAGATTTAGCTATGAATTATCTGTGGCCAGCTGAGCAATGTCTAGCAAGAGAAACACACCAGGTATATTCGCTGCACAAAGCAGTAATGTATCATCGACTGGGCCTATGCTTAGGGAGGCACATTGCAGGGGGTGGCATAAAAATCTCCCCCCACCCACCCGCTAGAACTGAACAAACTGACCCACACCCGCGACGTGTATTGAGCCCTCATGTTCATTAATTGAGAAAAACAACTTTGCTCTACTCAAGTCCTCCCTGAGAGCACAGGCCGATTTAAAAAAGAGGCTCTCAGCTACTCTAAATGCTTTCTATCCCGATTTTCCCTGACACTATGAATTAAAGGAATTTGAGTCACATTGATCCTGTCCACCTCAGCGTGTTGTTTGTCTTTACTGAGTAAGGGACTTTAGAGAAGGAGAAGAGGTAGTGCTTGGCAGCGGCAGCACTGGGAAGATCTAGAAAGCAATCATGTTGTACAGAGGTACTCAGCAGTCCCAGCCTAAAGTTTTAATTTCTCCCTTTTTTCGAGCTGTTGGTTCTAAAACGGAATGAAGCGATAGCTTTTTAAAAGGGTACTGCTCATGAACCTCCACAATCATAGTAAGTGATGCTCCCATAGAGAAACCATTAAAACTTCTAGAAATTGTTTTGTCCAAAAAAATCTGAGCAGGTGTCTGTCCTTCCATTCCTTCTCTCCGTCCAAAGCTAATTTAAGATTATTTATTTATTTAGGCTGCACATAATATTAAGGATTAATCCTAAGGGTCCTGCATTTGAGAAAGTTAAATGTGGGGGGAAAATAAACATTGTATATCACTTTAATATTTTGTTATGTAAGTGAAGTCAGGATAGCTCTAAACATCCTTTCCTAAATGGACATCTTTGAATGCCCCACAGCATACTTTGACTGATTGAGCAAGCCCCCTCTAACCCATTTACCCATTTGTAACCCTGAGAGGAACTCTAGCCCTAACCCTAAATATATCATGAGCCCCTATGTTACCCTAAGTGGAATTCTAAACCTAACTGCAAACACACATACAGTGGATATAAAAAGTCTACACACCCCTGTTAAAAACTCAGGTTTCTGTGTAGTAAAAAAATGAGACAAAGATAAATAATTTCAGAACTTTTTCCACCTTTAATGTGACCTATAAACTGTACAACTCAATTGAAAAACAAACTGAAATCTTTTAGATAGAGGGAAGACAAAATATAAAAATAAAATAATGTGGTTGCATAAGTGTGCACACCCTTAAACTAATACTTTGTTGAAGCACCTTTTGATTTTATTACAGCAGTCTTTTTGGGTATGAGTCTATCAGCATGGCACATTTTGACTTGGCAAGATTTGCCCACTCTTCTTTGCAAAAACACTCCAAATCTGTCAGATTGCCAGGGCATCTCCTGTGCACAGCCCTCTTCAGATCACCCCACAGATTTTCAATCAGATTCAGGTCTGGGCTCTGGCTGGGCCATTCCAAAACTTTAATCTTCTTCTGGTGAAGCCATTCCTTTGTTGATTTGGATGTATGCTTTGGGTGGTTGTCATGCTGAAAGATGAAGTTCCTCTTCATGTTCAGCTTTCTAGCAGAAGCCTGAAGGTTTTGTGCCAATATTGACTGGTATTTGGAGCTGTTCATAATTCCCTCTATCTTAACTAAGGCCCCAGTTCCAGCTGAAGAAAAACAGCCCCAAAGCATGATGCTGCCACCACCATGTGTCACTGTGGGTATGGTGTTCTTTTGGTGATGTGCAGTGTTGTTTTTGTGCCAAACATATCTTTTGGAATTATGGTCAAAAAGTTCAACCTTGGTTTCATCAGACCATAACACCTTTTCCCACATGCTTTTGGGAGACTTCAGATGTGTTTTTGCAAAATGTAGCCTGGCTTGGATGTTTTTCTTCGTAAGAAAAGGCTTTCTTCTTGCCACTCTACCCCATAGCCCAGACATATGAAGAATACGGGAGATCGTTGTTACATGTACCACACAGCCAGTACTTGCCAGATATTCCTTCAGCTCCTTTAATGTTGCTGTAGGCATCTTGGTAGCCTCCCAGACCAGTTTTCTTCTCGTCTTTTCAAAAATTTTGGAGGGAGCTCCAGTTCTTGGTAATGTCACTGTTGTGCCATATTTTCTCCACTTGATGATGACTGTCTTCACTGTGTTCCATGGTATATCTAATGCCTTGGAAATTCTTTTGTACCCTTCTCCTGACTGATACCTTTTAACAATGAGATCCCTCTGATGCTTTGGAAGCTCTCTGTGGACCATGGCTTTTGCTGTGGGATGCGACTAAGAAAATTTCAGGAAAGACCAACTAGAGCAGCTGAACTTTATTTGGGGTTAATCAGAGGCACTTTAAATGATGGCAGGTGTATGCTGACTCCTATTTAACATGATTTGGAATGTGATTGCTTAATTCTGAACACAGCTACATCCCCAGTTATAAGAGGGTGTGCACACTTATATAACCACATTATTTTATTTTTATATTTTTTCTTCCCGTTTTCAGTTTGTTTTTCAATTGAGTTGTACAGTTTATAGGTCACATTAAAGGTGGAAAAAGTTCTGAAATGATTTATCTTTGTCTCATTTTTTTACAGCACAGAAACCTGAGATTTTAACAGGGGTGTGTAGACTTTTTATATCCACTGTACATACTCATACACACAGTTGCATGCACACACATACTCGCACACACAGTTGCATACACACACATGCTCACACACACACATACTGTATGTACACAGTTACATATACATACACAGTTACATACACACACACACAGTACATGCATACACACTTACATACTCACGCACACACACAGTACATGCATACACACTTACATAAATCACACAGCTTAGAATTTACAGACACGAGCTTCCCCCGTGTGTTGCTGTTGCTCCGCCCACAGATGATGTTAAGCTCCTCCCACCGGAGCCGTCGGCATTCCACTCACAGTGATGTCAGCACTGGTACCAACAGAGAAATCAGGGGCTTTGGGAAACGCCCCAGGTACACCCACTGTCACTACGTGACATGTTTTGTGTGATGTACCTGGCACGTCCATGGTGGCAAAGGGGTTAATTTAAGAGGCAGTACCACCAAGCTTATTTTATTTATTGTGTACATACTCTTAAGATTTGTGAACTGCACTGATTTTTACTTTAAAACAATTTACAGTTTTCCTGCAGTTTTAAATTGAAAACACTTTCACTGGGGACTCTGAATTCAGTGACAGACATTAAGGAGCAATTAGCAATTACCATTGCTATAGTAACCACAATACATCATTATTTGCTGTTTTTAGGAGACAGGAAGAGCTGATAAGACAAACCTGTTTTTTACTTAACTTTATTTATCTAAAATATATATATTCTGGGACTGTGAAGTTTAAACTGCATTCTGAATTTATAGACGCACATAAAGACTAGACCTGATTCAAACATGCCTAATCTATATATATATACCCCAGTATAGTGCTGCAAAATGCGTTGGAACTTTATAAATACAGAATAATACTGCTATAGGTCTCTATCTGTCAGGGAACAGGTCCAGGTGACATAGGACCCTGAGTACCCATAGATGTTGTTCAGGAGTTCATTGGCAGGATATGGAGTCTCAGGGCTTGGCGCAGGGAAAGTGCGCTCCCCCAGTAACTTGAGGCTCCTGGTTTGTTGAGCCACATTCCAGGCACTGTGGGTTGCGGGTATTGTATCCATTATAAACAGAACAGGAAAGAAACCCTGCAGACATACTGGAGCGAGCATGGAACATAACCTTGAACAGCATGCTGCAGACTGAAGCAGAGAGATGGAAGCAGAGAAATGGGCTAAGTAAACATGGACAAAGCAGAAGCAGAGACAGGAAACATAACACAGAGTCCAGGGCTACAGGGGAGACTCAGGAGCAAGGAAGAACTGAAACATACATGAGAAGGGTACAGCATAAGACAAGCTAAGGAGACATACACAAGCACAGACATAACATAAAACAGAGGACAGTGCTAATGAATAAGCAGCAAAAGGGATGGGGTGAAGAGCCGAAATCCTCAGATGCTTCATAAAGGGAAACCCGAAACAGGGATGTGGGGAGATGATAGAGGAGCGGGAATCCGCAGGTGCTTCACGGAAAGAGGATACGGAGAAATAGATACATACAGACATAAACGTACCTAATACTCTGAGATGTTAATTGTGAGGGTTTCTTTGACTTATAGAAGATAAACAAGCGGATAGACATAGGCACTCACCAGTCCAAATGAGGTAAAAAAGGTAGATTTAATGATGAAAAAATAAATAATTCCAGTGTAACAAACAGGATGAATGAGGTAACATCGATAGTGGGGAAGCAGAAAATCTGCCTTACGCGTTTCGTGCCATTCGGCACTTAATCATAGGCTTTGACTTATGGCCATAAGAAGAAAACTTTCCAGCCAATGTCAATGTACCTCACAATCAGGCAAGTTCATAACGCTAGAACTGAATTATAAACTAGCAAATGAATAACACAGAAACACAGACACCAACACAAAGAAAAATACCTGTAGCTGAAATGGCTGGGAAATGGAGAAAGCAAAATGAGGAAACGGGTGGAGCACATTTAAATAGGAATAAAGTAACAAGGTAGAAGTTAGCAGGAAAACCCTGGAGTGGATAACCACAGGGAACAAAGGAAAAATGGAAACAGGGCACAGGAACACAAGCTATGGAATTCCAAATAACAGGGAGAGAGACTCCTAAGCAAGGTTCAGAGATTCAGAGCAGGACACAAGAAAGGCAGGGGAACAAGAATAAAACATAAACAGGAAAGCAAAGACAGTAAGGAGAAATAGTGTTGGCGCCTCACCTTAGTTATATAATAAGTCATTTCTGGGACAATGTTCTAAAAAGTATCTAATCAGCAGGAACAGTCCATTGGTTTCTATGGTGACTGGCCAACAATTTACCTCTATACATAAGCCCCTTTACATTATCGATACGTGTAAGCACCTATAGTTCATCAAAAATACCACATATGATATATATATATATATATATATATATATATAGTCTATGAAAATATGACACATTCTTAATAACACATGAAATGTAATAAAGCTCTAGCTGCGACGGAATGGTGTTTGAAAACATGTAAGTGTATCTTCGCAGTGACAGATGTGACCTATTCTTTAAGATGCTCGACATGAAGCAATTCTCGTTAGTGAATCTTTGTGTGCATTTCAATGTGCTACCTTTTGCGCCTCACTGTTTCCCTGTGCACTCTGGGAGATCATGAAGATTGCAGAGATACGAGAGATAGTCCCGGCATGTATATTTATACAGGCACCAGAGGAAAAATAAACAAACACACAAACTATCAAGCAAAACAAGCAATGATTTCTATAAACTAGAATAATCCTTTTATAGTGAAAAATAGCACATTTGTATCTATCTACCACTGATAATAACCACCCCAATTATTTCCGAATAATTCTATCATCTAAACAATCTTTCTAGTGTGAACATTGACAATAACATGCAATTTACACATCTCCACTCAAAGTAGTTAATTTGAAAACCAAGCCACAAAGTAATGTCCTGTAATAATGCAATATATGAAAGGGCAGCATGACAACAGGTTGGTGATGCAGCCTCATCACAAGTCTGTCAGTCATAGGCCCTCGGCCAGTAATTGCCCTTCATGGGCGGCCGTCCCTCCCCCCTTGGGGGCTGGGCAAAACCTATATAAACCCTTGCTGTGGTTTTGCCCAGCCTCTTTTCTGGATTATAGAAATCAGTTCCCTCCCACCCATCCCTCGTTTGTCTTGTCTTTGTCTATGTCATTGTTGTGATGGCAGGGGGTACTCGAGGTATGACGTCAGTGCAGGGGGTTGGCTGTCTTGGGTATGGCCAACCCGGGAGGCAGTAGCTCTGGGAGCTAGCTGCACGGACTCCCCACGGGATGGTCCCTGGGGAGTGAATATCAGGTGGCTACCGTGCAGGGGCATTGACGCCGGTAGACTGATATTTTTGGTTACGCCTACGTCCGATCCTCGGGTACCCAACCCTAGATATGCTACCGCTTAGTGGCTTATACATGTGGTACTCCACAAGTTGGTATCCTTTGTACATGGTATGTATATGTTATATATGTTATATGTGTTTTCCATGGTTGTATACGTTTTTAGTATATGTTTAAGATGATTAGTTACTGATAATAATACAAAATCTTTGTTACAGTATTTCTTAATAAATACTGTGACCTTCATATCCAGTTTGTTGTCCGTGTATTTTCTTGGGGGGAGGTTGCGTTAATTCGCCATGCCTTGGTCAAGTTATTTCACAAACTAGAGACAGCACACATTTAACCCCTTCATATTAATGCCAATAGAGGTATGAGCTCCCAATACAATGCATTGGTGACAATGCCCATACATGTATGAGCTCCTAATACAATGCATTGGTGACAATGCCCATACATGTATGAGCTCCCAATACAATGCATTGGTGACAATGCCCATACATGTAAGAGCTCCCAATACAATGCATTGGTGACAATGCCCATACATGTATGAGCTCCCAATACAATGCATTGGTGACAATGCACATACATGTACAGGTTCCTTATCCAATGCATTGGTGACACTGCCCATACATGTACAGGTTCCTAATCCAATGCATTGGTGACACTGCCCATATATGTACAGGTTCCTAATCCAATGCATTGGTGACACTGCCCATACATGTACAGGCTAGCAATCCAATGCATTGGTGACACTGCCCATACATGTACAGGTTCCTAATCCCATGCTTTGGTGACACTGCCCATACATGTACAGGTTCCTTATCCAATGCATTGGTGACACTGCCCATACATGTACAGGTTCCTAATCTAATGCATTGGTGACAATGCCCATACATATATGAGCTCCCAATACAATGCATTGGTGACAATGCTCATACATGTATGAGCTCCCAATACAATGCATTGGTGACAATGCCCATACATGTATGAGCTCCCAATACAATGCATTGGTGACAATGCCCATACATGTATGAGCTCCCAATACAATGCATTGGTGACAATGCCCATACATGTATGAGCTCCCAATACAATGCATTGGTGACAATGCTCATACATGTATGAGCTCCCAATACAATGCATTGGTGACAATGCCCATACATGTATGAGCTCCCAATACAATGCATTGGTGACAATGCCCATACATGTATGAGCTCCCAATACAATGCATTGTTGACAATGCCCATACATGTATGAGCTCCTAATACAATGCATTGGTGACAATGCCCATACATGTATGAGCTCCCAATACAATGCATTGGTGGCAATGACCATACATGTATGAGCTCCCAATACAATGCATTGGTGACAATGCCCATAGAGGTATGAGCTCCCAATACAATGCATTGGTGACAATGCCCATACATGTAAGAGCTCCTAATACAATGCATTGGTGACAATGCCCATACATGTATGAGCTCCCAATACAATGCATTGGTGAGAATGCCCATACATGTATGAGCTCCCAATACAATGCATTAGTGGCAATGCCCATACATGTATGAGCTCCCAATACAATGCATTGGTGACAATGCCCATACATGTATGAGCTCCCAATACAATGTATTGGTGACAATGCCCATACATATATGAGCTCCCAATACAATGCATTGGTGACAATGCCCATACATGTATGAGCTCCCAATACAATGCATTGGTGACAATGCACATACATGTATGAGCTCCCAATACAATGCATTGGTGACAATGCCCATAGAGGTATGAGCTCCCAATACAATGCATTGGTGACAATGCCCATACATGTAAGAGCTCCTAATACAATGCATTGGTGACAATGCCCATACATGTATGAGCTCCCAATACAATGCATTGGTGAGAATGCCCATACATGTATGAGCTCCCAATACAATGCATTAGTGGCAATGCCCATACATGTATGAGCTCCCAATACAATGCATTGGTGACAATGCCCATACATGTATGAACTCCTAATACAATGCATTGGTGACAATGCCCATACATGTATGAGCTCCCAATACAATGCATTGGTGAGAATGTCCATACATGTATGAGCTCCCAATACAATGCATTAGTGGCAATGCCCATACATGTATGAGCTCCCAATACAATGTATTGGTGACAATGCCCATACATATATGAGCTCCCAATACAATGCATTGGTGACAATGCCCATACATGTATGAGCTCCCAATACAATGCATTGGTGACAATGCCCATACATGTATGAGCTCCCACTACAATGCATTGGTGACAATGCCCATAGAGGTATGAGCTCCCAATACAATGCATTGGTGACAATGCCCATACATGTATGAGCTTCCAATACAATGCATTGGTGACAATGCCCATACATGTGTGAGCTCCCAATACAATGCATTGGTGACAATGCCCATACATGTATGAGCTCCCAATACAATGCATTGGTGACAATGGCCATACATGTATGAGCTCCCAATACAATGCATTGTTAGCAATGCCCATACATGTATGAGATTCCAATACAATGCATTGGTGACAATGACCATACATGTATGAGCTCCCAATACAATGCATTGGTGACAATGCTCAAACATGTATGATGTACTACCTTTAAAATGGCACATTTTCACCGTTATTAGTGACATTGACAGAGAGAGAGAGAGAGAGAGAGGAGAAAGATATACTGTCCTATAAAAAAAACATAAAAATAGTTTTTGTTTGCCATTTTTACAGATTTATTACATTTCGTACAGTACACAAACGGTTGATGTATGTATTTTCTTGCAATCATGCAGACTGAATGTGAAGATTTAGGTTAGGTCTTGGGTGTCCCCTTCGTGTATATAACTTTATTAGACATATAAGCTATTGCCACCAAAATAAATCACTCAAAACATGGAAACTCATTAACGCAATATTGGCAAAGAAGAGCAATACGAATCGGCGTAATTAAATGTCCAAGCGTTTCATCTTTTTTTTTTTAGGATCGTTTCCAAAGTGGAATTTGATCTGTAAACCAAATACAATAAACTACATGCCAGGGACTTAAGAAACATTATTCCCCCCCCCCTCCCCCCCTTGGCTTGTTAGTCATTGCCATTTTGCTTTGGAAAATATTGGTAATACTGTATTTGGTAATACAAACAATTCTAAGACATACTGTGGGAGAGGTATAAAGACTCCTGCACAATATATCTCCACCATAGATTTTTTTTTATTTTGCAAAACGGATTATTTCTATATATATAAAAAAAAAAAAAATCTCCAGCCCCCAGTACTGTAAAACAAGCAGACTACAACAGCAGTCATCTCATTAAAATTTAACAAGAGAGCGCAATGGAGGAAGCCAGAGTTATCTGATCATGTAGCCTACAAATTCCTGTTCAGCAGTGTCAACAGTTGTGAGTTATTACTAGGACAGGCAGCTCTGAAAACAACAAGGCATGTAACAGGTGATTAGGACAAGGACATGTTTATCATGCATTAAATAATGCTATCCACACGTGGTCATCTTTCCACTTGTTATGCTGATGGTCTAGCACAGCTATGATATTAATAAAGCTTTGCTACAGCTTGGGTATTCTCTGGCTGTTGCATCTTTGTCTCCGGAGACAAGATAGCTTCGCAGAATAAGTAAGTCAAAGAATTAAAATAAGGACTGGGTATAACGTTGTCACCCTTTCTACATACAAATGAGGGAAAGCTTTCAGTGTTAAACCGTATGATATACAAACTGATATTCGAGGATCGCCAACAGCCGCTGTTTGCAGAATCCTAATGAGGTCTTTGAATCAAGAGTATGTGCAACATTACCCAGAGATTGTACACTCACAGCTTAGGATTTTGTACTCTGCTCTCTAAAGCATGCAGTTTATAAGCATGCTATGTTACCTCCAAGCCAGTGAAATTTGGAGGTTTTTCTTGTTATTAAGCTCTTAGTGACTGGACTGTGTTGAAAATTTACCTTTCTTGACAAAGGCTGTTTTAACACTTCTGCGGTGTTTGTGTTTAGCTGTCATTTTCCTCTTTCTCATTGAAAGTACCCACACGCATTATATATTGTTTTTTCGGCATAAGAATGGTTTTCTTTAGATAACATCATTTTGATCATATCATTCAACATAAACAAAATATGACAAAAAAAATTTCAAAAAAGCTTTTTCCAACTTTACATGATTTTTTTCGTATAAAAAAACCTGCTAAATAGACTCTAATATTTGTCCTGAGTTTAGAAATAGCCAATATTTACATGTTTTACTGTTGTCTTTTAGGGCAATCACTAGAAATAGCGCCCTTGCTTTTTCCTAACCATTTTCTACTTCAGTGACCTTTAAATCTAACATTAACACTAACTCACTCTAACCCTATATCTAGGGCAAATGTAGCCCTTTTTTCACTGTAATTTTGCTGACCTCCTCTAGGGACAGTCTAGCAACAACAACAGAGAGATTGAAGTGATCACTGATGATTTCCGAAGCTCTTGCCCACAAGAGGGTACCTCCATATTGGAATGGGGAGTGATCGCAGAGCTGGGAGACAAATTTTGGTCATGCTGGATTCCTCACTGCCAATGTAGAAACCATTGATCACTGCCTGTGCATGTTACACTGCAAGACCTACCATGTCGCAAAGGGGTTAAAGAGTAAAGAGAAGGTCATTTTTTTTTATAGTTGCCAGCTTAAATGCACATGCCTTCTTTTTTCACTTGTTTTATATTGTTTGGTTGTTATTTGTGTTTTACTTAACAATGTCCCTGCTTTAAAAACATATTTTTCCAGTAAAGGGGTGTTATTTTAAAAATGCTAGTGTCATTCAATTAAAGCATATCCTTCCAATGTTTGCAGCTGATAAAATGTGGAGTTAACTGTATGGCCTAATTGTCATTTTTGTAAATTAAAAAAATAAACAAATAAATGTGCTTCAGGAAAGGGCAGGTTGTAATCTTGAATTGTTGATCAAAGAGTAATTTTAAATAAATTAATAGTAATAAATAGTAATAATAATAAATAAGCTCTCATCCTGGCTCAAAGGTCTTAATTGAACATTTGCCCCATGTTACCAAATCCTACCTCCATTTAGTATTATTCAACAGCCTCTCTTACCTAATACCATCAAAATGGTATCAGACCCCTCCCCTATATGTCTATATGCCTATATAAAGACTAAGTAGGAGGAGCTGGGCTCCAACATGGACACTGTTCTATGGAGCCAAGATCCTATGATTTGCCAATCTTTTTTGTTTTGTTTTGTTTTAAGTTAATGTATTCATAAAAATTTTTTATCTTAAAATGTTTCTGTTTCTCAAACTATTGAATATTTCAAAGTACAGTTTACAATATATTTGCAAATCACATAAAATGTCTGTCCTCCCTTATGAAGCTCTTATAAGAGCTGTATTACCTTAATCTCCCATAGATACGGTTCTTTAAACTCTGCTAATGTCACTAATGAGAAAGGATTAACAATCCTACTTAATCAGTAATAGGATGTTTTAAAAATAAATACACAATTTAAAGGGACACTAGCACTTACCTAAGTTGTAACTTGGTTACCTAAGCATTTAAAACAAAGACATACACCACTGTTTGTTTTTTCTGATTGAACTAATTGCACATACAAGTAAAAATAAAATAAATTAAGTGTCTATCTCCTGAATCCATTTTGTGAATTTTATCCATGATGCAACAATCTCTAAAAAAAAATCAGCAAGTCTCACTTTACAACTGGGACCAAAACCTGCATGATAATGTCATAAGATACTCCCCTACTCTCTTACTGGCTCATGTGTATCATAGTGGTCAGGACTAGGTTGCTGTCTACAACTTTTTTTTACCTGCCTTCCAACACAAAGAGAGGTGATTGACCTGATCAAACAGCATCATTACCCCGCCCCCTTGAGATATAATAGTTAATGGCTATTAACAAGCAAATTATCAGTGGGCTATTAATGAGCAATTTATCAGTGGGCTATTAATGAGCAAATTATCAGTGGCATATTAATGATCAAATTATCAGTGGGCTTTTAACAAGCAAATTACGAGTGGGCTATTAACAAGCAAATTACGAGTGGGCTCTTAACAAGCAAATTATCAGTGGCTATTAATGAGCAAATTATCAGTGGGCTAATAACAAGCAAATTATCAGTGGCTATTAACAAGCAAATTATCAGTGGGCTATTAACAAGCTAATTATCGGTGGGCTATTAACAAGCTAATTATCGGTGGGCTATTAACAAGCAAATTACGAGTGGTCTCTTAACAAGCAAATTATCAGTGGCTATTAATGAGCAAATTATCAGTGGGCTATTAATGAGCAAATTATCAGTGGGCTATTAATGAGCAAATTATCAGTGGGCTATTAACAAACAAATCATCAGTGGCTATTAACAAGCAAATTATCAGTGGCTATTAATGAGCAAATTATCAGTGGGCTATTAACAAGCAAATTATCAGTGGGCTATTAACAAGCTAATTATCAGTGGGCTATTAATGAGCAAATTAACAGTGAGCTAATAATGAGCAAATTATCAGTGGGCTATTAACAAGCTAATTATCGGTGGGCTATTAACAAGCTAATTATCGGTGGGCTATTAACAAGCTAATTATCGGTGGGCTATTAGTTAGCAAATTATCAGTGGGCTATTAACAAGCTAATTATCAGTGGGCTATTAATGAGCAAATTATCAGTGGGCTGTTAATGAGCAAATTATCAGTGGGCTATTAATAAGCAAATTATCAGTGGGCTATTAATGAGCAAATTAACAGTGAGCTAATAATGAGCAAATTATCAGTGGGCTATTAAAAAGCTAATTATCGGTGGGCTATTAACAAGCTAATTATCGGTGGGCTATTAACAAGCTAATTATCGGTGGGCTATTAATGAGCAAATTATCAGTGGGCTATTAATGAGCAAATTATCAGTGGCAAATTAATAGATAAACTATCTGAGGGGCGTGGGGGCAGAATCTTTTTCAGTAAGGGGCCCTAAGATTTCTGATGGCGGCCCTGAGTTCAGGTGCAAAAACCTGAACCACAAAAGATCATTAGTGAACACATCCAAGATTCACCTGGATTTCCTTTAGTGACCAGGTGCTCATCAGCAGCTTTTCATAGGACAGCTGGCACCTCAGAGAACTTCTAAATGGTCCATTTATGTTGATTACAATTACACTTTAATAAAAAATAAATTAATAACTTTAATGCATCTGTTAGTGTTTACCCGGTGCACTGGATGGTTTTGGGAGGTTTATTTGCATGCTTGAAATCTTTGAGAATGTCTTGCAAAGTCTCCTACTATCCCCACTCCCTGTTTTAAGACCATCATTCAGAAGCTGGTGTCTGCATCCCTCTTTGTTTGACAGTAATGGTTGCCTTTATGGAAAGTGCAGTGAGAGACTTTGAGGGCTCAAAAGAGATGCTTGTTACTTGAGCCGCTAACAACATCTCAGCGAAGGATCATTCCCCGGGAGAAAGCCTGCAAAAGATAAGTTGTTAAGTATTGCAAAAATTAGAAAACTAAAACTGGAACAAATACATACATACTTACTTTTAAAGATTCAGGTCAGCTATATCTTACATACGGGAGTGATTCTTCAAATACAGTTCAGGCCTGTTCACAGGGATAAACTAGGTCAGGAGCACTGAGCTCCACAGTATATATTTTTAGCCCTATGGCTAATCAACAAAATACATTTTAATTAAGGAAGCTGAACAAACCTTCAACGACCTTTGACATTGGCCAACAAGAACCTTTCACACTAAGAACCAGAGATACCAACACTGATTTGATAATGCAGCTATTGTGAGGTTTGGCAAGTCTTAAAACCTTAATACTGCCTCCATATGACCAACACATCAGTGATACATGATACGTTACAAGGGTGTCTCCAAACAACCTATAGTTTATACACCTACCACTGCCGTCACTACAGGCATGGCCAGGACTGCTTCACCCCTTCGCAACCTTATGATGAGTTAACTCGTCATGTAGTTAAGCTGGTGGTGGGCACCGGGCGCCCCGCCAGCCGGTCTGAAACGGGTCAAGGGCTCTGCCTCGCACCCGAGACGATCAGCGGGTTTCCAGACATGCAAATTAGATGGCAAAGTCAATGTGCTCACACATTGCCTCTAAGTCACTCAGTCAGTTTCCTTCCAACTTTATGGCCCTCATCTTGTTTGTTGTTTTTTTACAAACTTTTTTTTTTGTCAATGTTTAACTTTTTTTTAATAAAAACATTTTATTGTAATATATTAATTTAATTACCGTTAACCCCTGCATGCCCGTTCTGTGATTCTTATGGCTCTGACATCAGTCCATCAAGTTCAACCCTTCTACCTATCATTACAGCTTTTGATCCAAATGAAGGCAAAAACCCCTAAGGAAGCTATTTCGAATTTTGCCTCCTAGGGGGAATAATTCTTTCTTGACTCCATCACTGCTCTGCGGTTTTTTTCTGGTTTTTTTTTTTTTTGTTGTTGGGGGAGGGGGGGGGGGTTTGGGAACCTAAATTTTAATTTTTTTATTAGCTAGTTAATTAGTTGGGATAAGTGGGTTAGCGTTGTACTAGTTGTGTAGATTATTATTAGGAAAATAATGGGGAAAAACATTTCCCCCAAAAAAATTTTTCCCCTTTTACATGTATTTTTTAATACTAAAATGATAGATTATTTTTATGTATAGGGTATCAAAAGAAAGCTCAAACTGTCCTTTGAAAAAAAAAAAAAAAAAAAACTTGTTTGGCTGCGTTAAATGACAGAGAGGAAAATTACCTTTCAACAAACGCATATTAAAAATTGAAACATTGCTCTGGTCCTTGGCCCAGAAAATCCCCGTTCCTGAAGGGGTTAATGACATTGTCCCGTGTTGAAGTTTACTTGCTTTGGTTTTTTTTTTCTTTTCCTTCAGCTACTTAAATAAAATAGCATATGTCATTTGTACCGTCTGTAGGTTGCAACGTTTTCCTTGGCAATTTTCTTTCACCCCCCCCTTGTGCATAATGGAAACTGGGTGTTTAGATCTCTGGAATGATGTTGGCTTGCTAATGTAACGCATGCAGTCAACGATAACCTTTCCAAATGTCAGTCTCCACTACCTTTAGGAATCCTGTGACTCCGAATGCACATTCTGAGATTTGATATCTTCATTTGTCTCCATGATGAAGCTGGCTTCTACCTTATCACAGTCTTCTGTTACAATCAGATCTGGGAGCTTGCAGATGATATGTAGAGTTGCTGTACTAGCTGGAAAATGGTTCTGTAAAATCTGCCTTCTATAAACCTTCTTAGACCTGTCAAGGATTGACCTTTCCTCACCGCTGCTTTGAAGACGTCTTCACTATTCTTACATTTTAAAGTCGCTTGTATCTTCTTACGCGTACTCAATCTTTGTTTTTGCCGGTTGACAACCAAGCAGCCCAGGTCATTAAGTCGATGGTCACTGTGGTCACGTTTGTCCTCAACTGCTTATATTATTATCGCTGGCTGAGCTGAATTCCCCACCCCCAGATAAACACACTGGATGTAAATAAGGGACATTTATATGCATTGTGCAGGTCAGCAGAAATACTGAATGCAGCCCTGCCATATGCATTTTCTATAACCAGTACTGGCAATAGATGAGATAAGGCCAATGTTACGACTATAGGGTCTATTCAATATAGATCCATCTTAAGAACCCTAATTTCCGGATTTTCCAAAATTCGCAAACTCACTGTAGCCATTTCTTGCTCTTTTCTATGTGACCTCCCCCCCTCACCTTTATCTTTTAATATTCACTTTCACCATTATTAACCTCTTGTCCTTTGATACCTAGCTGAAACATCTGTGTGATTCATTATCACAGCGACCACGTGCCCCCCGGAAGTGATCCGTGCAGGCTCCTGGAAGTGAGCCTTTGCTATGGACCCTCCTTTTGTTCCATCTGCTTGGAATTCGAATATATATATATATATATAAATATATAATAAATCCGCATGGTCTT
This sequence comes from Pelodytes ibericus, assembly GCA_036172795.1. Lineage (NCBI taxonomy): Eukaryota > Metazoa > Chordata > Amphibia > Anura > Pelodytidae > Pelodytes > Pelodytes ibericus. The sequence continues at coordinate 20,218,831 of CM069859.1, forward strand.
CAAGGACCATTCAATTTAGGACATATCTGTAAACACCCGTCTGCTTGGAATGCGAAGACATATATATATATATATATATATATATATATATATATATATATATACGTCCACATGGTCTTCAGGGACCATTCAATTGAGGACATATTGATAAACATCTGTCTAAATATCCATCTGCTTGGAATGCGAAGATATATATATATATATATATATATATATATATATATATATATATATATATATATATATATATATCTGCATTGTCTTCAATATATATAAACATCTGTTTGATTGAAGGGCATAAAGAGAATTTTACACCATAACATTATTTATAGTTTGACCACAAAGAAACATAGGAGATGTCTATTTAACTAGAGCAGAGTTAAAGGGACCCTGGTATATACAGTTGTATACAGTTGTGTTCCCTGAAGATGCAAAACGCATAAAGTAAGATTAGATTGTGTTTTAAATGTGTCTTTGGTGTGTCCTTTTTCTGATATCACCCTGTGCCTTGATATGCAACTTGCCTACTTTCACTGCGAAATGCGTCCCGTATGGCTTTCAGATGACATCAAGCTACAGTTCTCATCAAAGAAAAAGCAGGCACAAGTCAGATGAGTGATTAACAGCCAAGAAGAGCAGAGGAGTATAATGCAAGCATAACAAACGCAGGGTACCATTTGTAACACTGAACTACAAAAAAAAGTTGTAACAAAGATGTATTTCTCTTTGTAGTGTCTCTTAAATACATACACAAAATTGCAAACAACCAGTAGCAAATTGTAAAAACAACATAAACACAAACAAATGCTGTTTGTAATTTATAAAAAAAAAAAAAAAAAAGTACAAATTCCAGAATAAATGGGGAATAAAAACACCTGTATAAAACAGGTAGAAGTTAGAAGACTTTAAGAAGGTGAAAGAGCCATCAGCATGCATGGGGTGTGCTTGGGACTAATGTCAAAATAAGCACTCAGTTTAGTACCCAGCTGTTTTCTTTATTGTTTTCTTCCTACATCCCAGCACAATCTTTATAAATGTTTTGACTTTGGTCTGTACAATGCGTAAAAAAAAAAGTCTTGCTGGGATTCCCTGTAGAGTTTATTTCGTGCTTGATTTACTTTCTTACAGTACTTGTGACATAAAAATGCCCTGGGGGGCTTTGATGCATGTGCCATTTCTCAGTTTCGGGGGGGTTTCTATAAACACACAGAGTTTAAAAAGCAAAGAAAAAGAAAGGCTTTATATCATTTGTAGCCTTACCGTGCCATGATGTAGACAGATCTCAGGCCTGAAAGATTGTTCGTACTGTATGATTCCATCCAATGCTAAACAATAATTTTGCAAATCCTTAGAAAACTTATATAAATATATTTAGAGGTCTACCCCATGGCTTCAATATTTCCTTTTAATAATCGGTGAGGGCCTGGAGCAGCCTACTCATTTCACATCTGCAACGATCTAGAAAGTAGCAAATGTAGCAGGGCTTATTTTAAGGATCAATTCTAACTGCACATTAAATCATCATTATTCCAGATCCATGATTGTACGCAGAGGGGATAGGGTACCTGGTTACCTGATACCCATTTTTACATAGCCCATAGCTCCTCCCAACCTAACCCAGTACATGAGACTCATGATGGTGTAAAAAGGTCAGAGAAATGTTATTAAAACAACATAAAGCTGTATCAGCTGACCACCATAACTTCCTTATATACATATTAATAGAATAATACAGCCTAACAGAACTTCTAACCCCTTGCCAGCCATGAACAACTTAATCTAACTATACATAGTGCAATTGTCTAAGGGGGGCTCATCTCCCCCCCTCGTCCCTTAGGTTGCCATAACCTTAACCCTTCCATTTTATCACATGCTAGCCACTATCCGGCTCTTTTAGCACAGTGGGCACGTCCATTAAACAAACTACTAACTTGAAAGGTTAGGGGAGGACTGACCCCTATTTACACACCATTATCCCCGACTTCTCCTTCTTCCAATCCAAACCCCGTCTGTCAATGAATGAACCAAGCCCCCATCGTTTAAACCCTTAAATAAGCAGGTCCATCCCGCTCCAAAGCTATGGCCTGGTCCACCCCCTCTTGCAGCCCAAGGTTAAAGAGATTGAGGCCCACTTCAGTCAAGTGCACCCCATCACTCCAAGAGTACATACAAATTGTAACCCCCCCCCCCCCCCACTCAAAACTAACTTGGAGACCATCTTATTAAGCTTAACCCGCAGCGCTCGATATCCCTCTGGTTGTGAGCGCTGCGCCAGTAATTCCGAGGCACCACTTCCGACCACACCAAAGCCATGTCAGGGAAAAGGACCAGCAGCCTAGCCAAACCCCTGTTTGAGAATGTCACAGAGGTTCCATATTGGAACGGACCCAAGTTCGTTGCCCCCAAGGTGTACAACCAATACCTCTGGGACCCTTAGAAGCCGGAACAGCTGGACCAGTTCAGATAACAAGCGCACCCACAGCATGCCTCTGGTGCCGAACCCCAGGTTGCACAGCCGCGCGCTTCCTGGCCCAGAATATGTAGGAATGGCCTATGAGCCAAGCCCTCTGAGCTGCTGGATCTGTGAATGCAAAGCACAGGAGGCTGACATCAGAAAAGATGGTCTCACACACACGTCAGGAAACTACGGGACTCCCATCCCGTACACCCACAGACCTTTCAAAAACACCCATGGGACTTGCCCTCAGCATCTAGATTGCACCCACAGGTCATGCCAGAGAATCCAGATTCCAAGGGTGCCAGAGTGGATGCAATAGCAAGGGTCTTGCCTTAGCACCAAGACTTCACACTTAGGCCTTGCCTGGGCACCCAGATTGAACCCTGAGGTCTTGCCAGAGTACCTCAATTGCAACCTCTGGTCTTTCCAGGTGTGCAGCTCTATATTTGATGCACAAGCCTGCAGGTGTATCATCAATTTACATTTTTGCCATCTGTAAGCTGATGTGTGAATCAGTGAAAACTCCAAAATTGATATTTGTATGTCAAAATGTTTAGACTACAGTATGATTGTTGTTTAATGATTGTTGATACGTGTACATGTGGCCCGATGACATAATTGCCTTGTCCCAGGCGTCACCGTTTTATCCCACGTGGGAGTAGGAACCAGGAGAAAACTGAGAAATTAATCATTCCTTCAAGTACACTGAGCACAGCAGATAAATTAGCTCAACAGAGGTCTGTCTAGATTCGCCAACCCGGACAGCGGGGGCCTCGGGATCATTAGCATGAGAAACACACCGACTCCAACGGGGCCCAAGACTACGCCTGGTAATTTTACCCTTCAATAAACTAATCCAGATTCTGCTGTTTGTAACCAATGACTTGTTGAAATTGGTCAGGAGCCGCTCTTTCTCTCCAACGCACGAGTAAAACATCTCATTAGCAGATAACCAACATGTGCGGATCAAATCCTTCCATTGGCACCTGCTATCTATTTACTTTCATTCTCCCTCCCCTGTTTCATGTCTCATTAACCCCGTTATAAATATTCACCCTGAACCAGCAAAGTATGTTATTAGCACTGAGCCAGGCTCCCTCCGACACAGCTCGTTTTTTTTAGTCTTTCTTTTATGTATTATAAATGTTACTCAGCGTATAGTTACTTTTAATTGTCAACTTTGTGCAGTCACCTTGCCTTAAAGGGGCAGTTCCACATCCCCCCCCCCCCCCCCCCCCCAGATAAGTATTGTAAAAATATTGTCAAGTAAACAAAAATAAACAGATTGGTCTTATCTGACATTTCCTCAATGGTTCCTGTCATGTAATAACTGTAAATGAAGTGTAAAAGATTTATTGATGTTGCTATAGCAACAGTCCAGCCTCTCTCTCCAAGCCCCTCCTTCTTGAGTTTAGAGTGCCCGGTAAAATTATATTCCATGTAATACCACAGGAGAACTGTAACTTATTTTAAAGTAGAGACAAGTGCATTTAGAAATACATTAAAGACTTATACAGCATGCAGATAATACACCAGTTGGAACAGCCCATTTAAACTACTGCCTGGTTGTATCTGTATTGATATGTACAGTATGTGTAAAAAGATAATTATACGGCAATTGCGCAGTGACTATAAATGTTAGTTTATATAGAAAAAAATTATGATTTTGTGTGTACAGGTGTCGCCGTACTGTAAAACAGTGAATTTTTTTGCATCGGTGCACCCATGTTCATTTTTTTAACACTTCTCCTTTAAAGGGCCATAGGTAGTCAGGCGCCTCTCCACTGGGCAAAAGGTGAGTGCTGGGACTCTGCCAAACAGGTCACCGGACTCACGCCACCCATGAGCAACTTGTATAAACATAAGGAGATGCTCAGCCGCACTCTGCAGGTCTCTCTCGTCACTCGTTATAAATGCAAAGGTGAAAATGTATTCCTGGTCAGACATGGCAGGAAATGAACCACCTACGCAACGCATTTCGAGCTAAAAGGGCTTAATCTTAAGCAAACGAGTAAGAACCGCAAAATGTCCTGCTTTAATGGGAGCAATTCTGGTCCTGCCATTCATGTGGGTGTTACTTTGACACGTTCCCCCTACCTAAGCATTGTTACAGACCACGTACACCCTTTCATGGAAACGGTATTCCCTGATGGCATTGGCCTCTTTCAGCAGGATAATGTGCCCTGCCACAAAGCAAAAATGGTTCAGGAATGGTTTGAGTAACACAACAAGTGAGGGGAGTGATATTGATATGTGTGTTTGGGTGACTGACATATTTGGGGAGGAGATAGGTAAATGTAAGCGTAAATATGGATCAGGCCTCTCCATTTACTGTCAGTCATTTTCAATAATACCAGGTCAGTGAAAGACAATGGACCACCCACCCTCCCTGTTTGATTTTCGGTTGTTTCGTATTAATTTGTTCTTTTTTGTCCCAGCCACCTAGTATGAGTCCTTGCCAGTCGGGTTTAGAGGAAAGAGAAGAGTGTGTTAATTTGAATGAAGAAGTTCGGGAGGTGGGTTACCTTCCTTTAACCATTGAACAAATGTACGTGCCCACCGAGCTTGTAGCCGGCTGGTGGTCAGCATTAGGAAAGCAGGGTGTTAATTACTAAAGGACTAGGGAAGGAAGGGAACACCCCCTAGGGTAATGTTAGAATGTTATATTTAATAATGTTTGAGTATTTAAGTTAAGTATTTAAGTTAGGTATATAAGTAAAGTGTTATTAAAGGATTGGATTTAAGGTTTTAATTGCCCTACTGGCAAGGATAAGAAACAGATAGATTTGTATTGTATTATGCATTTAAGAATCTAAAAATAGATATAATAAAGGACTCGTCTGGCTAATGCAGTATGATAACTGTACTTTCAACAAATTGCTGTGGCCTATTTTAACTCCAACTATGCCTCATGTCTTTCTTGGGGTGGATGGGGTGAGGTAAGAGGGGTGCTAAGGTAAGGGACAAGCCACACTGCTCACACGCAAGTGTTTGCACAAATTAATGCACACATCTTTGCTACAATATGGGGCATGTTGACTGGGAGGCTCCAGGTCCATAAACCCTTCAGGTTATTTCATATGTTGTTATACAAAGTGCCAGCAAAGCATCTTCCTACTAAGCCCTTCTATTATACGCTAAAAAAAAAAACCTGCGTTCCTTCACTCGTTTTTACCAAGTCCATTCTGTCGGCTAAAAATCCACAGTGACGGATACCTGTCCTTGTCCCAGTACCCCAAGTGTAAGATATTCCGAATCCCGTTCTACATGGTTCCTCTTACATAATTCAATCATTTTAACCATTTTTATCCCAATGCATGCCAGAAATCTATTAGTTATTTATTTTCTAGCCAAAACCCCAACATGATGATCCGGCCGTTGGCGAGTTAAATCCAGTCGCGTTTTCCGCTATTCCTTTTCGACGAGAGTGCCAATTCTATCAATCGCTAGACTTCCTCGGTGGCAGGTTTTCTATCCCATTAATGCAGTATTGGCACGCAGACGCTAGTTCTGTTCAGAGACGTCTACTGATTACGACACGCGAGACAATACCAGCTGCTCTCGGCACGGAGATTTAACTGTTTAATAACCGAGGACACCCGGCATCACAATGCAGACGGTTGTCCCCCAGATTTGGAGTTAAAATCCGGCGTGTACGAATGCTCCCACAGACGTGGATAAGCCCTTATTTTTTGGCGGACGCAGATGTTTTTGTTTATTGAAATTGGAGAGCAATATTCAACCAGTCGTCTTAACCCCGCCGGCCTCATTTAAATCTAAGGGCTCCCGTGTTAGAGCAGGTGTAGGAACAGTAACTAAGGGACAAATCTCCGCACAGCTAAAGCATGTACAAATTATTTATGAGCGATTAAGAAAGGGGATGACACTCCGCTAAGCCTATCATTGTAATGATTCGTTGCTACTCGCAGGCTCATGCCATCGTGTCCTCTCTTTTCCATTTTAATGTCTACAATTCTTGCTTATAATTACTTTATACATCTTGACTGATGTTCCTGAATAGGCAATTAGGTTATGAGGAACAGCTGGTTCCCGGGGACGGAAGGGGACTGAGAATGACAAAAAAAAAAACTAAACACTCCGGCTGCAAGATACTGATGGATACTTGTGGATTTAAATATGTCAGAGATGGGAGGAGATGCCACAGAGGATGCCGCCACATTTGGCTGACAGATGCCACACACAATGGGAATATACAATGCAGCGGAAAAAGAGGCACAATGGAGTTTAAAGATTTTATTCAGGAAAAGGAATGAAATAGATAAGGGAATTCCAAAATTAAAGGACAACTAAACGTTTCTTTAATATAAGTAAAGAGCAGCACACCAATAGGAAAATATACAAAAGTACTTTATGCCATCGGAAATATAAATAGATTAACAACTTAAAGGGGAATGTACTAAAAAAAATGCAAATATATTTTATGTGCAAAACTATTTTTGCGCTTTGCTCCTATTGCAATGTACTAAACATTTAGCACTGAAATAGTACATACGAGCAAATTGCGAATAAAAACGGGCATAATTGAGAATAAAAACAGGCAATTTTGCGAATATTTTTTCTACCTCTTTTGATAGCACTCGCTAAAAGCCGGTGTAATTTTCACAAATAAGTATTATTATAATCTAATCGCAATTTATTAGCGCAACCGGAAAAATGCATGCTAAATAAAAATAAACGGAAGAGGCGCAAATCAGGGAAAACAAGCGCAAAATGTTACAAATATTCGCTAATTGCTACTTACTCATGTTTTACCTACTTCCCCCCCGCTGCACTTGTTTAGTACATGACCCCCATAGTCTATCCACTTTGTACACAAAAATATGTAAGTCAAATGGGATAATGAATACATTATATACATATCAATTCATGGCAAACTAGTTCAATCCATAACAACACATATAGATGACCTACTAGTTAGAGGCAAGGGTGTTAACACATAACCAGGGCATACACTCATCTTTGTAGTTTTTAACCCCTATGCCTTCAACACAGAAGTTATATTTCTAGGTAGGTTGACAAGGCGTAAAATTGTATGCAGGGATAGGAACCAGCGTTGTTCATGGTGGACAGTTACTGGAGTTTGTGATGGACAATTTAATGATGTTCTATGTGACCTTCACTGACCTTGCCAGGCACACTGGTACCATGTACTGACACTCTGCCTATACCTGTCCTGATTGGGTCTTCTCAGAAAGCTCTGGTTTTATAGGAGAAAGTCGGCGCACTGAGATTCTGACCCAATCGAATTGAAGGAGCCCTTAAATTTGGGCTGCTCAGATTGTTACGAAAATTGGCCAAATTTCTGCCAATTTTGGGGGAAGGTCCTTTAAGAGTAAGCGGAATCGATTAGATTTTGCTGTCCGACCCTCGCCCCCGAACCAAATGTTCACTATTTTAGACTGAAACCGCCTATACTTATTACTACCAATTTCTTCGCAATTATGTTTTTCTGCCCCATTCTGACCCCATTTCTGGGCCAGATCGGGCCATATACTGAGTAGAGCCATAAGCCATTTACAAAAACATTTCTATTCACGAGCAAATTGGCTAGAACAATGTATAGGTTTGTTTTCTAACCTCATTCAAATGATACCATGTCGTTTTTACATGAACCGTGCACTTTAAATCTTCACACTCGTCTGTTTGATTACCAGTAGTACTTATTAATGTGGCACCATATATAATACCTTCTTGGTAAGCCCATTGGCTGACAGGTCACAAGATTCATTAGAACTCTTACCACATATGGCACTAAATGAGGAGAAGGTGAGAATTTTAATTGGTTTTGCACTTTTATGGTTTTAGAAATCGATTTTATTCTACTCCTCACTCACGTAAGACCTGAGGTCCAACTCCCGCATAACTTGTACTGTGAAACTCTCCCTGGTACAACATGAGCTTCCTACCCAGAATCCAAGCGTGTTCTGCCAGATGTACATAAATATTTCGAAGTTACAGCAGAAATCTTAAAATGCGTTGGAGTTTGATTAGATGTAGGAGTTCATCCTAAGGGTCCTGCATTTGATAAATGTTGGGGTGGCGGGATTAAACATCTGATATCACTTAAGTATTTTGTAGACTCAGTTACGTAAGTGAAGAATCCTTGGGAATTTCATAGGGAGAGTTATACCCCCTTTTCTACATGGGCTTCTTGGTCTTTACCACAAAATGGCTGTGTGAGCAAGCCCACTCTGGTCTAATAATACGGTTGTTACTGTCCTATAATGTAGCTCCTAGGCTATTTAAGGGAGAATTATGGAAAGGGCACAAATACTCATGGATGGAGCCACCTTGCATGGTTGCCTCCAGCAACATGGGACACTAGGGGCGTGGCTTAGAAGGCAGTATTAGTATTTGAATGAAAACTGCAGGATAGTGATCACAAATTGCTACTGTCTGCTTTAATACCCTAATGCATGTGTTGTCACTGCCCTAAAGGTACAGTCCTCCCTATTCTACAATTTTGAAGACCCTCCTAAACTATATTAAAGGACAACTAAACTTTTTTTTTTCAACACTGAGTCAATAATTAGCCTTATTAAACTTATTTTTTTGGGAGGGTGGGGGATTTACTTAAAACTTTATTTGATTAATAAATTCCCCAGCCCCTCCTACTTTCATTCTTGACCCCTTGGCTCAGTTGTGTCGGCAACAAATTGACACAAATGAACCAAGGGGCCTGAATGATTCCATCCGAATTTCATTTCTGACACCGTGTCTGGAGTGCAATTCTGTATGATGACCAAACGTTGTGCAATCGTGACTTTAAAGCAAAAGCAGAATCAATGGGAACTACGTTTCCCTTTGATTCTGCAGAGGAAGAATCCAAAATCGCGCATTTGCCATCGCATATGATTCGGCAGTCAGGTACAATTGTCAGCAATGCAATTTGATAGTTACATTCATAGAGCCCCTAGCAGGTTCTAGGAATTAAATAAAGTTTAAAAAAAAAAATGAAATAATAAAAAAGATATTTACAGGATTATTGTAAAATTACCTTGCCCATTTTATTCCACACGATGATAAATGCTGAACAAAAGTTCATGAGGATGCATTTATCAGAGCTAGTAATACAGTATTATATCACAAGGAGAGAAAAAGAATAATAATGAAGTATTTCAGAAGCAATCCAAATACCGGATTCCTTCCAAATACGTTCTCTCCATCAGATCAAAATGTTAATGCGTTTCTCTCTAATATATACCTTGCCGAGCAGAAATGTAAAAAAAAGACGAATTTAAAATTCAGAACATTTGCTGCTCAGGGGGGTAAAATACTTAGGGAAAGGATTGTACGAATTTTCTTTAAAAGAGAAAGAAATTGACATATTGGGGTCAGGGTGAATTGATGTATACTAGAGACTCCTCTTTCACTGAATTTTTTTTTAGTGTTTTAGGAAACTAAAAGCATGTGTTTTTGTTTTTTTGTCTTTGTATGCTTGCTTGTTGCACTGGTTTGTCATGTTGAATAATATGCAAGGTGGTAGTCTTGTCCATCTAAGTTTGACATCAAAGTATCAGTGATAGCTTCAAAAATAACATATGTTTACTAAAAAATAAAAATGCTTTAATGAAGCTATACAAAGTCACTTTGCTTTGAATAGCTCTATCAGGGAGCAGACATATTGCTTAGAATGTCTGGTCAGATCTTCCATCATCTGACCTGAAATGCCGGATGGTCTCATAGAAACATAGAAACATAGAATGTGTCGGCAGATAAGAACCATTCGGCCCATCTAGTCTGCCCAATTTTTTTGAGTACTTTTATTAGTCCCCCGTTCCCGGTCTTATAGCTAGGATAGCCTTGTGTCTATCCCACGCATGCTTAAACTCCTTCACTGTGTTTACCTCTACCACTTCAGCTGGAAGGCTATTCCATACATCCACTACCCTCTCAGTAAAGTAATACTTTCATTAGTCCCTGGCCTTATCTTATATCTAGGATAGCCTTGTGTCTATCCCACTTATGCTTAAACTCCTTCACTGTGTTTACCTCTACCACTTCCGCTGGAAGGCTATTCCATGCATCCACTACCCTCTCAGTAAAGTAATACTTCCTGATATTACTTTTAAATCGTTGCCCCTCTAATTTAAGACTATGTCCTCTAGTTGTGGTAGTTTTTCTTCTTTTAAATATACTCTCTTCCTTTAGTCTCATGATTTGGAACAAAATGTCCGCCCCTAGATAGAGCTATACAGAGAGAGTAGGGCTCAATAAGGTGTTTTATTAATCATTTATCTTTGAAACATCTACACAATATTTCATACGTGCGTGAGTTAATCTATTGGGTACAGTTGTCCTAGGGCCTGCCCAAGCTGATTCTCCCCTCCCAATTTTTTTGAAAATTCCAAAAGAGGGTCTGTTTAGGTAGCACTCATGCACATATACAAAGAAAATATTAGACAATATATTAGAAATATAGAAAAATGTAATAATTAAGGAGAGATACCCTAAATGGGGATCGTGTAATTAGCAGCATACACAAATAATCTAAATACAGACAGATAAATACCAGAACAAAATATAAATCAAGAAAACACACAGTATATTAATACACATTAAATAATGAATAAAGAAAAAAAAGCATAAGAACCAACTTTAAATCATGCCTGATAAAACCACGCCCATCAAACATAGCCACATCTATTATTTTACATCATGATAGTTAATAGTAAACTGAAACTTATCAGGAGCAGCACCTTGTCTGTTTGCAAAAATGATATGAAATACTATTAAGATGCCAATGAGCAGTGAATGCATAAACTGGGTATATGATGCCAATGAGCATTACATGCATAAACTATGTATACGATGCCAATGAGCAGTAAGTGCATAAATAAAGTTAGTGAATAGCTAAAATTGGTCCAGATAGGAGGTCGAGATTACTGAGGCATTTAAGTTTGACTCGACTTACTTCTAATCTCGATCCCATTTTTTTTAAACTTTGAATTGTAGTGAATAGACCCCCGGTGTCCATTGATGTCAATGTGAAAGTGCAGCCCAGGGACTTGTTCTCAGTGGTGCATCTTAATCTAAATGGACAAAAATGTAACTTGAAAATCCTCACTCTCTTCAATCCACAAAGGAAATTGCCTTTTCTCTTTCTTTTTTTTTACTTCTTATATCTACAGAAGCTTCATTTTAGGAAGAGCACTTAATGAGATTTATAGAAATAGCAGACACGGCATACAGATTAGATGAGCCCAAAAGGTCACAATGTTTAATCTACTGCTCCACTGGATTGTTATATATTATACACACTATATGGGACACACCACTTAAAGGGACAGGATCACCTTAACATTGGTTTACTGTGACGGTAGAATTAATGGTCGGAAATGATCTATACATTGTGTTAGCAGAATCGCAAGTAAATGCCTAAATTAGGAGAATTAGGAGAACATGTGTTTTAAATGTATTTGTGGAGTCTCCTGTTTATGACATACCCTGTGGATTACCATTTCCCCCCCATAACTACCTATTGTGAGATTGTAACCCTAATCTTAGCCCTAAGGGTCAGTCCAGCAACACTCCCTGAGTGATGGAAGTGATCAATGATTTCTGCCACAGCAGGGCATGCCGTTATGGCATACTGCCATTCATTATGGCGAATGTGATCTCTCCGGGGAGTGATCACATGGCACACTTGCTTATTTTTTTTGGGGGGGGCATTGCTGAATGTTTTGGTATTAATACATTGCATCAACACTGGCTGAGCAAACAAAGCAATCGTGGATAACTTTCTAAGTTCATTCCACCATATGGCATGCCAGGCCATGAACTGTATGTTTTCCGCGATGTGGCATGTCAGCGGTCGCAAAGGGATTTATAGAATAGCGCATAATATACGTGCTTTCTCCAGTTTATAGCATCCCCTAGTGGAGGACTGGGTAGAATGTGATCCTTTAACTCCCGCTGCGCTCTTTATTTCCAGAGTTTGTGTGCTCCGAACAGAGAGCACACAAACCCCTGGAAATACATCATATACTTCTGAAGGGTCGGAGAATTCAGCATCAGAGTCACTCCCTCTGTTACCAATTCGACCAGTATAGAAAAGTTCTATACTTTTAGTGCTGGTCGAGTGAGTGACTCTGATGCTGAATTCGCTGACCCTTCAGAAGTATCTGGTGTATTTCCATGGGTTTGTGTCCTGGAAATACACAGGATACATTGTGCCCCTGAGTGATAGGTGTGCTCCTGGATGACAGCACGCATGTCACGTCCGGGGCGCGATATGCCCCTGTGACAGAGCAGAAAGCTTTGCCTGGCACAAGAATCAGACTTGGATTCCAAGTTCACTTTCAGATAGGTTATACTCCTGAGCCACATGTCTGCTGTCAAAGTCGCATATCTGAACACGTAGATCAAGAGCTATAATTACCAGAAAGTAAATCCTGACATTGGCATGTATGTAGTAGAAGGTAATGTTCCTAGATTCTTACTAAACCTATACATATATCCCATACCCCGTACCCCAATAAAGACATAAGACATTGCTGGAGTTAAATAGGCCACAGCTTTCTTTATTAAACATATAAATAACTGTATGACCAAAACTAATCTCCACTTTATTATTAAAACTTTATAACTTTAATATATATAAATATAAATATATATATATAAATAACATGAACCAAAAACATAGTGCAAATACAGTTATACCCCCGTCCTTGCCAATCATCCAACATTATCCATTAACCCTTTGATTTAAAGGCCCCCTGGGGTTAAAACCCCTCCCCCCTCGACCATACAACTTGACATTTGCTTTTAAAACCTGATGCTAACCACCAGCCGGCTAATAGCTCGGTGGGCACGGCCGTTTTCTGTTCCTTCCTACCACTAGAGGTTAGAGGAGGGGCCACCCGATCCTTCCATATGCTTCAACAACTCCACTTTAAAACTGGATTAGCAAGGACAACCCCGCCTGCTGCGACAAAAGAAAAACAAGGTTAACAAATCACAAATATAAATAAATAAATAAAGGGGAAGGGTGGGCGGGAAAATTACTCCACTGTGTCCGGATTTCTAAGATGGCTGCCGGATGACACTGGGGAAGCTACCTATATAAACTCTGACCCCCCCCCCAGTCACTCCCCCAGACATGCCACTCAAACATACACACCCCTTCACACATACATGGCTCCCTCCCACCTAGGCTTTGCCTGTTTCCCGGGGATCTTGTATGTAGTAGAAAGTAATGTTCCTAGATTCTTACTAAACCTATACATATATCCCATACCCCGTACCCCAATAAAGACATAAGACATTGCTGGAGTTAAATAGGCCACAGCTTTCTTTATTAAACATATAAATAACTGTATGACCAAAACTAATCTCCACTTTATTATTAAAACTTTATAACTTTAATATATATAAATATATATATATAAATAACATGAACCAAAAACATAGTGCAAATACAGTTATACCCCCGTCCTTGCCAATCATCCAACATTATCCATTAACCCTTTGATTTAAAGGCCCCCTGGGGTTAAAACCCCTCCCCCTCGACCATACAACTTGACATTTGCTTTTAAAACCTGATGCTAACCACCAGCCGGCTAATAGCTCGGTGGGCACGGGCGTTTTCTGTTCCTTCCAACCACTAGAGGTTAGAGGAGGGGCCACCCGATCCTTCCATATGCTTCAACAACTCCACTTTAAAACTGGATTGGCAAGGACAACCCCGCCACAAATCACCGCTGGTTAACCCCTTAAATCTGCGGTGATCCCACCCGACGCCATGGCCTGCTCCAGCCCCTCCTGCAAGGCCAAATTGAACAAATCAAGCCCTACCTCCGTGAGATGAACCCCATCACTTCTAAAGAAAATGGCAGACTCTCTTTCAAATACCCTGTGACGGATAGTAATGCCCCCAATTCCTAACACAAATTTAGATACACGCTTATTTAACTTGATCCTTGATCGTTCCAGAGCCCTTTGATTATGAGCGCACTGCCAGAAATTCCTCGGAACCACCTCTGACCAAACTAAGCAAACTTCGGGAAAAAGGACCCGCAACCTAGCCAAATCTTGTTTAATGGAATCCCCCAAACCCAGCACGGGGACTGTGCCCAAATCGTTACCCCCTAAGTGGACCAACAATATGTCTGGGGGGCCCAATAGACGTGACAACTGTACTACCTCCGGGAGAAGCTGCACCCATCTCATGCCTCTCTTTCCAATCCACCTCACCTCTGCCTGTAGGGGAGAAAACCCCAAACGCTCACCACCAGAGCGAACTGCTGCTCGCTGCCTCGCCCAGTAAATATATGAATGGCCGATCAGCCAAACTTTGTAAGGTAATTGATCTAAAAGGACACAAGAGGGAAAGATGACATTAGCCCCGCCGGGCGCACATAAGACTGAAAGCGTCTAGATTCCCAGCGACCGATCCGTCGCACTGCCCTGTCTGAGAAACCCACTCTAGCAGCTTCCGTGGCCTCCCCTATTCTAAATGAATGACCCCCAAAATCCCCACTCGGTATACCCATAACTTCCAACGCTTTCTTAAAAACCTGAATAAACTGAAAACGTGAAAGCAGGGTACCATCCAGGTGAACGAGCAGTGAACCTTGCACAGAGGGACGAACCCTCAGGTAAGTATCCAAACAAGCCACGGGGCAGACCACGGAACCAACCACCTCCCTTAAAACCACCCAGGAACTTTTTCCCAGCATGTCTGTTTTGGACCGCTGAATCTTAAAGCGAAGCAATCCCGGCTCACGCAACACGTCAACCAGCTGAATCCCTCCTTGGCTACGCTTCGAAGGGCTAACCAGCTCACCGATTCGCAGAGCCCCAAAAAATGCCACCGCAAAAGCAAGCCGAAACAACGAAACTTCTTCCGCAGACCTACAAATGGAGGGCAAAGTGTGAAAAATCCCCAAAAGCAGCGCACCCGATACTGGCTTCCTGGAATCCCTACACACCTTTTCCCTACGCCATCCTTTTAAAGCCTGGCGGACCACAAATTCCTTTGTAACGTCCGGAACCCTCAGTAGTTTAAAACCGAAGGCCAAACCGGACAGCTTGCCCGAGACCGCCGATGGAGAAAGACCAGAGGCCTCCCAATGCCATAGCAGCCACAGCAAATTTTGCAGCCGGTCATCACTATCCCTGAAACCCCCAACGGACCGCTCCAATTCTTCCCATTCCCTCCAGACCTTACCATACCGGTCCCAGGTTGCCCGACACACGGACCCACGAACCCATTCTGCTACTCGGCCAGCCCAAGGTCCCAAAGTTCCTGAGGGCATGAAGACCCCTCCTCGTCCGCCTCCGGGGCGGCCGCCCTGTACTCCGGCCACTGGGAACGAGAAAGGGCATCCGCTGTAATATTCAACACCCCCGGGATATGTACCGCCCGACAAGTAACGTTAAGGCAAAGACACCGCAATACCAGACGCCTCAAAAGCCGAATCACCGGAGGGGACGAAGCAGTAAGGTTGTTGATTGCCTGAACCACGCCCAAATTATCACAGTGGAAAACCACCCTGCGATCCCCCCACAGCTCCAATGATACCACAATCGGGAACAACTCTAAAAACGCCAAATTCTTCGTCAAACCAGAAACTCGCCATTCCGACGGCCATACCCCAGAACACCACCGCGACCCCAAGATTGCCCCAAAACCTACTGACCCGGCCGGGTCGGTATACAGATGCAAATCCAAATTAGACACTTCAGGGGCTTGCCACAAAGACCTCCCGTTGAAATGTTCAAGGAAACAGTCCCACACCCCCAGATCATCCCTCAGAGGCCGAGTCAGCCGGATGAAGTGATTCTCGCGGACCACCCCAGCCGTCGCCGCGGCAAGCCGCCTATTAAAAACCCGGCCCATGGGCATGATGCGGCACGCAAAACTCAGTTTCCCAAGCAGAGACTGCAAAGGGCGGAGTTGTATCTTCCGTACCCCGCGTGCCCTGGCAACTGCCAAACGAAGCCCTTCTAGCTTGTGAACCGGAAGACGGCATTCCCCAGCCACTGAGTCTATCTCAATACCCAGGAAACTGAGACACGTGACTGGTCCTACTGTCTTATCCGGAGCCAGCGGCACCCCAAAAGACTGAGCCACGAATTGCACCGACCGCAACAAATAGGCACATACCTCTGACCGAGACGGGCCCACACAGAGAAAATCATCAAGATAATGCAGCACCGAGTGACAACCTGACTCGACACGCACTACCCATTCTAGAAAAGTGCTAAAACATTCGAAGTAGAAACAGGAAATCGAGCACCCCATTGGGAGGCTCAAATCCACATAGTACTCCCCTTTGAAAAAACACCCCAGAAGGTGATGGCACTCTGGGTGAACCGGCAACAACCGGAACGCGGCCTCCACATCTGTCTTAGCCATAAGGGCCCCCGGGCCCGCGTCCCTCACCATCCGAACTGCCGCATCGAATGACACATACGACACGCGTCATAACTCCGCGTCAATGTCGTCATTTACCGAACCCCCATGTGGGTACGATAAATGGTGAATGAGACGGAATTTGCCTGGCTCCTTTTTGGGCACCACCCCCAACGGTGAGACCCTAAGGTTCCGAATAGGCGGATTCTGGAAAGGGCCCGCCATCCTCCCCAATGCAATCTCCTTGTCCAGTTTTTCCCTTACCACCCCGGGGTGAGTGGCCACAGACCTAAGGTTCCGGAAAGACAATACTGTGGGCCGTTCCTGGAAAGGTATCCAAAAACCTTCCTCAAAGCCTGACAACAGTGTATCAGCTGCCTTCCGGTCCCTATATCTGCTTAGCCACGGGCGCATCGCGGCGACGACCACCGGCGTCTTCCCCTTTAGCGCCCATGTCAGACTTGTCCCCTGGCCTCCCTTTCTTTAAGCAACGGGAGGCGGGATGGTTACCCCCACAACCCGAGCATTCGTGTTTGAAACGGCAGTTTGCCCCCCATTTACACTGGGCATCATTGAACTGCCAGCATGTGCCTGAACGCCTAGGGGTGGCCGACGGAGCGGGAGATCCCATTCCGCCGGCCCCCCCTAGAAAGGAGGACATTCCTCCTTGTGTGGAGGCCGGGCGTGTCATAATGGACAACCAAAGGCCAATGTCCATTTGATCCCATCCTAAAGTGGGACGCACGGCCATACGCTGACGAAATTGCTCGTCGTAGCGCCACCTGTTCAACCCCCCATACACCCTACATGCCGTCCATATTTGGTCCTGGTAGCCAAACAAAGAGGAGCACCGATTTGGGTACTTCTCCCCGATCACACTAGCCAGGATCGAAAAAGCCCGTATCCAGTTACCGATTGTTTTTGGTATCTTTCGGTAACGATACTTCTCCTTCTCCTTTTTGGGCTCTTTCAAGTCCTTTTCCGGTGGAGGCACATCCTCCAAAGGGATAAGGGAGAATATCTCCAGATATTCCCCCTTCCGTATCTTTTCCCTAACTTCCTGTTTTAGATGCAGGCCCAAGGGGCCCGACCAACACATGTATGACGCCCCGTGCGCTACCGGAGCAACTAGCGCCGCCGTATGTAAGGGGTCCTCCGATGACCCCGCTACCGGAACTCCAATGTCGGCTACCAGACCCCCGGCCAATGCCATGGCAGTAGTGGGGGGGACCGGTAACTGAGGATTCCCTGGCGCCACTAGAGGAGCGTCGGGGTTGGCCACTGGCAGGCCCGCCGTTTCCCAAACCCCCCTAAGCTGTGTGTCAATAGTATGCGCAACCGTAGGCCCGGCGGAACCCCCTGGCGCCGCTAACTGCAATAACATTGCCTGCAAACCACGTAGCAACCCATCCCAAGCAGGCGACAAACTCAGACCCGGTGATAAGATCCCAGTACCCGCCACCCCTTCATCCCCAAACTCACCGGGATGGGGTACCAATCCAGCACCCGAGGAGCCGGCGGGCGAGAGACCCGTGACAGGCACCGATGATCCGGTCTGAGCAATGGCCTGTGCAATTGGTGACAACAAAGGTTGCAGTGCTGCCGGAATAGCGCTGGCGGCAGCCTGCTGCGGGGAAGAAACAGGTAAATTAGCAGCCCTCCCTCCCCTGCCGTGACCGTAGGGGTCAGTCACATAAGCAGCAGCTCCCTGGGCTGCAGACATGGAGCGGGGTGCCTGGATAGCCATGCTATTTGCTTCCTCTTCCTCAGAGTAGCCTGACTGAGAAGCGTCAGAAGGGGGGTCCAGCGCAACCGGAGGTAAGCCAGCCGCCCTCCGCACATTGACCCGCCTGCCATGCTGCCTTCTGCACACCCGGGGCCTGCTCCCCCCACCTGATGCCCGCGAGGGGGCCGTTGACCGAGGGGAACCGTTTGGAGGGGTCTCTGGCCTAGCTGTGCCAGCCGAGCGCAGTGACCTGCCCTGGGTGGCGGGAAGAGGCAACGGGGAAGGGGTGGGCCTTATTACCGCAACCCTACAGGTAGGCCTCACGGCCTACCTGCTGGTACCTGTGAAGCCATATTCGGTGCAGCGTGGCCAGGAGCATTTGCAGGCCTTGCGGCCCGCGAGCGCGCACTGCGTGGGGCGGGGATCCGGGGCCTGATAGTCTCACTTACCGGCCTCGCGGGAGACGAGCGCCGCCTCCTCGACCGATCCCCAGGACTTCTGCTCCGGAAACCACCGCCTGGCCTTCCATCTGGACTGAGGCGGGCGGGGGGGCGCGAAACACGCCTGCCCGACCCGCGACCACCGTCATTAGGGGGTGCACCCGACGGCGCCACCCGCAATCTCGCCATCTGGGACTGGAGGTGGGCCCCACCATCCAGCAGGGCCTCAGCCGTTAAAGCTGCGAGGACTCCTTCGATATCCATCCTGCAGCCGTTTTATTGTGCCAACACGAGAGGAGAAAAATTACTCCACTGTGTCCGGATTTCTAAGATGGCTGCCGGATGACACTGGGGAAGCTACCTATATAAACTCTGACCCCTCCCCGTCACTCCCCCCAGACATGACACTCAAACATACACACCCCTTCACACATACATGGCTCCCTCCCACTTAGGCTTTGCCTGTTTCCCGGGGATCTTCACAGAGCGCGTAAGTAAAGATCCACAGCGGTGAGGGGCAGGCAGAGATCCACGCAACACTTCCACCACCATCTTTGTTGTTTTTTCCCACTATATATTGTTCATAAAGGTGCTGCGCTGAGGCATGGTGTAAAGGAAAAAAACTCTATACCGTTCATTAAAAAACGTGTGTAGGAATCTCTTTATCCTTCTTCAACTAATTAAATTACATCTTAAAATACATATTTCTCTCTTGGGTCCATTGACTAAAATTCGAACTTTGGAGGTCAGCTTTTATTATGAGACTAAGTGAAATTCGCCACCCGAGTTTGACTTAGAAATAAAACCCAGGTTCGGGTTCGCTCAACACTAGAAAGGATTTAATACATGATTTTACTTTTTTTAAGTCAAACTCGTGTGCCGAATATGACTTAGCCTCAAAATAAAAGTCCACCTCCAAAGTCGAATTTTAGTGATTGCTAACACAATGTACAAAAAAATGTATTTTATTCTCTAAGGAAATAATAATAAATGATAAATTAATACACTTAAAAACAATTCTGATCCTTCTCTGGAACCAATTTGTTTTTATATAAAGGAATCTGATTGAACAAACGATAAATTACAACTGAATAGATTGCGCAAGTAATATCATGTTATCGTACGTTAGTTCAAAACGTAGGTTAAGTAACTGTGAGGAAGGGTATTTAAAACATGTTGCAAGCCATTTAATAAGGGTTATGCTGGAAGATAGATGGCTAAACAATGGTTGTTGCCACAGCACTGATGAGTTTGCTAAGGGTCACATCCAGATCTGGGAGAGGGTGATTTTTTTTTTTTATTAGGATTTAAAACAGTAGCAGATCCAATCTTTCACAAGGTTAGGTACACAGAGCAAAGGGGGAAGACGTAATAACGCAAAGAAAACATTTACTAAAAGTTATTGCTTGTTTTCTGTTATATTGCTTTGTAACTTTGGGAACAATGTGTCTTAATAATACCTTCAAGAGATATTACTTTTAACACTCTGGGATTTATTCATGAAAATGAGAATTGCAGGGACCTGAGAAGGGAATTTTCAACTTAAGGCCAAAGTAGCCGAGTTCAACAAGTTCTCCCATTCAGCTGACTAGGGGAGAATATCGTATGAATGGTGTACAATTATTAGACTTTAAATGAGGCAGAAGTGGTCTACTTGCCAGCACTCAGTCTCAGAGGATACTTCAGATCCGAGTGTGCTTTGGGCACCTTCCCTCCACGCATACGATCATCGGGAATGTGATCATATGCGTTAAAACTCACATAGGCAGTGATCAATGTTCACCTAGGGCACCGCTATCACCCCACACAGTGATCGCGGGCGTCATGTTGGAGAGGAGCATACCCTGTGTCCAGCAAGAGTGAAAATCACTTCTGTAGCTCTCCTACTGCTGCTGAACTGCTCCTAGAGGCGGTAAGCAACATTACATTAAAAAAAAATGGATAAGGCTAACCCTAGATCTAGTGTTAAGGTAAGTGTTGCAGATGCATTAGGGTTAGTAAAAGGGTTAGATTTAGGGGTGAAATAGATTTAGAGTAAGGGTTAAATTTTGGGTTGGGTCAAAAGGTCACTGGAGTAGAAAATGGTTATGAAGCCCAAAAATGTTTTTTTAAAAAACCACTGCTGTCGTTTATTGCACTATAACTTGAAACAAATATGGAATCACTGGTATTTCTCAACCGCATAATAATAATAATAATTGTATATAAGATTTTCATGTCAAAGTTAGAATAAATTAGTTTTTTTGCATTTTTTTAATCATATTTTATGTTAATAGTAAAATTAAAAGAAAGCCCCCATCTGTCCTTTAAAAATGATATATAATTGATGTTGTTACAGTGAAAGAATATCACAGTTAAGCAAACGTATGTTACATTTTTTTTACAAAAATAATGGAATTCTGGTCTTCAAGGCACATAACTTGCAGCATAGAACTCTGTCACTGAGGGGTTAATAGCTAAAGGCTCTGCAGTGCATTTCGTTTTATTGGCAGAAGGACTAGCCTATGCACTAAAGAGTGAGGAGAACCTTAAAATAATCTTTTACTGAATCAGAAGGGCACTGAGTACACACCATTCAGAAGGCATCCTCCCTTAATCTCCTGCCCATGACATCACCGGTGTCTTGATATGCAAATGTATAATTTGCATATCAAGCCACAAGATGATGGGATGAGCAGACACATTTAATCCATGCATTTGCTTGCAATTCTGCTAACACAATGCATAGATCATATCCACAGTGTACTAAAACATTTTAATGAACAATGCAAATTGTACGTTTGCACTATTATTATAAACATAACTTAAACGCAGTGCACTGTGCATAGTTATCGGCAAGTACAGGACTGTCATGTCAAATCTGGGTCTATTGGAAACTATGGTCCAAGCTGCAAAAGACAAAGTCTACGGTGGCCGTGAAGCAGATGTTCTTAGGGCTTTAGAGAAGAGAGATTTGCAGGGAACTTAAGGCCCAAATAGCCGAGTTGGGAACATTCTCCAATTCAGATGAAGTTTCCCATCTCATTTCCCTACAGTTAACTCATTCGTGACTGAAGCTCTAAGCCATTCCGTGGGGGAAAAGTTAAACTATTAAACAAAGTGACATCATTACTCAGCCCAACCTCATTACTCAAATACAGTACAGTGTTACAAAAATATGTACATATATATTGCAAAAGCCATCCGACTAATTAAATAACCCCATTGCATTACTCATTTGTAAATTATGTAATAGATTACCTTTCAATTAATTCCGTGAATGCGGGGAAAGCTTGCAGGGTAACAAAAAAACTAATTCATAATCGCTAAAAACTAGACACTTTTATTGGGGGTTTTCACTGATAATCAGTCGTACCGTATTTGCTCGAATATAAGACAAGGTTTTTTTCAGAGCAAATGTCTTACATTCGAGGTTGTCTTATAATCTGACCTCAAATTGAGGTCAGATTATAAGACTGGGATCCAGGTCCCCCGCAGAGCTGTAGGTGACCTGGATCCCCCTCTCTAACAGCCGGGGGATGTCTGCGCAATGAGCACAGGCTCTCCCTGCAGCCTCCCGGCACGACCGAGACAAGGGAAGGGAGGGATAGAGAGAGACAAGGGGAGGGGGGGGATAGAGAGAGACAAGGGGGGATAGAGAGAGACAAGGGGAGGGGGGAAAAGACAAGGTGGAGGGAGGTAGAAAGAGAGAGAGAAGTTTGGGGGGGAGGGAGAGAGAGACAATGCTGGGGGGGGGGAGAGACAGCTGGGGGAGGGGGAGAGAGGCCGCATTTGCACATAAAAGGAAATAAAAGCAAGACATGTATTTGTTTAATATCAATTTTTTATTAAATATTAAAAAGCAATTTACATATATACAAGTTAAACTTTTTTTTTCCCCTATAGGGTAGTCTTATATTCAGGCTTTTAGTTTTTTTCCTAAAGGAATATACAAAGTTTGGGGGGGTCGTCTTGCAATCAGGGTCGTCTTATATTCGAGCAAATACGGTATTTATAATTGCCACACGTGGCATGTGGGAACACTTGATATCCGTGGCAGCGAATATGAAAAAAGATTGAAACAGCAGTGCAAATTCTGAATTTTGGTGATGTACGGCTCTGAAATCAATTTAAACTGCAGGACTAAAACTGCCTTGGCAAGATTAACCTCTTAATGACAGGTGAGAAGGCTGCTAGAAGAACACAGCAAATCGTACCTACCTACTATCACTTATCTTACCATTTCCCCAGACAGTGCCCTTTTATCCACTCTACCTCTCCCATTTTGCATAGGCATCATGAAAATATTGCCTGTAATGTACACTTCATGTTCCCCTCTGAGGAAGCATGTAGGCAAAATGCGTCAGGTTCTTTCTGCTGTATTTTTTTGGGAAGGACACATACATCTTCTATAATTCAAATGTGTTCAGAGGGAAATAAGTTAAGTAATCAAGTTAGTTCTTGGCATCCCTTCCTCGGTTAATTCATGGGTCTTCCTTTAACACACTTGCATTCTGCAGGGGAGCAGGTAAAAATTACCTGCAAAAGCACTCGCTGACTGGACAATCCTAGCTGCAGATTTGTGCTCTGTAAAGATGCTTGTGCAATACATGTATGCACACATTGCAAGTACAGTTATCCTTTGGGATATTTTGCTTTTTTGCAAAAAGCTTTTTTTTTTTTGCCTCCCAGGCTCCAGCTAAATGCTTTGAGTTGAGCGGGAGAATCAGTAAAAGCCGCAAACCTGATATTTTTTTGAGTAAATCTAACATATTTAGAATGCAGATATTCACATATAATAAATGCACACATTGGGGCGGAGCCACGACGCGAATGTGAGCAGACGTGCTTTCCAGGAGCTCCCGCCCGACGGCCGAAAAACCCAGAGAAACGAGCCACAACTCAAACCCAAACATGGGCAAAAAACAAAAAACACCTTCCTCCACACTCTCCTGCACCAAGGGAAAAAAAATTGGAGGATACCCGTCGCTACAGGACTTTATATACCTGCCGCAAACTTCCTCGACGGGCCTACCCAAAATGGCGCCCGCGACTCCTAAGCCAAGCATCGCGGAAGACTCCTCTGACGACCAGGATTCCCAAAATGAAGGTGACATGGAAGACTTACCCGCTCCACTCACGAGGGCTGACTTGAGCTCCCTCTCCGCTCACCTACTGTCTCAGCTGAAGGACAATCAGCATGACCTAATGACACAACTCAAACAAACGATAAGGGATGAGCTAGCAGATGTAAAAGCTGACTTGCAGGATCAAGGTAACCGGCTTCTCAAAGCAGAGGAGGATATCCTGAGGCTCACAGGCTCTATATCAGCCCTCGACGGCCACCTACACCAACACTCTGTTACCACGCACAATCTCCTTACCCAAGTGATGGACCTCGATAACAGAGGACGTAGGTGTAATTTACGAATCAGAGGCATCCCTGAAGGGCCACCAGACGAAAACCCGACTGGCTTACTACAAGGCCTATTCCAATCCATACTGGGCCCGGAATACACAAAAGACATTATTCTAGATAGAGCTCATCGGGCACTACGACCAAGAGGCCCACCGGACTCCAAGCCACGCGATCTGATCTGCTGCTTCCATTATTACTCCCAAAAGGAAGAAGTACTAATGAAAACGAGACGCTCTAAAGACCTACTATACCAGGGAATACCTTTTATTGTCTTACCAGACGTGGGCTGGATGACTCTACAGGCAAGAAAAGCCCTGCAACCCCTCACAAATGCCTTGCGTAAAGAAGGCATCCTATACAGTTGGGGATACCCACTAAGCCTGACAGTCCGACGCAATGGGACAGTACTGTCGGTATCGGACCCGAAAGATGTGGAAAACTTCTGCAAAGGGCTGAACATCCCTCCAATCCAACTCCCTGACTGGCCGACACCAGCCCAGATGGGGTCTCTGGCAACCAGGACACATACCCAGGACTGGCAACCTCGTCCCCAACGCAAACGGCGAAACCCAATAGGACACCGATCCCGCATGCCTAACACCACGACATCGCTGGGACTCCGAGACGGGACAAACCCCGATTGGACTCTGGGCAACCCTTGAGACCCAAAGTCTAATACTTCAACGGACACAAGCTGCCCAGGACTTTGCTCTGACACTAGCCGGGAGCTTATAGAAACAGACATATACCCACCTTGGGATAAGTATTATACTGCTTGCTCCAGGAACATTCCCCCACGTTTAAGGGGACCTCAACCCTCTCTACTCTCAACAACCTCAGTATAATACACCTCCCCGATACCCCTAAGATAAATATATATCCCCCATAACTCCTTTATAAAAGGGGAAAGGAGAAGAGGAGAGGAAAAAAAAAAACCCTATTATACACTTTTATATCCCCGCATTGTCCTCTCCCCCCCCCTCCCCCCCTTTTTTCAAATATTTCAAATATAAGGCTCTCTATCTCTCCATAAATGCTAAATTTATTCACAACCCCATCGGGCGGGAGCAGACCTCCCCTGCACCCCCCAATTATATGTTCAACAAAATGTTACTAGCTCAGCGGATATTTCACCAAGCCGCCCCCAGACAGCCGATGCCCTGTATGTTGGGTTCGGGAACCACCTCGGTAGAGCACACTCCGAGGCTCCCCCTCCCCCGCATCTTTGGCTCGATCGCTCTCTATAGAGCAGCAGATTATTATTCCACACGTTGTGGACCTCGTAATCTGATGTTGATATCGATTCTAATGTGTTCTTGGTTTTTTGTTATTGTTTTATGTACTGACCAAATTTCTGACACCACCGAAATTCTTGTAAGGGAAATTCAACCTACCATGTATGACATCACGGATATTCTTGTAAGGGAAATCCAACCTACCATGTTTCATCTATTGTATATAACATTTTCACTGTACCGCTCTAAATATGGCTAGTACAACCGCTCGACCCCTAAAAACATACTCTATCAATGCCAAGGGTCTTAACAATCCAAGAAAGAGATCCAGGCTGTTTGGTGACCTACACAGGCTTAAAGTAGATATTGCACTCATCCAGGAGACCCATTTTAAAAGACATAAAGTACCAAAACTTTATGACAAACAATACAACACCATGTTTTTCTCACACTCTCCATTTACAAAATCAAAAGGAGTTGCCATACTATTATCCAAACATATCCCTTTCATATTTCAAGATTCTTGGTCGGATAGCGAAGGGAGGGCTGTATTCTTAAAAGGTACACTAGGATCAGATGTGGTCACTATTGGCAATATCTATACTCCTAATACTAACCAATCATTATTTCTATGCAATCTCATTGATAAATGTTCCTCCTTTGCAGAAGGTATATCTATTCTTGGAGGAGATTTTAATATGCCACTGGATCCTCGTCTGGACTCTTCCACTGGAGCGGCCCACCTCAGATACTCTATGATCCGAAAGGTAAAACACAAATTACACAAAACTCAATTAGCTGACCCTTGGAGAATTATGCACCCGACAGTCAAAGACTACACTTTTTACTCGGCCCCTCACACTAAATACTCTCGTATAGATTACATACTAATATCACACAGACACCTACACTTGATCACACATACCCATATTGGAAACATTACATGGAGCGACCACGCCCCCATACTGATGACACTAAAAATACCAACTATACCACCATATACCCCAACCTGGAAACTGAATGAAACTATCCTTAAAGATCCCTCCCATGTATCATCCCTAAACAAAATTTTACTCGATTACTTCGAGGAAAATGCTACCCCTGAGGTCAAACCACCCATGATATGGGAAGCGCACAAGGCTGTCATCAGAGGCCATATAATCAGTCTCACCTCTTTTATTAAAAAATCCACCAAGGCGTCTATGACGTCTATTCTAGACCAAATAGCAACTATTGAACTTAGACACAAACTAACTATCTCCCCGACTTCGTACCAAGAACTCATACTTCTTAGATCACAACTAGCAACCCTATGCACGCAACACACCCAAAGAAACTTTCATATACTCAGAAGTAAAATGTATGAGTATGGTAATAAACCTAGTAGATACCTAGCTAGAGCCCTTAAAACCAGACAATCACTATCCTTTATCCCCAAAATTAAGACAAAGTCCGGAAACCTAGTACACCAAACTAAACATATTGCTGACACATTCCAAACCTTCTACGAAGATCTATACAACCTAAATAACCGTTCACCGGAAGAAGAAATACAAATTTCACAAGAGATAGACACATATCTTAAATCTAATTTTAAATCATCACTCACTGATGAATATAGGTCTATGCTCGAACGACCAATATCTTCAGAAGAAGTAATGGGTGTTCTAAAATCGTCCCCGACAGGGAAGAGCCCGGGTCCAGATGGACTTACACTCCCTTATTATAAGACTTTTGCAGACACCCTACTACCACATTTCCTATCCGCATTCAACTCCCTTATCTCCAATACATACCTACCACCACAAACGCAAGAAGCACATATTACAATCATCCCGAAACCTGGGAAGGACCCCTCCCTATGCTCCAGCTATAGACCTATATCCCTCCTCAACCTAGACATTAAGCTTTTTGCCAAGGTGTTGGCCAATAGGCTACGAGATATACTCCCAGAATTTGTTTCCGCAGACCAGAGCGGTTTTGTTCCTGGCCGAGAGGCCAGGGACAACACCACCAAGGTGATTAATCTGATCCATTTCGCGAAATACAATGATATCCCGACTCTACTGGTATCAATAGATGCCGAAAAAGCCTTCGACAGGGTGAGCTGGCTATATTTACGCAAAGTATTAGAGGCTCTGGGGCTTGGCCCTAACATGAGAGCCTGGATCTCCTCCCTATATCACAAACCCACGGCCCGTATACGGATTAATGGAACTCTATCTGACCGGCTCACTCTGTCGAACGGTACGAGACAGGGATGTCCCCTCTCACCCCTACTATTCGTTCTTGCTATGGAACCTTTTCTAAACGCTATTCGATCAAATACACAGATTTCTGGATTGGAGATAAGAGCTAGACAACACAAGGTGGCGGCCTTTGCAGACGATCTCCTGTTCTTTGTTACAAAACCCATAGAATCGTTTCCAAACATACTTACCGAAATGACCAAATACGCCCACATATCCAATTTCAAAGCAAACCTTTCTAAATCAGAAATATTAAACATAAACCTCCCACTACCTGAGACGTTAAAATTACAAACCACCCTACCATTCCAATGGGCACCTAATGGTATCAAATACTTAGGAGTACACATATCTTCTGATCTAAACACCCTTTATGCCACTAATTTCGTACCTCTCCTAAATCGTATTAAAGCCGACATGTCCAATTGGAAAAAAAAATCCCTTTCTTGGTTTGGGAGAGCTAATTCGGTCAAAATGAATGTCCTGCCCAGAATATTATATCTCTTACAGGCTCTACCCATAAGTATCCCGACAATGTTCTTCAAAGAATACAAATCAGTGGTGACAAGGTTTATCTGGAAGGATAAAACGCCTAGACTAGGATATACTTATCTAACAAGACCTAAACGTATGGGAGGCATGGGACTCCCAGACGTGGAATCCTACTGGAAAGCCACTCATTTAGCGAGGATCACGGAATGGTCAAAACCTTCTGGAAAGCCATGGGTAGCAGTAGAACAACAAACACTAGACGTCCCAATCCCCTCGGCAGCATGGCTTCCACGTAAACAAAAGATAAACCTCTGCCACCACCACCCCACAGTCACACAAACCCTCTCGATATGGCACAAAATTAGCACCACTGAAGGACTTATTAACTCCCCCTCCCCTCTTCTTTCATTAATCTACAACCAAAATTTTCCCCCTGGTTTTCACGCTGGCACCCTGAAATCTATCCTTCCACCAGAAGTTAGATACCCTAGATTAGGACACGTACTGTCAGACAACCGAATCAAACCACTGGAAACTCTCTCTGTTACCCACCACCCCACAGTGGCCCAGAGATACACATATAATCAACTCTCTCATTATGTTACTTCACTACTGTCCCAAACGACCTATCCTGATTCTCTCACACCCTTTGAGGCACTTTGTACTGGCACAAACACGCCTAAAAAACTCATATCTACAATACAAAACATACTCACCAACATATACCTAACCTCCAAGCCATACTATATCAGACAATGGGAAGCAGACTGCTCTACCATTCTCACTGATGCTCAATGGCAGAAAATGGCTATCCTTGCTCACAAGGGATCCATCTCTGCGCTAGCTCAAGAAAACGCATTCAAGCTACTCACCAGGTGGTATAAGGTCCCAAAAATTCTAAAACAAATATTCCCTTCACATACCGACATTTGCTGGCGATGCCAATCGCACGTGGGGTCCTATCTACATATATGGTGGAGCTGCCCCTTAATATCTCCGTTTTGGGTCGTAATTATCCGCACTATCAGGGAAGTAGATGACTCCGAATTCCCACACGCCCCTCTACCAGCACTCCTACACCACACCACACACCCTATTGGAAAATACAAACGCTCCCTCACCCCCTCACTACTGGCAGCAGCAAAGACACTAATACCAAAACTCTGGAAACAACCTAAAACCCCAACATTTGCGGAATGGGCTGCTTCAGTGGAAGACATCCGAAGATCGGAGGAACTCATAGGTACCTCGAGAGGTGAGGGACTTAAAATATCGACAAAGTGGCTCCATTGGTCCCTATTTCTTGGCTCTCCTAAATGTCAACAAATTATAACTCCACTTATTGTCTAAACCCCCTGTACACACATATTTATCCCAGACCCATTTACAATTTGGGCGAGGATACATTTTGAAAGAAGATGAAAAGGCATGGAGTATGAAAAAGATATTTTTCGTCATTTTACCCCAAATATCAAGGTGTCAAAATAAGTATATGTCAAACAATGCAATTGGTCACAAATGTTGATGTTATATTACCCCCCCCCCCCCCCACTGTTTACTTATTTATTTATTTTTTCTTTTTCTTTCTTTTCTGTTCTTCTCCCTCTCTTATATTATTTTATATATTATATGATGTCTAGATCTACCCAATGTAGATAAAATCTATAGGCTACCAACACTTTATGCCCATTAACTGTATCATGGGATATTGTTCAGTATAGCCTCAACGATATATAACCCGACAACCATTGCTGTTGCCGTACAGAATGTATGCTAGATCTTAACATCCATACTTACCAGTGGAATAGATTATACTACGTTAGCATAAATGCCCCCTCCTTCGTATGTGTTTTTTTTTTTTTTTTTTTTTCTTTTCTCTTTCTTTATTTCTTCCCCCCCTCTTCTTTCCCCCACAAAAGCTATAATCACTGTTTACTGTTTAAAACAATTTTGTTTTGACAATGTTTATTGTACTGTACAAGGTTGTCCTGCTGATAACTCAATAAACAGATTTAAAATAAAAAAAAAAAATAAATGCACACATTTATATAATTATTTAACTTTCATTTGCATGAGAAAAAGTCGTTTGTTTTAAAATCAGACTGGCTTTTTTTTTTATGCCTCTCAGTGAACCTTTTTTCCTCTCTGAGTAGCTGATGTGCCACTTACTTGTATCTCAACCCAATCCTTGACCATTCACGCCTACTTTTACAAGTGATTGCTCACTTTTCCTAAGGAGACAATGCCCAAACTCCAAGAAATGCCATCCCCAACCTACCCAGGCCCCCTGGTTCCCTAATCCTACTCTGATAACCTCTTTTGTCCCAACAGACAAAAACCACAAAAACTTTGGTTCCTAGATGTGTCCACAGAGTGGATTCCACTGTAGGATCTGCAGTATAGAACAAGAACATTTGCGCCAAGATATAGAACATCAATTAGCACCAATGAATTAAATGGCTTCAATATGCATCAAACAGCAAAGATCACTCAATAAATTAACTTCCCGAAAGAGTATATAAAGATGCACAATGAAAGTACTAAACCAGCATACACCTCGTGCAGAGAGCCCACCTGGTATTGAAAATACAATTATTACAACTTATATAACAATAATAATAACATTTATATAGCACTTTTCTCCGGGTGTGACATATGCTGCTATACTGAAATCTCAATAAAATAGATAGAGGCACAATATAGTGCAACATAACAGTGGTGGTGGTGTGTGTGTGTGGGGGGGGGGGGGGGGGGGGTAACTCCTCCTCTACAAATGTTTTATTATTGCTTCACACTCTAGAGAGCTCAAGTGGTGAGAGACGTGCCTGACGAAAATTATGGTACTTTTTTTTTTTACGATTCTGCATTATTTCTTCTCCCCAATTCTTCCGGTTTTCGAGGTTGTTGCATGGCAGTGTGCAGTGTGTGCGTATGTGTGGTGTGTGCAATGTTAAGTGAGGCTAGAAGACTACACCTGTGTACAAAGACTATAAGAAGAGCAATCGAGATAATGACCATAAGACTTTAAGACACGGGGGTAATTAGAAAACTAGTTTAAAAGATAATGGTCTAGGAGATGATTACCCTCAGTAAAACCTAGTGCCTTGAGAAAGAGTCATTACTCAGCACACGCTCATCATGCTCTGCAAAACTAATCAACAAATAATTGACCCACTCCATGCAGGGCTGGCTCAAGACTTTGTGATGCCTGGGTCAGAGTATGAAATGCTGGCCTAACCCCCGCCAAACGAAGAACTACAAAATAGGGGCAGAAGAATGTGACTTAACATAGAGACGTTCTCCTTAAGATATGTAATATAATTAATAGTACAAGTTAAGCACTATAAGTACAAATTCTTATTTGAAACAGTGAAGTTAATTTTAGTATATTGTTAGCCACTCAAATAGAGTACACTATTGTTCCCATCAGTATATAGTTAGCCAGACATGTGTTACAATGTAATCCATTTGTTTAGAACTAGCCAGTCATAGATGGTGGTCCAGCATAATTCCCATCGGTATATAGTTAGCCAGACACAATGCAGTTATATACTTTGCAAGAAATATATTGGTAGCCAGAAACAGATGTAGACATATACAGACAACTATATAAAGACAACTATACAGTTACCCAGATATAGATGGTGGTACTGCAATGCACCCATCTGTACACACATAGTTAACATATACACACAGTTATTCATAGGCAACCAGGCACACACAATCACATACAAACACACAGTCACACACATACAGTGCCAGATACAAATAGGGTCACAAATACACACACACACAGATTCACTCACACACATGCAACATCACAGAAACACACAGTCACACACACATACACGGTCACAAACATAGTCAAACACATTGTTCCAAACACTGTCACACACACACCAGCCAACAGATGAGTTTGAAAAAAAAATACATATATCAGTATTTTTTTAAGTCTAAAAAGTGCCCCCTTCCCTGATTTTTTTTTTTTTTTTTACCTCTAAGCGCACCTGCAGGGGTCTCTCGGTGTTACCGTATTTGCTCGAATATAAGATGATCCTGATCATCCTGATGATAAGACGGCCCCCCAAACTTTGGATATTCCTTTAGGAAAAAAACTAAAAGCCTGAATATAAGACTACCCTATAGGAATAAAGTTACATTTGTATAAATTAACATGTAAATTGCTTTTTAATATTCAATAAAAATTATGATATTAAACAAATGTGTGGATGTGTGTTTTCTTGGATGTGTGTGTGTGTTTGTTTGGATGTGGGTTTGTTTGTTTGTTTGTTTGGATGTGTTTTTGCTTGCATGTGTGTGTGTTTGTTTGGATGTCTGTGTGTGTATTTGTTTTGCTATGTATTTGTTGGCTTGAATGTGGGTTTGCTTGTTTGGATGTGGGTTTGTTTGTTTTAATGTGTGTGTGTGTTTGTTTGGATGTGGGTTTGTTTGTTTGATATGTGTGTGGATGTTTTTTTGGTTGTGGGTTTGTTTGGATGTAAATTTGTTTGTTTGGATGTGTGTATGTTTGTTTGAATGTGGGTTTGTTTCTTTGTATGTGTGTGTATTTGAATGTGGGCTTGTTTGTTTGGATGTGTGTTTGTTTGGAAGTGTGTTTGCTTGGATGTGTGTTTGTGTTAAGATGTGTGCGTCTGTGTTTGTATGTGGGTTTGTTTCTTTGGATTTGTGTTTATTTGGATGTGTGTCTGTGTGTGTGTGTGTGGATGTGGGTTTGTTTGCTTCAATGTGGATCATTTGGATGTGGGTTGGTTTGTTTTTTTGTTTGTTTGGATATGTGCATGCTTGCATGTGTGTTTCTTTTGGATTTGTGAATGTTTGTATGTGTGTTTGCTTGGATGTGTGTGTGTGTGTGTGTGTGTCTGGATGTGGGTTTGCTTGGATTTGCGTTTGTTTGGATATGGGTTTGTTTGTTTGGATGTGTCTATTTGGATGTATATGTATGTTTCCTTTTGTGTTTGGAAGTACGTTTGTTTGAATTGGTTGTTTTTTTGACGTTCTGATTGTTTGGATCTGTGTTTTTGTTTGGATGTGTATTTTTGTTTGGATGTGTATTTTTGTTTGGATATCTGTGTTTGTTTGGATGTGTGTTGGTTTAAATGTGTGTGTTGTTTGAATGTGTGTGTTGTTTTGGATGTGTGTTTGTTTGGATATGTGTTTTTGTTTGGATGTCTGTGTATGTTTCAATGTGTGTGTTTGGATGTGTATGTTGCTTTGGATGTATCTAAACTATTAACACCACTACCTTATTGTCGTAGCAATCACATTTCCATCTTTACATCTGATCTTTACCTCTGAATTTCATATCCCTTTTCTTGTCAGTCTGCCATCTGTCTCTTCTAACATACATTAGTCTCTCTTATCATAATAAGTAGCCTTAAATGTGGGTTTGTTTGTTTGGATGTGTGTGTGTGTGTGTGTGTATTTCGCATGTGTGTGTTTGTTTGGATGTGTGTTTGGATGTTTATTTGTTTGGATGTGTGTGTTTGTTTTGATGTGGGTTAGTTTGTTTGGATGTATGTATGTTTGCATGCGTGTTTACATACGTGTGTGTTTGGAAGTGTGTTTGTTTGGATGTGTGTGTTGGTTTATATGTGTGTTTGGATGTGTGTGTTTGTTTGGAGATATGTGTTTGTTTGGATATGTGTGTTTGCTTGGATGTGTGTGTTGGATGTGTGTGTTGGTTTAGACGTGTGTTTGTTTGGATGTGTGTGTTTTTTGGGATATGTGTGTGTGTTTATTTGGATGTGTGTGTTTATTTAACCCCTTAACGACAGATGACGTGCCAGGCACGTCACGGCAAATCGTGGACTTGCCGACAGCTGACGTGCCTGGCACGTCATGCACTAAATGGAGTAAAGAAAGCGACCAGCGGTCGCTTTCTTTACTCTAACGGTGTTGCTACAATGCCTCTAGGTAGAGGCATTGTGCAACACCCCCCAAATGTGCAGGGGCGCGCTACGATCACTCCACGGAGTGATCGTAGCAGCCATTTAAAAATGGCTGCGCCCGCTGCACACATGTGCTTAGAAAGCGAACGATCGTTCGCTTTCTAAGCATCTCCGGTGTTGTTAAAGTGCCTCGCCAGCGAGGCACTTAACAACACCATGCTGCTCCCCAGAGCCGATGGTGGTCGCTCTCCTGAGCGACCCCATCGGCTCAGTAGAAGGGAACGCTGCCTGTACAGGCAGCGCTTCCCTTCTAATGGCAAGAGGAGCCAATCGATGCCGCACAGCAGATCTATGTGATCTGTGTGCAGGCATGTATGGTAAGTGCTCTGATGAGCACTTACCATACTGTCAAATGCAATATTACTAAATATTGCCTTTGACAAGTATTGATCTGCCTCGATCACCTTACTACTTTTAGTAAGGGAGAGAGACAGATCAGATCAAGTAAAAAAATAAAATAAAATAATTAAAAAAATATGTAATAAAATTTTAAACACCAAGGGCTTTTATAAAAGCCATTTAACCCCTTCCCTGCCATTGATCGCTGTGTACGCAGTGATCATACACAGCAGCACATTTTTTGCTGTCTGTGCATTTTTTAGGGGTTATTTTTTTTTACTGTAATTCATTACAGTATAAAAAAACCTCTTTTAAGAGAGATTAACCCCTTTCTTGCCGTAGATCACTGCCTAATCAGCGATCTGACGCAAATGCAGCAATCTTGCTGCAGAAGCATTTTTAATTTTTTTAAAACTTTTTTATTACACCCGTCACGTGTTAATTATACCCGCTAGGGGACTACGTTTAACGTAAAAAATATTTTTTAGCTGTCTGAGCGCATGTATAGTGATCAGTAACAGCTGATAAGTGACAATGGCGGGTTGGCGTTTGCTCAGATGAGCATCACCATTCGTCTGGTTAGATCAATATGTGTAAATATTTGATCTGACCCGTGTAGATCTGCCTCCCTCTCACTTGAGTTTTAGTGAGGGAGGGAGACAGAGCTGTATAATGTAAGTTTTTAATTATAATATATTTAATAGAATTGAGACCCAAAGGCTTTTATAAAAGCCGTTTCCAGTATTTAACCCCTTCCCTGCAATTGATCGCTGTGTACGCAGTGATCTTACACAGCAGCACATTTTTTGCTGTCTGTGCATTTTTTTAGGGGTTATTTTTTTTTTACTTTGTTTTATTACAGTATATCAAAGGCTTTTTTAAGAGCTATTAACCCCTTCCTTGCCGTATATCACTTCCTAAGCAGCACATATGGTCACTGCCTAAGCAGTGCATATGGTCACTGCCTAAGCAGCACATATGGAGCAATCTAGTCGCCGAAGGATTTTTTTTTGCTATCAGCATTTTTTTTGTCAGACTCACTAGGGGTTAATTATACCCACTAGGGGATTACGTGTATTCCTTTTGAAGCTTTCTGAACGCGTGTATAGCGATCAGTAACAGCCGATCAGTGGCAAAGGTGGTTTGGTGATTTCTCAGATGAGCATCACCATTCGTCTGGTTCGTAAATATTGTTCTGACCCATATGGATCTGCCTCCCTCTCCTCACTTGAGTTTTAGTGAGGGAAAGAGACAGATCTGTATAACATAATTTTTAAATTGTAATAAATTAAATAAAATGTTAATAAATTGTGAGTCCCAAGGGCTTTTATAAAAGCCATACCTTTTGTATAGTGTAGTGTATTAACCCCTTCCCTGCCACTGATCACTGCACAGCAGAACATTTTTTCTTGTCTGTGCATTTTTAGGGGTTAATTTTTTTGTACAGTACTACAAAGGCTCTTATAAGAGCTATTAACCCCTTCCTTGCTCTACATGTTCAAATTCCAAGTTTGAAAATCAAAAAGCGCACCTCTCAAATGTAGCCTTTCAACCCCTAACAAAGCTGACAAAGCTATGCATGGGTGGTATCCCTGTGCTCGGGAGATGTTGCTGAACATATATTGTGGTATTGTTTGTCAGTGACACATACCGAAATATGTGAATTTGTGTCTAAAGTGCAATGTATGTGGGAAAAAATACACAATAAAATGACTACCACAAACTTTGACAAAGGCTGGTGGTAGAATTGGTGCATGGAAAGTGTTAAAATAACACCATTTAAAATAGCCTAGGGTGTCTACTTTTACAAAATATATACTTTTTGGGGTAAAATACACTGTCCTACTTAAAAAAAAGTCCCAAATGAAAGATGGGCTCAGGCTGACTACACGTCAATATTCCAAGTTGAAAATGCGCACCTTCACAATGTGGCCCTTTAGCCCCCAAACAACCCAACAAACCTATGCATGGGTGGTATCCCTGTACTCAGGATATGTTGTTGAACACATATTGGGTTATTGTTTGGCAATGACACATACCAAAATCTGTGAATGTATGTCTAAAATACAATATTTGTGAAAAAAAACCACACAAAAATTACTACCACAAAGTTTGACAAAGGCTGGTGGTAGAATTAGTGCATGGAAAGTGTTAAAATACCACCATTTGAAATAGCGTAGGGTGTCTACTTTTAAAAAATATATGGGTTGATGGGGTAAAATACACTGGCTGGTTTCAAATATGTCCCAAATGGGACATGGGTGCAGGCGGTCTGCATGTCAAAATTTTAATTTGGAAAACCAAAAACTGCACCTACCAAATTTGGCCTTTTACTCCCCAAACAACCCAACAAACCTATGCATGGGTGGTATCCCTGTACTCAAGAGATGTTGCTGACCACTTATTGGGGTGTTATTTGGCAGTGACACATACCAAAATCTGTGAATTCATGTCTGAAGTACAAGGTT
This sequence comes from Pelodytes ibericus, assembly GCA_036172795.1. NCBI lineage: Eukaryota > Metazoa > Chordata > Amphibia > Anura > Pelodytidae > Pelodytes > Pelodytes ibericus. The sequence continues at coordinate 20,255,985 of CM069859.1, forward strand.
TGTGAAAAAAAACCACAAAAAAATTACTACCACAAAGTTTGACAAAGGCTAGTGGTAGAATTAGTGCATGGAAAGTGTAAAAATACCACCATTTGAGATAGCCTAAGGTGTCTTCTTTTAAAAAATATATGGGTTGATGGGGTAAAATACACTAGCTGGCTTCAAATATGTCCCAAATGGGACATGGGTGCAGGCTGTCTGCATGTAAAAATTTCAAGTTGGAAAACAAAAAACTGCACCTCACAAATTTGGCATTTTAGCCCCCAAACAACCCAACAAACCTATGCATGGGTGGTATCCCTGTACTCAGGAGAAATAGTAGAATCTATTTAGCATGTTTTTTCGTTCGCTATTGTCGATGAGGAGAAGTTGTTTCAAATAAAAACAAAGAAATTTGTGTCTTTTTTTTTTTTTTACCATATTTTATTATTTTTTTTAATAATATGATAATATATGATCAAAAAGATGGCATCCATAGAAAGCCCTTCTTGTCCCGATAAAAACAATATATAATATGTGTGGGTACAGCAAATGACAAAGAAGAAAATTACTGCTAAACACAAACAGCACAGAAATGTTAAAATAGCCATTGTCCAGAAAGGACAAAAATGTTTCAAAGGCTCTGTCCTTAAGGGGTTAAATATGTGCGTTTGTTTGGATGTGTGTTGTTGTTTGGATGTGTGTGGTTGTTTGGATGTGTGTGGTTGTATATATGTGTGTATTTGTTTGGATGTGTGTGTTGGTTTAGATGTGTGTTTGGAAGTGTGTGTTGGTTTGCATGTGTGTGTTTGTTTGGATGCGTGTGTCTGTTTAGATGTGTATTTGTAGGTTTGTTTGGGTGTGTGTGTTTGTTTGGATATATATTTTGGTTTGGATGTGTGTGTTTATTTGAATGCTGGTGTTTGTTTGGATGTTTGTTTGTTTGGATTTGTGTGTTGTTTGGATGTTTGTTTGTTTGGATGTGTCTGTTTGTTTGGATATATGTGTTGGTTTATATGTGTGTGTTTGTTTCAATTCTGGTGTTTGATTGGATGTGTGTTTGTTTGGATGCGTGTGTTGGTTTGGATGTGTGTTTGTTTGGATGTGTTTGTATGCTTGTATGTGTCTGAACTATTAACACCCCTACCTTATTGTTGAACCAACCATATATCCAGATTTGATCTTTGCTCTTGAGTTTCATATCCTGTTGTTTGTCAGTCCGCCATCTGTCTTTTCTAACATAGATCAGTCTCTCTTATCATGATAAGTAGCCTGGATTTACAGATATGGAAACATGCGAGTTTTATCTTAAAACAGAATTCTGTCATTATCTTTATTCTGCTGCATTAGATGAAGCTGTACATTTCCTACAGGTCAGGTCATTTCATGCCTTTCATGTATAAAAGCAGCCTTAAAGTCTCACTCCAAGCACAAAAGATGTTTCCACTGCTTTATGTCTTGTACCCTAAGCAGTCACCCCTCTCTTTCTGAATTGCTACTGTTTTGGTTTTTGCCCCATAACTCGGAAAAAAATGGAAACATGCATATTTCTGAACTCGGGACAACATTTAGAAACTATTTAGACGGGGTCTTTTTTAATGATTGTATTTGTGTCAATTATATTTTAGGTGAAAGTTAGAAAAAATGATTTTTTTTTTTAATTTTTCATCATATTTTATGATTTTATGATTTTTTTTTGTAGTAAATTATAAGATATGAAGAACATAATGGTATCTAATGAAAGCCCTTCTTATGACGATAAAAACAGCATATCATTTGTGTGGGTACAGTATGTGAGAAAGAAAAAAATTGCAGCTAAACACAAACAGAAATGTCAAAACAGCCATTGTCACCAAGGGAAAGTCAAGGTGAAAAAGGGAGAAGTCAGGAATAAAGTATATACAACACGAACAAAAATGAAAAACAAGGGGTGAATTCCTTGGGGAATTCTGATAAAAACAAAGCAGAATACAAACCAACAAAGAGTAAAAAATGGGGGGGGGGGGGAGTGGAGCTTTGAATCACACAATGCAATAAAATATATAAAATATGAAATTACACTTTATCTGTCTGTCTCTCTTCATATAACGTACCGTATTTGCTTGAATTTAAGATGACCCTTAATATAAGATTAACCCCCAAAAACCCACTTTGGATATTCCTTTAGGAAAATAAGTCTGAATATAAGATTATCATTAAAAAAAGTTTTACTTGTAAGTGTTTTTTTTTATATAAAATTATGGTAGAAAAAAAATGCATTTCTTGTTTTTATTTCCTTCAATTTTACCCCCAGACTTAGTCAATGTATCCCCTCACATAGCCTTCTGCCCCTCAGACCTAGCCAATATTGCCCCCCAGACCTAGCCATACTGCCCCCACATAGTCATCTGCCCCCAGACTTAGCCAATGCATCCCCTCACTCCTAACCAATGCTGCTCCCTACCAGCCCCAACCCATAACCAATGGTGCCCTTTCCCTTTACCAATGATGGCCCCTCCTGGCCCCCACCCTTAACCAATGCTGCTCCCTACCAGCCCAACCATAACCAATGGTGTCCCCTCCCTTTACTGATCCTGGCCCCTCCCGGCCCCCACCCTTAACCAATGCTGCCCACTTGCAGCCCCCACACTTTACCAATGCTGCCCCCTCCCTTTACCAATGCAACCCCCTCCCAGCCCCAAACCTTTACCAATGCAACCCCATCCCGGCCCCCAAACTTTACCAATGCTGCCCCCTCCCAGCCTCCACACTTTACCACTGCTGCCCCCTCCCATCCTCCACACTTTAACAATGCTGCCCCATGCTTTTACCAATGCTGCCCCCTCCTGGCTCCCACCCTTAACCAATGCTGCCCCCTCCCTTTACCAATGTTGCCCAATCCCAGTCCCTCCCGTTAACCAATGCTAACTTGTCTCCACGCATCACGCAGCAAAAATCCTTGCACCTTTCCTGTCAGCATTTCTGTATCATGGGACACTAATGACATGCAGTCATGTTGAAAGTATTGATCGTGTCTTATATTTGCATTGTGTAGCTCATAAACATCTCTTCATTTCTAATAAATGTCTGCAAAAGTCCCAGGATCAACTTACTACATCTCACACTGCAGACTTTTCCAAACCCTGTCCGGTCCTCAATCCTGCTCGATAGAGAGCATACCTGCTGTCATCAACATTAGACATCAGCACCTGCTCCCTTATTAAGTATAAAAGTATAAAAAAAACTCGGTGGTTCTTTGCTCAGTTGTTATGCGGACTCGGGGCCTACTAGTGGGCATGCCTCTTGTGTTAGATTGTGTCCTTCTTGCAGGTATTTCAAGGATGTACACCATTTACTGCAACTGGGCTCCTATTCCTGCACCGAACTATGTGGGTCCCTGACAATAATGTATGGTGATGTAGGACCAGGGGTTTGGCCATCCTCCAGGTTCTTACATACTTATAGCGCTTTTGGGCATTTCACTAATTGTCTGGCTTCACCTACTTTTGAGGCTGTTCTTGCACAGCTATTTTTTTGAGGGTGGTCTTGCCTAGTTTGACTTATTTATTCAGAAAGATCTTGCCAAGCTCCACCTATTGTCAAAGGTTGTTCTTGGCCAGCTTGACCTACTTTCACGGACGTTCATGTCCAGTCCCACCTACTTTCACGGGAATTCCCTCTCTGCTACACCCCTTTTCATAGGGTGGTCTTGTCTAGCTCCTCCTACTTTCAAAGCTTTTCTTTCTCAGCTCCACCTACTTTTCACAGGTGTTCTTGCTCAGCTCCACCTATTTTTAAAGTGCAATCTCGCCCCTTTTGACTTACTTCACACCCTGTTTTGCCCAGTTTGGATTTTTCGTAGGTAGATCTTGCCCAAGTGCATCTACCTTGAGTTGTCCTTACCCAGCTCCACCTACCTATCTCCAGTTGCCCTTTTGTTTGACACCTAGCCTCCATTTTATTTCTTCTACAACACATGTTTTTTTTTCCAGACAAAACTGCTCTCCCCAATAACACTGAAAGGGTTGACGTGGTGAATTAAGATAGTCTCGCTCATGCCCTGCGAGGTATAGGGCTTTAGGGGGAATTGCAAAATGGACAATAAAACATATCATCACAGGTGGAGGGCTTTTTTTTTTGCACGACCGAGATTTAGAATCTTGCCCCTGGAAAGCCTCTCAGCTCAGCATCCTTGAATTGATCCTGGCTGCAGTTGAATTCCCAAAGCTTAGACATCTCTATAACCTATATTAAAACGGTCTTGAAATATTTGAAACATTCTGTATTGTAATGCAAATATCCATGGGCTAAAATGAATGCCGCAGACAATAATACAATTTAACTTTTTTTTTTTTTTAATATTGTTTGATTAAATGAGTTCCACTGTGATGACATCAATCTGTGCAGAAGCGAATTGCTAATCTGAGAGTTTCAATCCAGCAAATGCTTTGTGCATATTCTATTTATTTTACTTATTGCCGTATATGCATATTAAACACTGCTATTCATTGTAATTTGTAGGATTGTTAATCAGAGCAAAATGGAATTACTTCATAATGAAGATCTTTTACAGTTTATGAGAACATGCTAGAAACTGTAAATCATTTCAATCTTTTGCTTTGTCGGATTCATTGCGCATGGCTTTTTTTTTCCAATCCCCTTATTAGTTTTGTAGCCCTCCTCTGTTCACATATTAAAGGTGAGGTCTTACCATAGGTAGGTGTGTCTGTGTGTGTGTGTGTGTAAGGGTGTTTGCGTAATGATATGTGTGTGAGTGAGTGTGTCAGGGTGATAATGTGTGTGTGAGAAAAAGAGATAGCAGTGTGTGTGAGGAGATGTGAGTGTGAGAGAGAGAGACGGTGTGTGAGAGAGAGCGAGAGAGACAGTGTGTGTGAAAAAGAGAGAGAGACGGTGTGTGTGAAAAAGAGAGAAAGAGACGGTGTGTGTGAGAAAGAGAGAGAGAGACGTGTGTGTGAAAAAGAGAGAGAGAGAGACGGTGTGTGTGAGAAAGAGAGAGACGGTGTGTGCAAAAGAGAGAGAGAGACAGTGTGAAAAAGAGAGCGAGAGACTGTGTGTGTGAGAGAGAGAGAGAGAGAGAGTGTGTGAGAGAGAGACGGTGTGTGAGAAACAGAGAGAGACGGTGTGTGAGAGAGACGGTGTGCAAGAGAGAGAGAGAGATGGTGTGTGTGAGAGAGAGAGAGACACGGTGTGTGAGAAAGAGAGAGAAAGACACGGTGTGTGAGAGAGAGGGAGAGATGGTGTTTGAGAAAGAGAGAGAGAGAGACGGTGTGTGAAAGAAAGAAAGAAGTGTGTGAGAAAGAGAGAGATGGTGTGCGAGAGAGAGAGAGAGATATGGTTTGTGATAGAGAGATGCTGTGGGTGTGAGAGAGAGAGAGATGGTGTGTGTGAGAGAGAGAGACGGTGTGTGTGAGAGAGAGAGAGATGCTGTGTGTGTGAGAGAGAGAGAGATGCAGTGTGTGTGTGTGTGAGAGAGAGAGAGACGGAGTGTGTGTGTGTGTGAGAGAGAGAGATGCAGTGTGTGTGTATGTGTGAGAGAGAGAGATGGAGTGTGTGTGTATGTGTGAGAGAGAGAAACAGAGTGTGTGTGTATGTGTGTGAGAGAGAGTGTGTTTGACAGAGCTCATCTGGGCTCTACCCCCAGATCATTTGAAGACCTAGCAATGCCCCTGCTGCACAGACCTAGATTTGAAGACCTAGCAAGGCTCCTTGTTCCAGTTTCATAAGATTCGTAACAAAGCTTTACCGACTTTGGGGGGAAAAAAATCTCAAACAGTTCTAAGAAGACAAAGACAAATTAAGGGCATTTGTTACAAGTGACTTAATTCATTAGCTAAGCTAATCCACTAGAGTGATTAGATTTTCCTTCGGAAACATATGGAGCAGATGTATTTGTCCCAGTACGTTTTTCTCTCTCTCTCTCTCAGTAGATTCCGTGTAGATCATTAAATTCAGTCTCGTATTATATATGCATGCATTCAGTGGAAATAGCGAGTGGCATTTTATTCTGCTTATACAAATGCAGGTTAAACTCCTTATTGAATAATAAAATACACAGGACCCCAGCGAGTTTCGTACATGCAGTAGTTTTGATACTGATAGATTTTTGCACCATCTGTCAAACTTAAATAAGGTTACGTATACATAATGTGCTTATCACCATCTGTGTACTGCTTCTAAATTGTTTGTGGGAGACCATAATTATCTTTTGGTACTATTGGCGGTTATAAGGATAACTACGGCGCACGCGAAGATAGCGCCAAATAGTGGCGGTACCGGCATGCGCTGCAGAGACAAAGTTCTGGAGTCTGTGGAGCCTCCTTCCAAAAACTACTTCCTGGTTGTGCCGGTGCTCAATAAATATATTAAAAAATCAGGTGCTTAAAAGCACTGTAAAGGGTTGGGAGTTATAAGAAGGCGCATCCGCCATTATACATAATTCCCTGCCATTCTAGAAAGCTGGTAGGGAATTATGGGGTTTGTAGTTCTGCAGCAGCTGAAGGGCCACAGTTGGAGAACTAGGCTATAAGTGATATGGCCTCTTTACGTTGTACAATAGGGTAGATTCGCTAAGCTCTGTATTTAGGCTAATACTCTTTAGTCTCGGTACACTGTGATTAGCTCTCAGCCTTTTCTGAGATTTGAGCCATTTACTAAACATAGCCTTCAAGCTCAATTACACTTCTCTGAAAATGAATGTGTTTTGTTTTTTCCGAGATAACCCCCTCTCTATGAGAGGCGTGTACTAAAAAAAACCCGCAAATATATTTATTTTATGTGCAAAAAAATGTTGCGCTTTGCTCCTATTGCAATGTACTAAACATGTAACACTCCGATAGTACATACGGGCAAACTGCGAATAAAAACAGGCCATTTTGTGAATATTTTTTCTACCTCTGTTGATAGCGCTCGCTAAAAGCTGGATGTAATTTTCACATGCGAATAAGAATAATTTTTCACAAAATATTTGCAAAACTCTTTAGCGTGCGCAAATATAATCGCAATTTATTAGCGCAACCGGAAAAATGCACGCTAAATAAAAATAAACCAAAGAGAGGCGCAAATCAGGGAAAACATGCGCAATATGTTACGAATAGTCGCAAATTGCTGCTTACTCATGTTTTACCTATTTTTTCCCCACTGCACTTGTTTAGTACATGACCCCCTAAGTGTATTGACATCACTTTGCAAAGAATGAGTGCAATCGCATTTTATAGACTGTTTCAGAAGGAAACATTGTAAGTGTCTATTCTCTGCAGTTAAAATATTAGGGTAATTTCCACAATCATCTGTGATAATCTATAGGCAAGATTTGTTACAACAATTAATTTGATTCCCCCCCCCCCCCCCCCTTTTCATGTATCAGATCTAGCCACACGGGTCTACTCAATTCAGAGAGAATTGCAGGGAGTGGCCAATGTAGCCGAGCTGGAAAAGATCTCCAATGCAGCTGAATGGGAGCATTTTTCCAACTCACCTACTTTGGCTTCAAAAAGGACAGTCTAGTCTTCAAACTCACTTTGGTGCAAGATAAAGATCAGTGCTTGTATAGTGCAAAGGCTTTTTTTCCCAGTGTGATTTGATGCAGGCATTCTGCATAAATCACATTTTTTATGTTTGATTCAAGCCCTCCCCCAGTGATTACTCTGCATGTTTACTGCAGGTGCGGCAGCACTGATTATATAGACACTGAGGATATACAGTTTTGTTTCATTTAGTCACTTCCTGTGCTGCTGGAATAGAATGCACTGTGTGGACTGTGATAAGCGTGCTCTTGTACACAGTAGGATATCTTAACAGTGCAACACATTGTCTGATGACATCTCTAGAGAGACAGGAAATTCCACTAATTTGAATGAAATTATTCTCATTGGTTCCTGCAGTAAAAGCTAGCGTGGCCAGTCCTGGTTTCTTTCTTTAATATCACAATTTCTTCTAGCTGTAAGTGTTTTATATTTTAAGCAATGCAAAATGGAAGACATGCATTTTAAAGTACCGTGAAAGCACATTAATATGCATTAATATTTGGAAGATGCTTTTTGGGCACTGGGCAGTTTTGAAATTCCTGTCTCAAATCTCTGAAATTCTCTCTCTTTTTTTTTAGATACTACAATGTTCAAGCACTTCTTTTGCTCACATTTTTTGGGGGAAAATCACAATAGAAGTATTTCCAAACTGTGTCGCGACGTGTGTGCCGGCTGCAATGTGTAGATGGGCTGCACGACCGTGGTACCGACCGTGGAGACAGCCGCAAGTCACGTCCGGTGGCTATTTCCCTTCTCCTGCAAGCTGGGAGGATAGCTGAGGTGAATGGTGATAAGACGGCCAGGCACGTCACAGAGCAGCAGTCAGGTGAGTACTGGGGAAGGAGGGAGGAGGGTGTTAGGTTTTTATTGAGCAGTTGGCTGGACAACTTGTAAACAGTAAACTAACAGTGGCATATTTTAATGGCCACCTGGCTGGGAAATATGTTAATGGGCAAACAGTGGTATATTTAATGGACAAAGAAACAGTGGAATATCTAGTAGGCACCTGGCTGGGCCAAATGTTAATGGACAAACTGTGGCATATTTTTTTTTTTTTTTTGACACTCAGAAGTTTGTGCGCAAATAAACCGGTACAATATTGTGTATATCATCATTGTGTCGTTTTTTACTTTCATCTTGCACATTATCTTTATTATTATAGGGGTTGTATATCCAATTTTCATCTGTTTATATAATCTTATTTAACCCCTTCCCGACCTTATGACGAGTTAACTCGTCATAAGAGCCGCAGCGTTAGCGACCTTATGACGAGTTAACTTGTCATGCAGTCTAGCCGGCGGTGCGCTCCGTGGGCACCGCCAGCTAGTCTGCAACGGGTCCAGGACTAAGCCTCGCACCCGAGGCAAAGCTCCTGGACCCGATCGGTCAGTTTCCGGCCATGTGATCGCGGTGATTTAGTCATCACCGCGATAACATGCAAATTAGATGGCAAAGTCAGTGTGTTCACACACTGACTTTGCCTCTAATTCACTCTCTGTGCTTCACATTCTTATAGTGAAGCACAAAGAGTGACCTGTAAGTAAAAATAAATTAATTACATACACATAGGTTAAAAAAAAAAAAAATTAACCCTTTCATTGCTGATCACAGTTTTTAACTGTGATCAGTTTCCTTCCACTTTATGGCCCTCATTTAGTTTTTTTTTTAACAAATTTTTTTATTTTTACAATTTATAAAGTTTTTTTGAATAAATAAAGGTAATTTTAATATATTTATTTAATACAATTTAACCACTGCATGCCTGTTGCATGATTTTTACTGATCTGACATCGCACTCTTCAGAGTTTTTTTCTGTCTTTTTTGTTATGGGGGGTTTGGGAACCAATATTTTTCTTTTTTATTAGTTAGTTAATTAGGTGGGATAAGTGGGTTAGTGTTGCACTAGTTATGTAGCTTATTATTGGGAAAATAATGGGGAAAAACTTTTTTTTCCTCAAAAATTTCCTCTTTTATATGTATTTTTTAATACTAAAATGTAAATCATTTTTATGTATAGGGTATCAAAAGAAAGCTCTAACTGTCCACTAAAAAACAACATATAACTTGTATGGGTGCGTTAAATGAGAGAGAGGAAAATTATGTTTCAAAAACCGCGTATTAAAAATTGAAAAACGCTCTGGTCCTTGGCCCAGGAAAATCCCTGGTCCTTAAAGGGTTAATGTAATTTGTTTTATTTGTTATATTAATTTGTGGCATATTTTAATGGGCACCTGGTTGGGGCATATGTTAATGGTAAACTGTTTTATATTTAATGGGCCATGAAACAGTGACATATTTAGCAGGCACCTGGCTGGAGCATATGTTAATGGGCAAACTGGGGGTAAATTTAATGGGCAAACTGTGGCATATTTTAATGGGCACCTGATGGGCCATATGTTCAGGGCCGGCCCAAGACATTGTGCTGCCTGGGGCGAAGAATTAAATGCTGAAAACCCCCACCCCCCGCAACAAATCACATTTTAAATATTTTAAATAGAATTATTAAATAGCAAAACAGTTTGTAACTGACAGACAACAATAATAGCAACAACATCAACTATAGACATCCTCCAGTATGAGTTTGGTCACATAGCTTTATATAAAATATTTGAAATAAATGCCAGGATTTAACCCCCTCAATATGCCATAATTTTGCCATTCAGCATGCCAGCATTTAACGCCTCAATATGCCAATCCAGTATGATTTTGCCAATTAATATGTCAGTATTATTTAGCCATTTAATATGCCAGTATGATTTAGCCAATTAATATGCCATTATGATTTAGCCAATCAACATGCCAGTATAATTTTGCCACTCAATATGACAGTATTTTGCCAGATTTAGCCATTTAATATGATAGGATTTTGTCATTCAATATGCCAGGATTTAACCCCTCAATATGACAGATTTAGCCATTTAATATGCTAGGATTTTGCTCGTTTTACACCACCCTCACCCTCCCCCCCCCCCCCCCCTTTCCCAGTACTTACCTCCTCTATGCTCCGTGCAGACTATGCTGGTCTCCTCTGTTGTCTTCCCTCCTGCACGTCATATCCGGTGTGAAGGAGTTTTTTTTTTTCTTACTTACTTTTTCTCATGCGGCTGCCATGGGCAGCGGCGGGGAGGGGGCGTTTCAGCGATAGCGTTTATTAAGGGCGGCAATGTGCCGCTTTTGCAAAAGTGCCACCTGGGGCAGTTGCCCCACTCTGCCCCATCGTAGGGCCGGCCCTGCATATGTTAATGGGCAAACTGTGGTATATTTAATGGGCACCTGGCTGATAAATATATTAATGGTCAAACTGATGTATAATTAATGGCAAAGAAACAGTGGTATATTTAGTAGTCACCTGGCTGGCTGGGGCATATGTTAATGGGAAAACTGTGGTATATTTAATGGGCACCTGGCTGAGGAATATGTTAGTGGTCAAACTGTTGTATATTTAATGGGAACATGGCTGAGGAATATGTTAGTGGTGAAACTGTTGTACATTTAATGGGCAAAGAAACAGTGAAATACTTAGAAGGCACCTGGCTGGCTGGGGCATATGTTAATGGACAAACTGTGGTATATTTTTAATTCTTGCACATATTTACAAATTGGTACTCAAAAATGACAACAATCTTAGATTTGTATATTACTATCTTACAGTCATGGGTTTTTGAGCGTTTGTCCATTCTCGCTGAGAGGGATCCCACTTCTTTGTTTGTCTCCAAATAATTAAGTTATGTTTAATTTAAAGGTTGCATCAAGTGTAGGCATTTTTAAATTGGAACGATAGGAACAAAGACCCTCTTTGTCGCGAATAGCTCGATTAGAGTGAGGCCATGCTGTTTAGAATTTTGGAGAAGATTCTAAACAACATGTCTGCCTCCTGAGAGAGCTAACAGAGCTAAAAATTATATGTATTATTTCATTAAATAATTCATATATTTAAACCATCGAAACTTGATGCAATCTTTCAGTTAAATATGTTTTGTTTTGTTTTTTTGCTACAGCTGTCCTTTAAACCCATGACCACTAATGGATTGGTTATATGAGATTGCTAATTTTTTCACTCTCTCAACACTTGCCCATCTCAACTTTAATAATAATTTATCAAGTCTCCAAACCCTTGACAGACATGAACGTTAGGAAGTCAAACGGGGTTAAGTGCGAGCATTTGACTTAGCAAAGAAGGCGAAACGCGTTAAAGCCCCCCCCCCCCATTTTGTTTCCTCGATATTCTATGAAAGGAAAGATGACGCAATGAAACGACATCTACACGAGACCCCTTGAGGATAATAAAGAGATTAATTGGAAATTCTCCTCACTTAGGATATATAAAGAAAGGCCATGTGGATTCTCTTTTATTAGAGATTCATTATTCTTGAAGATGCCGCTAGGGAGCTTCTGTCAGGCTGACAGAACTCAATGTTTGATCTTCTTTTTTTGTGTGGAGTTAAGAGGGGAGCACGGCTACATAGCCAATCACTAAATAAGATTGCTTTAATTCGTCTTGCAGCACTGAAGTGATTCTTTTTATAATACATATATCTATATATATTTAATCTCTAATTAACCCACATATAATCGATTCTCTTACCCGTGTACTGGCTCTCACTTGTAAGTTGGCTATACATGCTTTTGACCAAAGCAAAAAAGTACCTAAGACTAAAGAACTGAATACAGAGTAAAGGGTTGTAAAGGACTGACTAGAGCATGACAGAGGAAAAAACAGACTAAAGATAAACAATAAAAGGCACAAGGATTCAGATAATAACATAGATACAGTGCAGGGTAAATATACAACACACAGAGGCCAGGGCTAAGAGCTAAGAATAAACATGGCAGGTGCCATTCTGGGTCTAACTGGGCAGGTACTATAATAGGGCCAAATGGGCTGGTGCCGTTCTGAGGCCTAACAAGGGATGGGTGCCACTCTGTGGCCAGACAAGGATACAGGGAACAGGACAGGAATACAAGCAGACAGGGATGAGCATAACTAAGACACAAGAAAGCAAAGCACAAAAGGATACTGAAGTGCCTGCTTGGATGAGTCTGCACGTGGGTGAATGGTTACAACCACTCGCTCCGAAGCTTGACATTGTACTTGGTGATGTGAGGCTTGCATGCAGCTGCTCGGCCATGGCAACCCATTCCATGAAGTTCTCTCTGAGCAGTTTTTGTGCTGATATTAATGTCACTGGAAGTTTGGAACTCTACAGCTATGGAATCACCATTCTCTTCGACACTCGGTGATCCCACTCTGTGACCTATGTGGCTGAGCTGGTGCTGTTCTTAAACTCTTCTAATTTCCCATAATACCATTATCAGTTGACCATGGGATATCAGGGATGAGATTTCATGAACTGACGTATTGCAAGGCTGGCAGCATCCTATCACAGTGCCACGCTTTGCAATGGTGGCAGCATCCTATCACAGTGCCACGCTTTGCAATGGTGGCAGCATCCTATCACAGTTCCATGCTTTGCAATGGTGGCAGCATCCTATCACAGTGCCACGCTTTGCAATGGTGGCAGCACCCTATCACAGTGCCACGCTTTGCAATGGTGGCAGCATCCTATCACAGTGCCACGCTTTGCAATGGTGGCAGCATCCTATCACAGTGCCACGCTTTGCAATAGTGGCAGCATCCTATCACAGTGCCACACTTTGCAATGGTGGCAGCATCCTATCACAGAGCCACGCTTTGCAATGGTGGCAGCATCCCATCACAGTGCCACACTTTGCAATGGTGGCAGCATCCTATCACAGTGCCATGCTTTGCAATGGTGGCAGCATCCTATCACAGTGCCACGCTTTGCAATGGTGGCAGCATCCTATCACAGAGCCACGCTTTGCAATGGTGGCAGCATCCTATCACAGAGCCACGCTTGAGCTCTCCAGAACGACCCATTTTTTTCACGAATGTTTGTAAATACAGACTGCATGGCTAGGTGCTTGCTGTGTCTGGGTCTGATTGAATCACCTGAATTCAATAATTAAGTGGTGTGTCCCAATACATTTGTCCATTTCGTGTATGTAATATAACATTCCAGTCGACCAGCAGCATATTATACATTAAGACCTTTGGGGCTCATCTTATCCTTATACAATGTATGGTATTTCTGTAAATCTCATTGTGTGGTTTGCCTAAAATTAATCTTCTGTGGATAGAAAAGGTTAAAAAAAGGCAATTTTCCTTTGTGAATGGTGGGGTTTTCAAGTTACACTATTTTTTTTTTTTCCATTTAGATTAAGCTGCACCACTGAGAACAAGTACCTGAGCTGCAAAAGTGGATAGAGATGCATCCTGAGATGCATCCAGTCCTTGAGTGCAATCTGGGTTCTAGGGCAACTCCTGTAAGTGCAATTTGGGTACTGGTCTAAGTTCAGGGTGCAGGGGCAAGTCCACGGTTCAATTTTGGTTAGTCATGGTTCCTGGGGCAAGTCACGGGTGCTGATGCAAGCCCTGGGTTCAAAAGTGAGTGTCAAAATAACTTGTCATGCTTGTCCCCAAACAGCTTGCTTGTACTATCTTAGTGAACACACAGCTTGTATGTGCCACCTGTGTCCCCAAACAGCTTGTCTGCTTCTCGTTGCCAGATATGGTACCAAAGAGCTTGTCTGTGCAATATTAGCATATATGCCTAAAAAAAGACACTAGACCTCCTTTGTTCTCCAACAATAATACATTGAACACTGTGGCTATGATTAAATATCGAAATGTGTTTATTGACTTCAATTGTGCAACAGACAGCCAAGTAGAAAGTTCCCAGTGACAGAAGATCCTCCTTGTGCATTTCACGTCTGATAAGGGTGCTGCTGAATATGGGTTATGTCTGATCACTTTCAGCTAGGCTTTTGAGCATTGTTATGCTATAAATCTTTTTTTCCCTTTATTAAAACCCGCCTCACACTGCTATCCAAGAACTTTTTTGTTCCCTTTTCTCCCAGTTTGTGTTAATTGTCCTTCAGTTGCTCCATGTCAGCGTCTCCATATGTTCCACATCCCTACATATACACGATGGCAATAATGCAGTCAGATTCTCCTGAGTGCCGGAAGTGTCCCCCCCCCCCCCAGTGCAATAGGTACGCCACCACTGCTCTAGACTTATGGCTACTGATATACTGGTGAGTAATGGGAACCATGAATTTTCTGGTTCAAACGCAGGGTGTTTGGGGACTCCTCTGCTGGATTAAACTTTCCTTTCTGCACAGTAGGTATGCTGCAAGTGGCCATATTGAAGGGAAATGCCTTCTCAAACTGTGCAAGATTTCCCATTGAACAGAGTCCTGCATTATTAAAGCACTTTATTCAGTAATAAGAATACCGCTGGGATGCACAATCTAAACAAACCCCTCCACCCCCTGGTGACGCAGCATGATCAATAATGGAATATTAAGCATTTAACAGCTAGCGGTCCCACTCAAGCTGCCTTCTATTGGATGCCAAATAATCTCCATGTGTTACTTACTTTGAAGAGTTTATAGCGTGGAGTTTTTTTTTAAATTATTTACAAATGGCATAGTTCACACTTTAAATAAGAGCTATTTACTATTAATCTGCCTCTACTCCTTCTATGGTAGCAACATGCCATCAATACGGTGGACAGGTTATTATATCTTAACCCCTTCAACACTGGACATGTCTCCACTGCTCAAAATGTTAACCCTTAAAACACATGAGCTTTTTTTTTTGTGTGTGTGTGGTTGTAATTCTTCTCTTATCCTTTATTAATTAAGCAGAATTGAAAGGGACTGTATCACCTAAACATTGCTTTTTTTTTTATCTGTGAATGAGCTATGTATTGTATTGGCAAAATTGCAAGCGAATGTATAAATTAAGAGAGAAATAAAATGTGTTTTAAATGTGTCTGTGGAGTCTTTTCAAGGGAAAACATAATCAAATATATGAAAAATATCAAATTTATGAAAGATGGGAGGTGGAACTCAATAAAGAAAAAAATCTAAATATCAGAACACTTAAATCGTAAGGTCTAGCACTCCAAACCCTGCACCCAGTGAATTACGTAGGAGGTGCACTCAATAAATATGTAAAACCACAGTATTTTAATGCAAAAATGATTTAATAGCACAAGGCATATGTACATATAACAATAAAGTATACACGCAAAAAAAACAGACTGTGGGCAAAAAACAAACAAACGAAATAGCCCGTACAATACTGATAGATCAAAAAGCAAGATGTTAAAAGAGATCCTCAACGTTTTGGCTTGAAAAAGACAAAGCGGATCCCTGCCTAATTCTCTAATTTGCATATCAAGCCACAGGTGATGTCATAAGCAAACAGGAAATAGTACACCTGCATTCTTTCATCCGGTACAAAAAAAAAGTGAATTTAATGGCGGTCTGAAGTGTGCACGGACATCAAATGGATATAGCAAAACACATCACGCGTTTCGTGTCTGGCGATGCTTAATCATGAGTTTATATTTAAGCGTCGCCAAATGCGAAACGCGTAAGGGTTTTGCTATATCATTTGATGTTTGTGTGCAGTTTAGACCTCCATTACAAGAGTGCGAGTGTTATTTTTCCTGTTCGTCAGTGAGTTGGAGGCTCAGCCGGCTGTTATTTGATCCTGAGCACGTCGAATCACACATGTGATATACTGAATCTACTTTTCCAGCAAGAGAGCGAGAGCTCGGAATTCTTTCCTTTGCCGGGAGTGTGTTTATTGTTCTGATGTCATAAGGTATGCTTGGTCATGTATAAATGCGTTTCCGTCACAAATGTAGCGGAATTGACCCATAATCCTCGTCTACTCCCCAGATAAAAGCCATAGTGCGCCAGCTGTGCCAAATAAAAACAAAAACAATTGATCTAATTATTGTTTAAGAATTTTGTTGTGGATTATGAATTAAAAGAAAAGAAAAACAATGAAGCCCCTTTTGGATCACTCCATTGACCTACAATTCTCCACCACTCCCAATCTGGCATTATCTGCACTGAACCAAAAGTCGCATGTTGAGAATAAAAAAGTCATATTTTTTTTTTTTCTTATGTATAAAATCCATTCTGACAGGTTTATACTAGACATGTGCATTAGTTTTCGGACGAATGCATTTTGGTCCGAAAATAGCATTTTTGTCCATTCGTCCGAAAAACGAATAACGAAAATGCTAAACTAACGAAAGCCGAATGAACGAATGGTTAATAAATGGAAATAGAGTCGGTTTATAGAATACCAATAGCATTACATACATTCCATAAACCAACATAATGAACGACTTTCGGTTTTTGGAATGCATGTAATACTATTGGTATTCTATAAACCAAAATAGAGTTGAAATAGGTCTAATTGTATGAATGGGGACTCTACTTCGGTTTATAGAATACCAATAGCATTACATACATTCCATAAACCGAAAGTCTATAAACCGAAAGAGAGGTTAAAATAGGTCAATTCGTCCGAATGGACGAAAACAAAACGAAAATTTTAGTTTTGCACATGTTTAGTTTATACATACCCCCCAATGCAATACATAAATTCAGTGAGCAACTATCCATACGTATTATCTTAACCTTATTTTCTAAATATTTGAAGTTATTAGATGGGAAAGAAACAAAACATTGGAGATGTTTTTTTTTATATATTGTGATATTAGTCACACTATAAGACCATATCTTTGCCCATCACTTTGCCAAATTCTAGTTTTTGTGTATACATACCACCCAGGAGCAAGAGCAAAAACCTGACTGAAGGGATCAGGATGAAGCATAAAACAGAGCCACTATTTATACATAACCCCCCCCCCCACACACACACACACAGACAGGAAGCCACCTGCGCACAAGAAGCCCTCCATGCCACATTTGAGAACACAGCACCCCAGAACCCAGTAGCATTCCGTCCCGTGTGGGACTATTGGCCAACTGCACAGACATTGCTCTCTATACTAATATTTAGGGTTTTTTATTTTCATCCAGTTAAATTTAACCACCTCAGTCATTAGAATGTGGCAAGGAATAAGAGCCAGAGATGTTGCCCAGACAACTTATCCTTCTATTTGGCAGGCCATTATAATAAACAACCACAAAGGAGAATTTAATTAAGTTGAGCTCTATTCCAGCTAAAGCCAGCAGCCTTAAAATTTTTCCTTTTATTAGAGGTTCGGTAGGCGGCTTTACCACAAGATAATTTACATGGCAGCTTCATGGTACGTGACCGGAAGATATTTTTTCAAAGAATGTCCTTGGTTTGGTATGCTAAGCTTCCTCTCCTGGTCGGTCAGCAAAGGCTCAGCTCGGTATTGAAGGAAAGCTGATTTTCCAGGATTATGCTAATGCCCCTGTTTATTGTCACAGTGGCGTTTCAGGGGGGCTTTGAAAAATTTTCGGTAGCATTTTTTTTTTTTTAAGCATCTAACATGTGAGAGGTGTATTTACTGCAGGAAAAAGGATTAATGAATTCACATAGTCTCAAGCAAAGCACATGTTGTTTACCTAACAGAGAACAGAGGAAATATCCCCCAGAAGGACCACGCATGAGTTAATGTCTGCAATTACTCTAAGCAGTGATCATTTATTCATGAAGTATCAACATATACACAAGAACGAGACAAACGGAGCACTGTAAAAAATAAAATGACCGATTTCTCACATGTAGCACAAGGAGCAAGGCTCATGCAGATCATTTAGAACTGCAAATACCACTGGTTGCGGCCCCTCACATCGTCTCTCTCTCTCTCAATGAGTGGCAAAGTGGGGTATAGTCATAAAAAAGAGCTATGCAACTGCAGAGTTGCTCTCTTAGAAGTTGATCTGCTGCCTGTATGGGCGGTTCCAACGTGATGACTTTGAGTGCGTGATAAGTTTCATCCAATAGGAGGCTTCCGCTGGTGCTGAAGTCACTCCCACTTGTCCAGACAACTTCTATACAATACTCCACTGATGTTTTATCCAACAGCCAGATTACTATTGTGGTCATATTATTGCTACATAGTCCACAGCTCATCAGAAATCATTCAATTTAAGAAAACACTCGGTTTACATAGTTGCCAATATCGGCCATGTTTCCAGGGACACATATTTGTTCCACATGCTGCAGAAAGAGCATGCAAAGTGCAGCCCGGCAGTATGTAGGATGGAAATACACACAGACACAATCCAATTAATTAATCAGGGTGGAGATCTCATAGAACCTACCATGATTAATTAATTGGATTGTGTCTGTCCATATATCCATCCTACACACTGCCGGGCTGCACTTTGCATGGTCTTTCTGCAGCATGTGGAACAAATAAATATGTGTCCCTGGAAACATGGCAGATGTTAGCAACTATGTGTTTTCTGTGCTTACATACCATGACAGAATATAAGTATATTTTAGTTTGATAATAATACAATTGATAAGTGATACTCCATTTTTATATCTCTTGATCATATTAGCATGCATTAACTTGTGTGTTATAACTATCTTTGCTTCATCTTTTCATGTATATTGGACATTTGTATTTGTTTTGGGGGGTTTTTTGCATACAAATGTATGCAGGCATTATTTAGGGAAAGGTTCTTGCTCTCCCTCTGCTTTTGCTTACTTGCAAGAGGATACGTGTAGATGATTGTACAACGAATATACAACTTAATTCAGAAGCTAGACACTGCCTATTTTATTTTATTTTCGGACAGCAGTGATTGGAGGAGTAGAACAATTGTATGATGGAGACCACTGCTGGAGTTGGTGGGGTCTTTCATTTTTTTAGCTTGAGCTACTAAAGTCTTGCTTGGTCCCCAGGAAAAAGCTATGTTTTCAACTTAAGTATTGCAAAAACTATAAAAAACAAGAAACTAAAAAACAAATATATGCCTATTTATATTTAAAGTGTCAAATTAATTTGCCCAGTTTTTATTTCCTGGAAATTTGCGTCAATATTTATTCATCGTTTATTCTCTTGACATCTTTCAGAGCTGTCCTATTTTTTTTCTCCTTCTTTCTCTATAAAGATTCTGATTTGAATTTTGCTCTTTGACGGTTTTTTTTTTTTTTTGCTATCATTTCGACAATTATGTTTTCAGCTATTGTTGTGTCATGACTATACCTGCCTCTCATACTTGGCAGAAAATACATTAGGAACTTTACAAATTGAATAGGGGAAAGTGAAAAGAGAATGAATTCTATCCATCAAAACAGATCATCTTCACTTCTCAGCATTCAAATGCAATCATTTCTCCAGGTTTCATTTCAAAATCCACTTTAAAATATATATAACGTTTTTGGCTCTTCCGGCATTTCAAACAAAAATATTGAACTGTGTTTCTGCTTTATATGCAGCCACTTCTATTTTGATGTTAATTCTGCTGATTTTTTTTTGTTTTATCTTTCCACAGTGGAGGTCTAAACGTGGTACGCAGCAAGGTGTTCCTTTCTAGAGATCTCCACTCAGCCAAATGAGTTCTAGTTATTAATAGCTACAATCATAGCTCCTAAACGTATCGGCTGGTGAGTGCTTTGTATGAGACAACATTAATATTGAACATGTTATAAAGGGGAAGTGTACTGGGGTTGGAGCTGACTATGGAATTTTTTTTAAATGTGGGAATAAAGGTCAAATTGTCTTCTTCTCAGTGGAACTCAAAGTGCTTTTTAGTGAACACTCTCGAAATTAACTGAACCGGCAGCTGAATAACAGATGTTATTATTACCCAGTCGATGGATGGAGGGCTGAGTTGACCCTGCCAGGATTTGAACCTGTGACCTGGAGGTTTGATATCAGAAAAAACAACAGATGTGCATAAAACACATAGTGCAAATAATAATAAATACTAGCAATATACTTGCAGTACCGTACTGAAATGCAGCCCTCTGTAGCACTCTCCACAATGCTTACAATAGAGAGAAACAAAAATAACCGATGGGTGCAAGATATATATATATATATATATATATATATAAACACACAAAAGTCCATCACCCACGTTGCACACCTACGACATGCCCCATCAACCACATTGCACACCCACGACATGTCCCATCACCCACATTTCACACACATTAAATGCCCATCACCACATTACAAGCCACCATCACCCTCATTACATACCCCACCACGTTCATTATATGACCCCGTCACCCTTATTAATTGGAAGGCTCTAAAGCTTTCTGAACGGTGGGGGAGTGAGTGAAAATGTATGAAGCACCAGAAGTGTGATTTCACACCCTCTGGCAAAGTGCCGCCTATATCTGGCAATATTGCACTATTGTTAATGTGTTTTTAAGGTTCCCACGAATCTGCGACCCTTGTGTTATATTTGTTGACCTTGAGGTTTGAATAGGCTATGTAGTCAGGGTATTTGCCAACTGAGCTATCTCACCAGCTAATAGTATGTTCAAACCCCAAAATAAATGTGTAATGACAATCTTACGGTGGACTAATCAGACTCAGAACAATTAATGAACAACTCTTGACAGAAAATGCAATATTGAAAAAAAAAAAAGAGAAATTAAAAGTGCTCTATGCTAGAACAATACTGTAATGATACCCAGCACATTTTTATTTGTGTCTATGCATGTGCACTCTAAACAGATTGCACTCAACATATTTGCCCCAGCAGCCAAATTGCACAAGCAGAAGTTGCCCCAGCATCCAGGTTGCACACACAAGATGTGCCCTGGTACCCAGATTGTACACAGAGGATTTGCACCCAAAGCAATATTGCACACACAAGATTTGCACCAGCAGAGAAATTTAATCTGCGGGTTTTGCCCAGCACACAGATTGCACCCCCAGCATTTGTTTCAGAGCCAGTTTGCATCCCCAGCATTTATGTAGCACCATATTGAATCTCCAGCAATTGCTCAGCACCCAGATTACATCCACAGGACTTACCCATTAAGTTCCCTGGTGTCTAGTGGTGGGTAGCTGGGTGTTTGTGCACTGCCCAGGTGCACTGCACAGACCTACTCTCAGGCTGCCTCTCACGATCCCTCAGTCTGAGCACTGGGGGGTCACGTGCGGGGGGAGTGTGAAAGCAGAGGCGTAACTATAAACCACAGGGCCCCAGTGCATAATTGCCCCACCCCAATATGTCCCCAAACAGCCTCTTTGCACCATCTTAGTCCTCAGTCAGCCTCTCTGTGCTATCTTGGCCCAAATAGCCTCTATGTGCTATCTTAACACCCAAACAACCTCTCTGTGCCATTTCAACCATCCAAACAGCCTCTCAGTGCAATCTTAGACCAAAATGTACATTAGTGGTTGCTGTGTTTTTCATGCAGAAGAGGCTTGCCAGGCTTTTTGGGTCTGGGCCACACTTATGGGTGGAACCAGTCTGAAATATGAATGGAGAAGTCTTTGCAAACGAGCAAACAAATTGTTATGCCCTTCCCAAGTAGGTAACATCCTTTGGAGACGGCAGTTTCAGCACTGTCTATTGTTGGTCAGATGTGACTTCCATTTCTTTGTTTTTTCTAACTTTACAAAATAATATAACATGATTAATACCTGCCGACATTTGCAAGTTATAAAGGGTGGGGGGATGGGGTTACGTGATGCTGTGTGATTTCAGGCAACATTGCAGAACCTCGCAAGATTGATCTCCTACCTAGTAGATATAGGTCCCAAGTGTCTAGAGCTCAAGTGTTTAGACAGTGTATGTCTAACCTACAAACTCGGTTTAAACCATGGGAGGGCTGACAAGTTTTGGCAAGAGAGATATGTCGACATATGACGTAAAATGATTGATAGACAGTCAAGACAATTGAATAGAAACATAGAAAGTGCTATGCACCGTGGTATCTGGAAGTGAAAAAAAGTGCAGCACAAGTCCATTGAATGAGGTTAGAGAGCAGCCCAGGGAGAAGATTATCACCTTGCACCCCTTGTCAGCTCTCCCCTGGTTTCAGCGCAATGACGCCATATTATATAGAATTATATATGTGATACAAAATCATATATAAGAAGAGGAAGAAAAAATTGGATCCCACCTCGTAGACTTGAGGGAGTTTCCCCCTCCTCTGTAGCTTCACCGCTCTGTGCTTCCACGGAGCAAAAAATCAAAACATGTAGTGACGGAGAAATAGTGGATGAAGGTCCGGAGAAATAAATGGTACAAACAGCAGAGAAATCACATTGAAATAGGTGCTTTAACTCTCGAATAGAGAGACAGCCTCACCGCCACTGTCCTCCTACCCGGTGTATCCCAGACGCCTACGCGTTTCGCTCCAAAACACGGCGCTTTCTCAAGGCTTCATGCCTTTCTCCTTCACTACATGTTTTGACAAAATCATATATCACAAGGTTTATTCTCGATACTTTTAGATGCCCATCAGTACCAAAGCCCAAAAACTAATGTTAAAAGAGGACAGAAATATTGCACAATAATTAAGGTTTATCACAAGCCAGTGATTACATATGAGACCAAAAGAACCAGCGGCAGCCGTGTATTTGGTCCAGGACATATTGTGGATCCCGTTGAGTTTCGTATGGCTGTGCGAAGACATAGCATGTGATCTGCTTTGAGTCTGCTAGATCAAAGTGTTTCAGGGGGAAAGATGAGCATTATTTTTTATTTCTTGCTGGATTGTATTTTATTTATTTGACCTTTCTCTGATGCCGGAGAGTTTGAAGCATGCAAATACAAATACCTTTTTTGAAATGGAAATTTGATGGAAAGGTTTATTTTTTTTAAATTTTTTTTGTACTTCTGATGTGTAAGGGAGTCATGCTTTTGATGGGGTGTTGCCTGAGTGATAAGTTGATTCTTTGATGCTTTCTCTATGGCCTGCTCTTTAATCCAATATTCACTCTGCTTTGTTTAGATGTTCCATTTGGGCAAATAGCACAAACAGCTACTTGCAATTCCCTGCAGAACAATACACTCATCGTTCAATGATGAAATGTAAGAGAATCCTAGCAGAGTGCAGCATTTGTTATATGGAACTGTAATGAACTCGGGAGACTGTCCAATGACTTTTACCAAACCAATGCCAGATTTGTCCATGACCTCATCAGAATTACATAGAAAAAGAAACCTACCTGAACTCCATATATAAATATAACTTTTAATGTATAGGGAAAAATCACACAAAACTACAGCAGAATAATAGATTAACACTTTGCTGTTCCATGTGTAATTGTAACTTCTACACAAGGTTTACTGCATGGAGATAGCATTACTATCCCTAAATAAGAAAAAATATTAGCAAATGAATGACATGAGCTGACAGATTAACATTGCACACAGACAGTTTACCTGTAGACTGCTGCAACGGACTGAACAGAAATGGATGTGGTTGAAATAGAACTAAATTGATAAGGGAATCAGAGAGAACCTTATTTTGCCCCTCATTTGCCAGTGTTATTTTGCCCATCATTTGCCAGAATTATTTTGCCCATCATTTGTCAGTGTTATTTTGCCCTTCATTTGCCAGTGTTATTTTGCCAGTATTATTTTGCCCATCATTTGCTAGTGTTATTTTGCCATTAATATGCCAGTATTATTTTGCCCTCATTTGCCAGTGTCATTTTGTCCATCATTTGCCAGTGTTATTTTGCCAGTATTCATTTTGCCCTTCATTTGCCAGTGTTATTTTGCCCATCATTTGCCAGTGTTATTTTGCCATTAATATGCCAGTATTATTTTGCCCTTCATTTACCAGTGTTATTTTGCCCTTCATTTGCCAGTGTTATTTTGCCCATCATTTGCCAGTGTTATCTTGCCCTTCATTTGCCACTGTTATTTTGCCAGTATTATTTTGCCATTCATTTGCCAGTATTATTTTGCCATTCATTTGCCAGTATTATTTTGCCCTTTATTTGCCAGTGTTATTTTGCCAGTATTATTTTGCCCTTCATTTGCTTCAGTTTGCCCTTCATTCGGGACTATCCCGGGGAAACCGGGACAGTTAGCAACTATGATATCTGTCCCGTTGAGCGGACTGAGATGCTTCTAGTAATATCCAGGTGCCTACAGCTCTGTGGGGTACCTGGATCTGAACCTTGTAATCGGACCTCTTCTTTGAGATCAAATTACGAGGCAACCTCGAATATAAGGTTTATCATTTGCTCTGAAGAAAAAAAACTTGCCTTAAATTGAAGCAAATTCGGTGTATATAGGATTTAACTTGCATATCACTATCATGTAGTATTGTGCTACTTTATTCTTGAGTTATTTTTAAGAACTGATCCTACTCCATTATTTTAACCAGGAGTGTATTTAACCTGCCTCTGCCTGCACTGCCTACTTTTAATCCTTTCCATAAAAGTGTTGTCCTGCCTGTAACAGTCCTGCAAAACAATTTGTTGGTCAACTTAAAATTTCCGAGGTCCTGCTCTAGTATTTGGTGTCCAAGGTCAGGCTGTGGATTCTGGCAGCTTTTATTTAATAACATGCCTAGGTCTAAGAGCTACTATTGAGCTCAAAAAGTGTATTTTTCTACCCCTTTCTAGGCCAATTTATGCTTTATTAAAAATAAAGCATTTTTACATTGTGAGTTGGTCCATTATCTATTCATTGACCTGGTAGTAATGTTTCCAGCATCGAAGACTTGCTTCTCCTCTTTCTTATGAATATATTGAGCGGCAAAGAAGTCGATGGAGCTCCGGGTGCCACCTCCAGTACTGGGGTTGGAGAGGTGTAAGCCTAGTTGGTTTCTTACAATCAACACCTTTAGACTCATCCTTTGTCTAGCTTTATGATCTTGATAAATATGAACACACACACTGTAATTTTACTCCAAATATTTCCATTATAGAAGTTATATAAACCCGTCATGTCTGGTATCCTGTACATCTCCCATCCCGTATTCGTCAAGTCAATCTATAATAAAACAGACAGCACTGTATAAACCCAACAATGATTTACAAATAGAGAGAATAGTGTGGCAATCTGAAGACACAATGAAGACTACTATAAATGAGGCAGAATTTCATTTAGTAGAAAAGGAAGACAACTATGACATCAATCAATTTACAATCAACAGTGAACAAATATTTTGTAGCTTATTCAAAAAATCCATTAGTTGGCGCATGAAGAGAGAGCGCTTGGGTAGAAGTGTGAAATAAAGATAATGAAGCAATAATTTAAAGATTTGAAACATTCTAGTAGAGATGGTGACGGATTGTATTGTGCAGCTTGTGTTCTGACCTCATTTTGACGTCCTTATCTTTAAAAATAAATGGATACAAAACATAGAATAGATCGGAGGGTTATTAAAAATGACAAATAAAAGAGAGTTTTTGCAATTACTACATTAAAAACATTTAATAATCTATACCTATTTTGAATGGATTTATATATTCACTCCACTAAGTGTTGGAGAGATGGGCAGTCCTTTGCTCTTTTTAACGACATATTGCTCCTCACACATGCGTAGAGTTTTTCCAAATGTATTATTATCTCAAGAGGAGCAGTGGGGTCTTCATGTGTTATATTTAACAGCTTGGCTCTGTGTAAGGAGTCTGTTGATCAACAGTGTTGCTCTCCCAGTGACCTCTTCATGTATCAGAATTCACTACTTGAGATGGAGATACATTTGCTTTTCAAAGGATGATTCCTTTTCTTTACATGATACCATGGCCTCTACTCAGTGAATTAATTTATCTCCAACTGAAAATGTTCTACCGTGGTACATTTCTCAGGTCATTGAGTGGAGCTTATTCTATTGTATTGCCCTTTGAGATGCAATTGTGCCTGTGAACCCCAGTAAGATCATTGGGGCAACCTGGAGCAACTTTGGAACTGGTACATGTTGGGCAAACTCCCAACTTTTGTCTGGAGTTAGCACTAGAAATGTGCACGCCAGACGTTGTCCCAGGTGCTATTTCTGCATGAGCACCGGAGAAGTCTAGTAGAAAAGTGGCCTTGGCAGATTGACACAGCACATAGTAGGAGTTGGCTGTTGTACAAAGTACTAAAGAAGACAGGACAAACTCAGTGAAGTCGCTGATATAATGTCATCACAGGCGGAGGGTGCTTGGAGACATACTAAAATGTACTGCTAAACCAGTTTAAGCAATAAAGTCTTCTCTCTCTAATTACAACATAACGAAGATACGTTAGACCATATGCAGATTATACCATTAACCACAGGTCATATTTGACTTACTTTCATTTACAGCATTTTTATTTAGAAGCAAAATAGAAGGTGTCAGAATAAAGGAGAGACAGAGTATGGCACATCAGTTAAGGTGTAAATCTCATCAGTTTTGGAATCTGGAGGAGAGTGATGGATTGCGTCTTCAGATGTGGCACATAAGGCAACAGGTTTGCTTCTCGAGTCTCCAAGTGTCCAAGGGAGGCAAGCTGTACACCTCAATCCTAAATGTAGAATAGTTTTATTGAGAAAATATCCCATAAAGTCAAGTTCATCTAACGCACCAAGAATCCTTCATCTGCTCTCACTTGCCCACGGTTCCCGGGAGTTGTGCGGTAACAAAATAGCTTTGTCCTAATTTAATTTTTTAGACCCATTTATTTCTTAAGGCCCTGTTTTTCTCTTTCTTGTTTTTTGTATGTGAATGGGAGATTCCTTACATTATTTTCAGCGTTCCCATTGTAACTCATGGTCCTCTTTGTTCCAGGCTTTTTCAGCAGGGCCATCTTATCCAATTTAATGGGGGCTTTTGTCCAGCACCCACCATTAAAAGTGGGACCCCACAGCCAGGTTTATTTTCTGCCTAGTTAGAGAACTAAATGAACGAAAAAGGTTGTGTGAAAAACAGAATTATATAAAGGCTTTAGGAGAGGTCAGGGGGAATATTTCTTAACTGGGGCCTCTTGTTCCACAATTGGCCAGCCAGGATGAAGAGAGCAGTGTTCCAATTAGAGATAATGAATTATGTAGATTGATAATAGTTTGTGCCTCGTCTATTAAAGAAAAGTTGCTTTTTGATAATGGTTTGGTATTTTTGTAATCTGGGGGCCCTCTAGTGAAGGTCCTGCCCAGGGCCCAGCAGTACCTTGAAGCAGCCTAGATTGTATGTCTGTTTAATAGGTTTTTACTTGAAAACAATTTATAGTTCTTGTGTAGTTTTATATTGAATCGGGGCCTATAAATTGTGAGACATAAAATAAGGAGTGCTAGAGAGATAGGCAGGACTGTAATATAGAGAATCCACTACTCACGTGAAAGCAGCTCCGAATTGGCAGAACTTCACACTTTCGGCCTCCACTTTCATCATGGCCTATAGACAAGGCTCTATATCAGTGGCGGATGCTCCATATGTGCTAGGTGTGCGCCGCACACCTAACGCAGAGCACCCGCGCTGTGTATTTGTGGTGGAGCTCGGAGCACACAAACCCCAGAAATACATCCGAAAGACAACGCTGCGTTGAATTCGGCAACAGAGTCACTCACTCTGTTGCCAATTCAACAAGCACGAAAAGTATACAAATTTTCCTATACTTTTCATGCTTGTTGAATTGGCAACAGAGTGAGTGACTCTGTTTCTGAATTCAACGCAGCATCATCTTTCGTATGTAATGACGTCTCTCGGGTATTTCTGGGGGTTTGTGTGCTGGCTGTTCGCTGGCTGTTCTCAGCACACAAATCCCCGGAAATACACGTAAGACGTTGTGCCTCCGAGTGACAGGCGTGCTCCGGGCTGGCAGCACGCCTGTCACTCAGGGGCACGATACACCCCTGCTCTATATACATCAAGAGTAGTTAGTTCATTGCAAACTGGGACCCAATAAGGAAGCTTGACAGTGAAACGCATCAGGGCTCCCTAGCTGCATTCAAAGCTCTACCATTTTGGTGTACTTTTATCATGTGATTGAAAATGCTTTTCTGTTAGCAAAATTGCACACAAATGCCTAAAGTAGGAGAAAAATGTGTTTTAAATGTTTCTGTGGAGTCTCCAGTTCATCATACTTGCTGGGATTGTACTGGCAGACCGGTAAAACATGTTAAGTCTAAGAATGCAATAACAAGGCTGGGTTTTTTGGGGGGAAGAAAAGGTGGTGACCCTAGCCACTGGTCATAAATAGGAGACTCCACAAACAATTTGATCTTAATTCAATCATTTCCTTGTAATTCTGCTGAAATTATGTATAGAGATATATTTTTTTCACTCTCTACTATACATTCATTCTTCCTATTTCTGAGGATGATGTAAGATTTGGCGTTTCATAATACAATCTATAATAAAAGGATGATTTTTTTTTTAATTACGTGTATTTTTATTTTTTTCATGTTGCAATCGGTCCCAAACTCTTCAATATAAATGTATTATACAAAGTGAATTTTCTTTTTTTTACACTTTCCCTTTTGGAGTGATGCTAATCTTTTCTTTTGATAGTAAGTATATTTTTGATACAATACAATAACTGGTATTACTCACTTATTGCCACTCAACTAGATGGCTCTGGGTGAGCGGCAATGATTCGCTTAGCAGCGTAACTCAAGTGATTTGGTAATAACACAAAAGGCCATGTATAACCTGCGCCATCGTCAGGCTAACCACTTATATTTCAAGCCCAGGTTTAATTAATTTAAAATGTGTTTCCTACTTGATTTTTGAAATGTCGAGGATTATGGAACCATGGACTGTTTTAAACATTTACTAGTGGGCCAACGCACGTGACTTTTTTACACGGACTTCCCTTGTAGACGTGGTTCATAATTTATTTTAAAAGGACAGCAAAGAAAAGGAAGGAAGGGGAAAAAGGAAAGAAAAGAAAAGGAAGGGAGAAAAGGAAAGAAAAGAGTAAAGAAAGTGGGAAAAAAAGAATGGAAGAAAAGAAAAGAAAAGGAGCAAGGGAGAAAGTGAAAAAATAAAGGAAGGAAAGAGAGAAATAAAGAAGAAAGAGAGAAAGAAAGCAAGGAATAAATAAAGATATATTTTAAGAAATTAAAATTTATGGAAGAATGTAACTAAGAGGTGTTTGTTTGTGAATATTCCTTTTAAGATACATTATTACTTACAAAGCATCTTCCCCTAGGTCATACAGCTTTGTATCTGATCCCAGTGCTCGGGATTTCTTACATCAAACAAATCAATTCTTTCACCCTTGCTGGAAGGTCAACGGTTTGTAACATTTGTTTTGTGCAGATACGACAGTCCCAGATCCACAACAGCAGCTTGGTCAATACAATTGTTTGCCCTACTGCTCTCAGGCTTGTTCTCTAAGTTTTTACTCAACAGGCATGTGTGTGACCCCTGGCTTGCCGACAAGTCCCACGTTTTCCAAGGTTAACTGCAGACATAAGATCTGTGCAAATGTTCTCTAGTCTATGTGAAGGGAAGTAATGGATTTGCTGTATTTTGCATGTTCACAGTGAATTATATCTACAATCAGGATTAGAGAGGATAGTATACTGGACCTCAGTGATAGTAAATTCCCCTTGTGCTATTCCTAATACTGTATAGCCCCGAGGTAATACTGATTTACCAATTTACTTTGTAATAAAGACATGGCTCACACACATTTTGCAGACGACAATGGTTTATTAAAAGTTTGCTAGGGTTTAAAGATCGCAAAATGAGGGGTACACGGGGTGGTTCTAGGTTCTGGGAGGCCTCGGGGAATAAAAACAGATGAGGGCCACCATGATAGCTTTTTCCCCCCACCTCTCCATAACTGTCTCCCACTCAGTTAAGCACTGTGAAGACCCCCAACAACAAAAGTGGGAAACCTAAGCAGCCGCTTAATTTACTAATGTGGTAGTCCCACCACTGGCCATAGACTTGTGCCGTATCTCCAAAAACGAACAAAATGTTTTAATGTAAGCCTCAAAAGGGTTTTACGTAAAAAAAGAAAAACAGCATTTGGTATCCAACTCCTTGTTTCCAGGCTCAGGGTTGGATCGGACCTCTAACCAGCATCCCAGAATTCACTGTGTCCTTTTATATCCCACCATGAACGGCCTTTGTGGTTTCTCGGTGCGCTTGGAACATTCTACCACTGTTTAAAAGAGTACACACAACAGACATAAGAAGCCACTCTCATGGCTTTGGGGCCTATACACTAAAAGTGAAGCAATTGCAGAATGAACAGTTTTTCCAAATCAGCTATGAATTGCTAATTTTTGCAGTTCACCGGTCTTTTCGCGTTTAATGAATAAACCCAGTTGACAGGTCCTAAAGAGCGTCTTTCCTAAACCCCCCTCCCATCATTGCCTCCCTGGAGGTGTGGATTGGGACGGGGCATATATTAGCTCTCTCTTTCTTGCGCGCATGTGCAAGACCAGTGCAGCCGCACTGTTGCAGTACCGAGGACGGACACTGGTTGGTGCACTTACAAACATAAGTATAATATCGTTTTTACAGAGATAAAGAAAGGTGACAGCCTAGCCTACCCTGTGGTGTCTACAACTTGCACTAGGGTGACTACACTGTCATGCCTTTGCCCTAGCTTTGTTATATGTGTGTGGTTCGGTACAAACCCTCCCTCTGGCCTCGAAAGTGTTACATTTTCATTATGTATGTCCCAGGGGTGATAGATTTTGAACAAACTAAGGATTGGATACATTTAACAGCCATTTGTATTACCAGACAATGCGGAGATTAGCGCGCGGGAGAGGACAATTCCAATTCATCTAATTAGCAGAGCTAATTATCTTTTTCAGAACGAACATGATGAAAACTCTATCTGGATCCACACACCTAATGATGAGTGAACGTCGAATGCCACATCAAAGTGGAAGGATCAGTCTAGTAATCTGAAATGATTGGCAAAGGAGAATGAGAAAGACGAATAACTAACTAGGAGCAGATTATTAAAATGCTCAATAAATATTCTCTACGTGTTGCTGTGTATAATTCCTTTCTGTCAGTCATATGGATGGCATGTCTTTATATGGGGATCCTAGAAATATACATACTGCATGGGTAAAATAGGAGACTAGGCTATTGCCCCTGGAGTGATAAGAGAGGGGTAGTACACCAACCATTTTGAATCTCCCATAATGCACCTTTCCTTGCTGTTTTGTTAACATAGTGGGGATTATGCTAATATTACAATAACATAACCCCAGTAACCACAGATTTGGGTAAAAATAAACCACAGCATATTTATTAAGTTTACTGTATTAGCCCAACTTGTAACAAAAACGTATAATAAACTTTATGATAAATAACACCAAATGTTAACAGATCACTTCATTAATAATTTAAGATAGAAACTAATACAGTGCAGTAACATGAACTGTCCTTGCTGTTCCCCAATTCTAAATTTGCCATGATGAGGTGCTGACCTCACCCCTTGTCAAGTGCTAAGCACTAGCTGGAAAAGTCCAAAAGGTAACCAACCCTTATCAGATCAGAGGTAAGGGGCGCACTGAGACCAAGTTCCACATCTGCCAGACTTTTTGTGCCTCTTTAAATTCTCCCTTGCTGGTAAGGACCTGCAAACAGTTATACATAAGAGAAATGTGAGGGAGGGTAAGATGTTCCAAGGTGGCTAGGAGAAGTGACACTGACCATCACACAGGCAACACTCCTTCATCATAAACCCAGACACTCCCAACCCAGCCACACAGCCAATCAGCTAGCACTCACCCGCACTAATACATGTGTCCTGCACACCACACTGTGTTACACTCCCACGAGCCTTGATCCAACCAATTAATGGAATCTGAGACAAAAATTTGCTTGAACTTTTATAGAATTCAGCAGTCGTCATATATTGCATATGTGGATCTACTCCAATAGCCCCGATCTGGGGGCCAGAACGAGGCTTGGGGCCGAATTGCAGAGAAAACAACTGAGTGGCAGAGGGATCACTTCAGTGATCCCTGAGTAGCCTGAATTAAAGGGCCATTCAGATCTGTTTAGTTTATTTACTAATGTCAGTGAACTTATAACTTGACTGTTTTTGGTGGTAATTGCGGGGTGTCCTTTTTGTTCACCTTGTTAAGGTCACCCCATTGCAGTTGTACTCAGGAATGGATTTGAAAAATGCATGCTGCAGGGCTGCAATGGGTTGCCTAAGGACTGCAAACCAATCTGTATTTGATTGCCAACAGCCACAAAGTTTGCATTTTTCACAGGTGTCCCTGAATCAGGACTGGCCCAAACGCTGTGGGTCCAAGACTGGAATGTTGCCCTCTCCCCTACACACACACACATGCAGCCCACACAGTTACACAGAGGGCTTTCATGAAAGAGAGAATTGAAAAGGGAATTTCAAAGGCCAAAGTAGAGTTTTTTGTGTCCAGATATTGTATCCCAGTACTCCAAAGCATCCCCTGGTGCTGCAACTTAGCATGGTCCCAATGAAGTGCTACCTGGGTCTAAAGGACCCATCTATACCCAAAGTTCTATCAGGTGGCAGACATGTTGTTTAGAATCTTGGGACAGATCTTCATTCATTCAACCCAATATGTCAGCCCCCTGATAAAGCTATACAGAGTAAAAAGAACACTGGCATACATTCTAAGTTTCTATCTCAAACCTTGTTGATTGAAATTTTTGCCTGGAATCCTTGTGCATGTTGCATGTGTGCCTTGTTAAACGACTGTGTGGGAGTCGGGTTCTGTAAATACTGTCAATGAAGGTCTTTGAAATGAGAGCAACCCACGCTGCGCTTTTTCATTTGATATGAAAGATTAAAGTCTGAATATTGCTAACATTGGTTTCTCCAAAAGGCCACAAATAAACCGGAGGTGTATGTCTACAAACAAAGGACTGTGGCCCCTGACAGCTCAGGTCACATTAACTGAATAAAACATCAAATCCTTTATAACTTGACATCTTGCGGCACCAAACTACTTTAAAAACTTGCATCAAGAGCAATGTGTGGAATCTACACCTCTGGTCTTGGGTTCTACAGCTGTTTAAAGAGATACTGAACTTTTTTAATTCATTTGTAATTCTACTATGAAAGCCTAGTATGGTCCTAGCAGGAGAATAAAATTACATGAACTTTTTCAGATACAAGCCATTCATTCCACTCACAAGATAAAGTTGTATAGATTTTAAAATACAATGATCTGCCATAACATTATGACCACTGACAGGTGGCAAGCCGGCGGAGGCAGTATGATGCTTTGGACAATGTTCTGCTGAGAAATCTTGGGTCCTGCCATTCATGTGGATGTTACTTTGACACGTACCACCTACCTAAGTATTGTTGAAGACCATGTACAACCTTTCATGGATACGGTATTCCCTGATGGCATTGGCCTCTATTAGCAGGATAATGAACCCTGTCACAAAGCAAAAATGGTTCTGGAATGGTTTGAGGAACACAACAACGAGTTCAAGGTTATGACTTGGCCTCCATATTCCCCAGCTCTAAATCCAATCGATCATTTGTGCGATGTGCTGGACAAACAAGTCCGATCCATGGGGGCCCCACCTCGCAACTTACAGGACTTAAAGGATCTGCTGCTAACGCCTTGATGCCAGATACCACAGCACACCTTCAGAGGTCTAGTGGAGTGCATGCCTCGACGGGTCAGGGCTGTTTTGGCATCAAAAGTTGATCTACACAATATTAGGCAGGTAGTCATAATGTTATGGCTGATCGGGGATCAGTTTGACAGTTTATAAAAAAACATAATTATTGCTCCAGTAAAACTAATTATGTTGTGTTTTAATTGTCAAACACAAGGTTGGAGTGTGTTCGGGGATGATCAGTGCATACTGGGTGGCCGAAAATCTATGCTTTTTATTGAGAAATTGTCCCACTCTGAATGCTTCCGATGCTTCCGTTTCCAAAACTACCTGAACAGATATTAGGAAATTTGTTTTTTAGTGCTTATTGTCCTCCAATATGTTCTAATCCCTTCATACTCAGAGAAAAGGAAACATATTCCTATGCCCAGCACCAGATTGTTCCCTGGTAATCTACTGGGGCAGATCTAATGTTGCTGTGTAGGCAGAGCAAGGCAATGAGGGAGGATGTATCCCCTTCCTTCTGCTGCTGCCAACCCCGCCCCCTTCAGTCTGCCGCCCTAGGCCTAGGGTGAGTTGGCCTAGGCAGACAATGCAACACTGCTCTGAGGGTTGAACAGACTGAATAGGTTTTGCATTAGCCCACTGAACTATCACACCAGCATATGTATCTTCTGTGAAGTAAATACTCACTTTTATCTTGAGTTGAGGATTCAAAGTTTGTTTTTTTACAGTCCTCTATACATATAATTCTATCGGTGTCCTTGTTAGAGTTTTATGTTACGATTTGACCCACTTTTTTAATTACCTAAGAATGTCTCATTACAAGTCTTTCAGAAGACTCTATTCTACTAGCGTATTCTGGAATCTGTTGGACAAACATGAACAATCTCCCCCCACCCCTTGAGCAACATTGCAGGATGCAACAGCAGTAACATCTCTTACTTCCAAGCTTTTAATTATAACTGGTCTGTGAAACATTTAGGTGAACACTTTAAGGAGCCCTTCCGAGTTTAAAATGACCCACCTTTTCAATGCATATTAAAGTCCAATTAGTATAAAAATGCATTAGTTAATAAGAAAAAAAAATCGATGTTTTTCAATAGGCGTACAGATGAACGCTTGAAATTCTTCAGCTACTGACAGTGGGAGGAGTTAAGGGATGATCTATTGAGGTTAATATCAGTGAAATAGTAGCAATTTATAAATGTATTTTGAGAGTGATAGCTGCTTAGGGTACAAGTAACGATATTTATATGAAAATGTTATTATCCATTGGTCGTGCAGATAAAAAAAGTATGTCCCTTATAATTCCATCTCCGTAAAAATGTGTAGAATGTTTATCAATAATCATCAAACAGAAACCCCTATTACGAGTCACCCAAAGCATTTCATCCATACAGACTTGGTCATAGGTACAGACCTCCCACATACCCCCTTTCATCAAATAGTCAGTGCTACTCAATCAACCACCAGTTTTGAAGGGAAGGTGCATAAGGCTTAAAGAAGACAAACTTCGCAAGATTCTAAACCTGCCAATGTTTAGTACTAGAGATGTCCCGAATAGTTCGCCAGCGAATAGTTCCCGGCGAACATAGCGTGTTCGCCGCGGTGGTTGAACAATTGCGATGTTCGGTCCGCCCCCTATTCGTTATCATTGAGTAAACTTTGACCCTGTACCTCACAGTAAGCAGACACATTCCAGCCAATCAGCAGCAGGCCCTCCCTCCCAGACCCTCCCACCTCCTGGACAGCATCCAATATTAGATTCATTCGGAAGCTGCATTCTTAGTGAGAGGAGGGACAGTGTAGCTGCTGCTGATTTATTAGGGAAATCGATAGCTAGGCTAGTGTATTCAGTGTCCACTACAGTCCTGAAGGACTCATCTGATCTCTCCTGTAAGGACAGCACCCCAAAAAGCCCTTTTTAGGGCTAGAACATCAGTCTGCTTTTTTTTTTTTCCTGTATAATCTAATTGCAGTTGCCTGCCTGCCAGCGTGTGTGTCAGGCTCACAGCGTATACTGTGCCCACTTGCCCAGTGCCACCACTCATATCTGGTGTCACAATAGCTTGCATTTAAAAAAAAAAAAAAACTTTTTTGACTGTAATATAATAGCAGTCAGTTTCCTTCACGCGTGTGCGTTTCAGGGCCTGCCAGGGCACAGTGTCACACCAGTGCAACTCATATCTGGTGTAACAGTAGTGTACATAAAAAAAAAAAAATAGAAATTTGACTGTGAAATAATAGCAGTCAGTTTCCTTCACACGTGTGCGTTTCAGGGCCTGCCAGGGCACAGTGTCACACCAGTGCAACTCATATCTGGTGTAACAGTAGTGTACATTTAAAAAAAAAATACAATTTTGACTGTAATAGATTGAATAGCAGTTAGTTGTCTGCAAGCGTGTGTGTCAGGCCTACAGCGTCTACTCTGCCAACTTCTGCCAGTGCACAGTGCCACTCATATCTGTTGTCACAGTAGATTGCACGCATAGTACCACTAATCGAAAAAAAAATGACAGGCAGAGGCAGGCCACCCCGCAGGGGCCGTCGTGGTGCTGTGATTCCCTTTGGCCCTAGAATAATGCCCAGTGTTCAGAGGCCACGTACCCTGAACTCGAAAAGTTCTGAGGACATAGTTGACTGGCTAACACAGGACACCCAATCTTCTACAGCTTCCGCTCGGAACCTTGACGCACCATCCTCCTCCAGCTTAGCTTCGGGCACCTCTCAAGTTACCACTCGCCCACCTGCCGCCACCACCAACACTAGCACCACAGCCGCTTCACTTGATCTGTCAGAGGAGTAATTTACACATCAGTTGGAAGAAATGAGTGATGCGCAACCATTATTGCCAGAGGATGTAGATAACAGGGATATGTCTCAATCAGGCAGCATTACACACATGGACGTACGGTGTGATGATGATGATGTTGTACCCGCTGCTGCTTCCTTTGCTGAGTTGTCAGATACAAGTGATGACGACGATGCGTCCGTGGATGTCACGTGGGTGCCCGCTAGAAGAGAAGAAGAACAGGGGGAAAGTTCAGATGGGGAGACAGAGAGGAGGAGGAGACGAGTTGGAAGCAGGGGGAGGTCGTCGCAAGGAGCTAGTGGCACAGTCAGCCAGTGTGATGAATAGGTACTGGATGGAGGTCAATATGCAGATGACACTAACCTGTCTAGGACTGTGAGGAAACCACGCTATAGAAGGTAAGTAAGGAACCACAATAGGAATCCAGACAGCAAATATAGTCCAGGCTTGTGTGGGTTACAGACAGGAGCACAGCAATATTTGTAATCCAGACTTCGGAGGGTTAATGATATGATAGCCAAGGTCGAGGGAGCCAGACAGACTGCAAAACGATAAGGTAATCCGGGATCCATAGGTATCAGAATAACAGCAAAACGAAGAGACGGTCCAGGGTCAGGGGCACAGGCAGGCAGAAGAGTAGTCGAGGAATCCAAGGTCAGCAACAGAATCAATATATAGATAAACGCCAGGGAACCGGGATAAACACGAGAATCACCAAGCAAGGAGTGTTTGGTGATTCTGCCTTTTAAATTCTCCCGCGTCTCGCGGGTACGCAACGGGCGTGACGTCATCGGACGCGCGCCTAGTATGGAGACGGAGAGTACTGGAGTCCGGGAACGCGCTTGCAAGCGCAAACGATGGTTGGACAGGTAGGCAGGCATAAACAGGAGAACTACTGCGGGGTAGTTCCTGACAGTTCCCCCTCCCAATGCGAGACCTCCGGGCTCGCCAACGACCAGGGCGATCAGGATACCGGGTGTGGAAGGTACGGACCAATTCGTCTGCGTGGACCAGTCTAGCAGCCTGCCAGGACCTGTCGGCCGGACCATAGCCTTTCCAGTGTATAAGGTACTGGAGCTGACCCCGATGAAGCCTGGAATCCAATATCTCCTCCACTTCGTATTCCTCCACTGCATCTACCAGTACCGGATCGGGAGAAGGTACAAGTCTTCCCGGGAACGGATTATCCACCCAAAGCTTGAGCAAGGAAACGTGGAACACCGGGTGTATCTTCATGGATGGTGGCAATCGGAGTCTCATAACCAAGGGGGAGATAACTTCGGTAATGAAAAATGGACCGAGGAATCTGGGGCCCAGCTTTTTGGATGGACATGAGAGTTTAAGATGTTTGGTGGAGAGCCACACCTTGTCACCGGTTCTGTAGACTGGAGCAGTGGTTCTGTGGCGGTCAGCAAAAGCTTTATAACGTTGTTGAAAGTGAAGCAGGGTATTACGTAATAAAGTGTATGCACGAGTGAGATTCCGGACATGCAGGGTAGCAGAGGGTACAGAGCTGGGTATGGGAGCTCCTGGAAGCATGGAAGGGTGGAATCCATAATTGACAATGAAAGGTGACTTTCCAGTAGAGCTATGGATATGGTTATTATAGGCGAATTCTGCTAGGGGTAAATATTTACTCCAGTCGTCTTGTAGATGCGTAGTGAAGCAACGTAAATATTGTTCCAAGGTTTGGTTAGTACGTTCTGTCTGCCCGTTACTTTGAGGGTGGAATGCAGTAGTGAGGGAGCAATGGATATGCAACTCGCTACAAAAGGCTTTCCAGAAGTGCGAGGTGAATTGGGTACCTCGATCCGATACAATATTTTCGGGTAGACCATGTAGCCTAAATACCTCACGTATAAAAAGATCAGCTGTTTCTGAGGCTGAAGGTAGGTGTGTGTAGGGTACGAAGTGTGCCATTTTGGTTAAACGATCCACCACAACCATCAAGGTGTTGAGTTGCTGTGACTGCGGTAGATCTGTTATAAAGTCCATCGATACATCACTCCAGGGTCTGACTGGTATAGGTAAAGGTTGGAGGAGACCTGAAGGTTTTTGATGTCTCTCTTTGGCTCGGGCGCAGGTGTCGCAGGAAGAAACAAATTTTGAGACCTCTTCCTGTAACTTAGGCCACCAGAATGTTCTTTGAATGAGGTCTTTGGTTTGCCGAACCCCACCATGACCAGCCGCTGGAGAGTTATGGTAGTATTGTAGTACTTGTAACCGAGCCTCGGGAGGAACAAAAACTTTGTCGTGATAATAATATAGGCCTTGTCGAAGAGTCAATTGATCAAGAATGGGTAGATTGAGATGGGAAGTATGAGTACGGATGATGTCCCAGATAGATTGGGTGGCGGCTATGAAGTGGTCTGGTTGAAGGATGGTGCTTGGCTTGGCACCCAACCCTTCTTCCTTCTCGGTCATCCGAGATAGTGCATCCACCTGGATTACGGGATCCAGGGCGATAGGTGATGTGAAGTTGGAAGCGGGTAAAAAAGAGTGCCCATCTAGCCTGTCTGGGTTGCAATCTCTTGGCAGTGCGTAAGTATTCAAGATTTTTGTGGTCAGTGAAGACTGTGATTGGGAACAATGCACCTTCTAATAGGTGTCGCCATTCCTCCAGTGCAAGTTTGATTGCCAATAGTTCCCTCTCACCCACATTATAGTTACGTTCTGCAGGTGACAGTGTTCGAGAGAAGAAGGCCACTGGATGTAGCTGTTCGTCCTCCTTGTGTCTTTGGGACAGGATTGCTCCAACTGCTGTATCTGAAGCGTCTACCTCCAACGTATAAGCCCTGGTAGGATCTGGAAGAATTAATATTGGAGCTGTGGTAAAATGTCTCTTCAAGGAGTCAAAGGCCTCTTGCGCCGCAGTAGTCCAACAAAAGGAACTGTATTTTGAGATTACCGCTGTAATAGGTTGGATGACCTTCGAAAAATTTCTAATGAATTTTCTATAGAAATTTGCGAAGCCTATGAATCGTTGTATACTCTTTTTATTCATGGGAGTGGACCATTCCTGAATGGCGCTGATCTTTTTTGGATCCATCTGAATGGTGTTAGGAGATAGGATAAAGTCCAGAAATTCGACCGATCTTGTCTCAAATATACATTTCTCTAGTTTGGCGTATAATTGATGTTGTCTCAGTCGTGACAATACAGTACGTACATGGTCTCTGTGTACTGACAAGGATGGGGAGTAGATGAGTATATCATCGAGGTAGATGACAACAAATTGATCTAGAATATCTCTAAAAATGTCGTTAACGAAGTGTTGGAAAGTGGCCGGGGCATTGCAAAGTCCGAATGGCATGACCTTATATTCAAAATGTCCGTAACGGGACCTGAAAGCCGTTTTCCATTCGTCCCCCTTTCTAATCCTCACGAGATTGT
This sequence comes from Pelodytes ibericus, assembly GCA_036172795.1. Taxonomy (NCBI): domain Eukaryota; kingdom Metazoa; phylum Chordata; class Amphibia; order Anura; family Pelodytidae; genus Pelodytes; species Pelodytes ibericus. The sequence continues at coordinate 20,295,980 of CM069859.1, forward strand.
ACGCTCCTCGAAGGTCTATTTTTGTGAAGATTTGTGCCATTTGTAAGTGGTCCAATAATTCAGAGATAAGTGGCAGAGGGTAACGATTCTTTGTAGTAATGTTATTTAATTCCCGATAATCGATACATGGTCTTAGTCCGCCGTCTTTCTTTTTGACAAAAAATATACCTGCTCCCGCAGGTGAAGTGGATGGTCTGATGAATCCTTTAGCTAAATTCTCCTCTATGTAGTCTTTAAGGGTAGTTAGCTCAGGTTTCGGCGAGTGGGTAGATTCTCCCAAAAGGAATAGGTGCCCCGGGGAGGAGATCAATCGGGCAATCGTAATCTCTGTGAGGGGGTAACGAGTCCGCCTTTTTCTTTTCGAAAACATCTTGGTATTCAGCATAGATTGGGGGTAGGTTAGAAAACACTGCTGGTTCAGAGGTGAGACACAAAGTGGTTTTATTCAAACAGTTATCAATGCACTGCATAGAAGTAAACACAAAAGCACCTATCTCCCAATTAATAATAGGGTTATGCAACGGAGCCAAGGAAGCCCCAATATGATGGAGAAGATAGGTGCTGGCACTATGTCAAACTGAATGGTCTCTTGGTGTCCTTCACCAATCATCATCATGAGAGGGATGGTTTCATGAGTCACCGGACCGGTCTTAAGTGGACTGCCATCAACCAGTTGGATATGCATCGGTGTTTTCTTACAGCGGATAGGAATTGCCATGTTCTTGGCTAGATCCACGTCCAGAAAACATCCGCTGGCCCCAGAATCCACCATTGCCATCAGGGAAATAGCCTTGTCAGTCTACTGTAAGGAGATAGGAATGGACAGGTGAGGGGTTTTATCTGGGAAGGACACCGCCTCCTGTTCAAAAATATAAGAAGTGGGCTTACCATCAGTAAGTCGTCGTCGGGCACGGCACTCCTTATACATGTGTCCCGGTTTGCCACAGTACAAGCAGAGGTTTAGGTTTCTTCGTCTGGTCTTTTCTTCTGTGGTGAGAGGGCCACGAACCAATCCAATCTGCATAGGTTCTTCCGTGTTCTGAGAAACAGGAACAGTAGGGGTTCTGGTCTCGAAGTGATGTGGACTGTAAGTAGACCCTGTAGGAATAGGATTGGAGGATCGTTCGGCTTTTCTCTCACGTAGTCTTCGGTCTATCTGAGTAACTAGACGAGTGAGATCATCCAAGGAAGGTGGTATACCGACTCGTGCTAATTCATCTTTTAGACCGTCAGATAGCCCCAGACGGAATTGATCGAGTAGTGCCGATTCATTCCATGTTGTCTCCAACGCGACTCTGCGAAATTCAGTAATATACTCCTCCACCGGTCTACGTCCCTGTTTCAGAGCGCGGATGGTATTAGTGGCTGAGGATACTCGAAAAGGGTCTTCATATAAGGTGTCTAGGGCTTGACGGAAGGACCCCCAATTATCAAGTACCGGACTATTAATGTGGAGTAGGTGATGTGCCCACAGTTGGGGTTCTTCAGTAAGAAGAGAAATTACCGTATGTATCTTCACATAGTCGGAGGCGTAGGTACGAGGGCGGAGGTTAAAGAGGATTTGACATGACGTGATAAAAGTACGGTATTTTTTTCTGTCCCCTGCCTATTTCTCGGGGAGTACAGTTTGTGGTTCAAGGGAGGTAGCTCCTTCAAGTAGAAATGGGGCTGGAGGAGGTGCGGGAGCTGCCGCTATAGGTCCTGGAACGTTACCAGGTGGAGTCTGGAGATGCTGTACTTGTTGTTGCAGGTGTGCTTGTCCTGCTTGAAGATCTTGTACGGACTGATTGAGGGTAGTTAATTGCTGAGTAAGGGCTGCAATTGCCTCGGTAAGCCCTGCGGCCTCCATGTATGTTTTGGCTTGGTGATTATGTGATGAATAGGTACTGGATGGAGGTCAATATGCAGATGACACTAACCTGTCTAGGACTGTGAGGAAACCACGCTATAGAAGGTAAGTAAGGAACCACAATAGGAATCCAGACAGCAAATATAGTCCAGGCTTGTGTGGGTTACAGACAGGAGCACAGCAATATTTGTAATCCAGACTTCGGAGGGTTAATGATATGATAGCCAAGGTCGAGGGAGCCAGACAGACTGCAAAACAATAAGGTAATCCGGGATCCATAGGTATCAGAATAACAGCAAAACGAATAGACGGTCCAGGGTCAGGGGCACAGGCAGGCAGAAGAGTAGTCGAGGAATCCAAGGTCAGCAACAGAATCAATATATAGATAAACGCCAGGGAACCGGGATAAACACGAGAATCACCAAGCAAGGAGTGTTTGGTGATTCTGCCTTTTAAATTCTCCCGCGTCTCGCGGGTACGCGACGGGCGTGACGTCATCGGACGCGCGCCTAGTGTGGAGACGGAGAGTACTGGAGTCCGGGAACGCGCTTGCAAGCGCATGCGATGGTTGGACAGGTAGGCAGGCATAAACAGGAGAACTACTGCGGCGTAGTTCCTGACAGCCAGACAGCACGCCAATCAATGCATGCTGTTGCCACCACCAGCAGTGTGGCATTTTTTTGTGTGTGTCTGACTCTGACAACAGCGATGCCATTTGCAACCTGTGCCAAAATAAGCTGAGTCGTGGGAAGTACAACACCCAACTAGGTACAACTGCTTTGCGAAGGCACATGATCGCACATCACAAACGCCTATGGGATCAACACATGAGTATAAGCAGCACACAAACTCAAAGCCGCCATCCTCCTCCTGGTCCAGCATCTTCAGCCACGTCAACCACTGCTGTCCTCCTTGCCCCCTCTCAACCATCCGCCACTCCGTCTCTCGCCTTGAGCAGTTCCTGCTCATCTGCCCACAGTCAGGTGTCTGTCAAGGACATGTTTGAGCGTAAGAAGCCAATGTCACAAAGTCACCCCCTTGCCCGGCATCTGATAACTGGCTTGTCTGAACTCTTAGCCCGCCAGCTTTTACCATACAAGCTGGTGGAGTCTGAGGCGTTCCAAAAATTTGTAGCTTTTGGGACACCGCAGTGGAAGGTACCCGGCCGAAATTTCTTTGCACAACAGGCAATCCCCAACCTGTACTCGATTGTGCAAAAGGAAGTAATGGCATGTCTGGCACACAGTGTTGGGGCAAGGGTCCATCTGACCACTGATACCTGGTCTGCAAAGCATGGTCAGGGCAGGTATATCACCTACACTGCTCATTGGGTAAACCTGCTGATAGCTGCCAAGCATGGAATGCGTGGCTCTGCAGAGGAGTTGGTGATACCGCCATGACTTGCAGGCAGGCCTGCAGCCACCTCCTCTACTCCTCCTACTCCATCCTCTTCCATAACCTCCTCGGCTGAGTCCTCTTCTGCTGCTGCGTCTTGCTCCATATCAACGGCACCCCCCAGCTCCCCAGGTACTATTCCACATCCCGGACACGGCAGTGTCACGCCGTCTTGGGGTTGACTTGCCTGAAAGCAGAGAGTCACACCGGACCAGCACTCCTGTCCGCCCTGCACGCACAGGTGGATCAGTGGCTGACTCCGCACCAACTTGAGATCGGCAAAGTGGTTTGTGACAACGGAAGAAATTTGTTGGCGGCATTGAATTTGGGCAAGTTGACACATGTGCCGTGCATGGCACATGTGTGTAATCGGATCGTACAACGCTTTGTGCATAAGTACCTAGGCTTACAGGACGTCCTGAAGAAGGCCAGGAAGGTGTGTGGCCATTTCAGGCGTTCCTACACGGCCATGGCGCACTTTTCAGATATCCAGCGGCGAAACAACATGCCAGTGAGGCGCTTGATTTGCGACAGCCCGACACGTTGGAATTCAACACTCCTAATGTTCGACCGCCTGCTCCAACAAGAAAAAGCCATTAACGACTATTTGTATGACCAGGGTGCTAGGACAGCCTCTGCGGAGCTGGGAATTTTTTTGCCACGTTACTGGACGCTCATGCGCAATGCCTGTAGGCTCATGCGTCCTTTTGAGGAGTTGACAAACCTAGTCAGTCGCACCGAAGGCACCATCAGCGACATCATACCATTTGTTTTCTTCCTGGAGCGTGCCCTGCGAAGAGTGCTGGATCAGGCCGTAGATGAGCATGAAGAGGAAGAGTTGTGGTCACCATCACCGCCAGAAACAGCCTTATCAGCATCGCTTGCTACACCTGCGGCAACGCTGGAAGAGGATTGTGAGGAAGAGGAGTCAGAGGAGGAATGTGGCTTTGAGGAGGAAGACCAACAACAACAGGCATCTCAGGGTGCTCGTTGTCACCTATCTGGTACCCGTGGTGTTGTACGTGGCTGGGGGGAAGAACATACCTTCAGTGAGATCACTGAGGACGAGGAACGGGACATGAGTAGCTCGGCATCCAACCTTGTGCAAATGGGGTCTTTCATGCTGTCGTGCCTGTTGAGGGACCCTCGTATAAAAAGGCTGAAGAAGAACGACCTGTACTGGATGTCCACGCTACTAGACCCCCGGTATAAGCAGAAAGTGCCTGAAATGTTTCCAAATTACCGCAAGTCGGAAAGGATGCAGCAGTTCCAAAATAAATTAAAAAGTATGCTTTACACAGCGTATAAGGGTGATGTCACAGCACAACGGGAATCTAACAGGGGAAGAGGTGAAAGTAATCTTCCTCCTCCCACGACCACGCCGGCAAGGACAGGACGCTTTACAGACGTGTTGTTGATGGAGGACATGCGGAGCTTTTTAAGTCCTAAACATCGCCACAGCCCTTCGGGGTCCACCCTCAGAGAACTACTCGACCGACAGGTAGCAGACTACCTCGCCTTAACTGCAGATATCGACACTCTGAGGAGCGATGAACCCCTTGACTACTGGGTGGTGGAAGACCAAACACAGCAGGCGTCCCAGGGGGCTTGTTGTCACTTTTCGGGGACCCTTGGTGTTGTACGTGGCTGGGTGGAGGAAGAGACCTTCAATGACATCAGTGAGGACAAGGAACGGGACATGGCTAGCTTGGTATCCAACCTTGTGCAAATGGGGAGTTTGCGGTTGTGCAAATGGACTGTTTGCGGTTGTTTGCGGTGCGTTAAACGGGGAGTTTGGTCTGTCACTGTGAAGCGGGCGTAACCCTTACACTACCTGATCGATACAACATCATACCTGATGTTTTAAAGCACGTTATTCCAAACAATTTAGGAATGTTAGGTGATTTATGCCCTTTATGGATTAAAACCAGACTCTGCATCAACTATGTAATTTTCCATGGGAGTTTTGCCATGGATCCCCCTCCGGCATGCCACAGTCCAGGTGGTAGTCCCCTTGAAACAACTTTTCCATCACTATTGTGGCCAGAAAGAATCCCTGTGGGTTTTAAAATTCGCCTGCCTATTGAAGTCTATGGCGGTTCGCCCGGTTCGCCCGTTCGCGAACATTTGCGGAAATTCGAGTTCGCCGTTCGCGAACGGAAAATGTTATGTTCTCGACATCTCTATTTAGTACTTATACATTCAACGACAAAGTAAATGGATAATGATACAAATTACATTACAATAAATACACTGTGGTAAGAAATTAGATCCTTTTTAAATAGATATTGTTAAACATAAGCTATTTGATTCGTTATGAGTGACAACTAACTATTGTGGGATGAAATACTTTTGTTATCCATCACAGCTATCTCAACCAGTTACAAAATACAATCAAAAGATAGTTTTCATATTTATTATTTTCTAATTAATCCTGATTAACAGATGCATTGCATTTGAAATGGACATCTGCTCTCACTGCATATTCGCCCAATGGTGCCCTGAACGGATCTTTGATTTTCTTTCATGTAGCTCAATCCAAAAATACAGTATGAAATCAAGACGATAATTAACAAAAGCCCTAGGGAAGTCCGACAGAACCGATCTCCACGTGCCACAAAGACAGCACTGCATCCTCCTATCACAGTACAGGAGACGTGATGCCCAACACTTTGTGTGCTCTGAGTGAATAAAGATGGCCAAATGAGAGAAATGCTACAATTAATTTCGCTCAAAACAAGTATCATTTAAAAAAGAGCCCAAGTCAAATAGATCTTCTGAAGGTTTGTCATGCCATTGATTTACAGAGGTGCATGCTGTAGGATTAAGGATGTTGAGATATTTCATATAGGTTTTTTTTTTTGCATCATACGCACTACTTTTTCCTGGCAAAAGGGCCAAATATCTTGCTCTACACAAAGCACTGTAAGTACCATGGGGATGGGACTCTTCATCGCGGCTGCTTCCGCGCAGCCGCTTCACCGCCGACTCTACAGCATAAGACAGATTGTCGCTGGAGATTTCATCACGGGACATTTCATCGGTAAAGGTAAGTATTTTACCGATTTTAGTTTGTTTAGAATTAGGGTTTAGGGGGTTAGAATTAGGTTTAGTGTTTAGTGTTAGGGGTTAATTTTAGTATTAGGGGTCGGGGGTTAGTATTAGGGTTAGTATTAGGGTTTAGGGGGTTAACTTTAGTATTAGGGGTCGGGGGTTAGTATTAGGGTTAGTATTAGGGTTTAGGGGGTTAATTTTAGTATTAGTGGTAGGGGGTTAGTATTAGGGTTAGTATTAGGGTTAGTATTAGGGTTTAGGGGTTAACTTTAGTATTAGGGGTCGGGGGTTAGTATTAGGGTTTAGGTTTAGTGTTTAGTGTTACTATGGGGGGGGGGAATAATTTATTAGGGGGGGTTATTATCGTTTTACTTTTAGATTTGTAAGAGCTGACAGTTCTTACATAGCTGCAGCTGCGGTGAAACGGCCGCGTTATACTTAATTGCTGACAGTTCAGCGTTGTAACTGCCGCGATGAACTGTCAGCGATGAAGATGCGGTGAAGAAGTGTCCTAGACCCAGTACCATGTACCGATGATGGAATAGACTTTTAACTTCCAATGGCATGAGTAGCACCTAACAGGCCATCCCCTGATAATTCCCACTGCCTCCTTTTGAGATATCATGTTCAGCCGCGAAAGGATTGCTCTATTCTCGGGGTCTGTGTGCTCTGCACTAGTGTCAATTTTGACAGATAATATTGATTTAGTTTTAGTTATAGGCTTTTGACTGAAATGCTATTTCAGTATAGTCATATTTTAGTCATCTGATTAATATATGACATCTTGTTTTAGTTTAAGTCTAGTTTTAGTAGACTAACTCTCCAGTAGCAATGAGGGAGGGAGCAGGACTGAGAAGGTTATTACATAGTGTTAAGTTAACTTGCTAGGGAGATGGAAGGGAACAGGTCTGAGAAGGCTGTTACATAGTGTTAAGTTAACTTGCTAGGGAGATGGGAGGGAACAGGTCTGAGAAGGCTGTTACATAGTGTTAAGTTATCTTGCTAGGGAGATGGGAGGGAACATGTCTGAGAAGGCTGTTATACAGTATTAAGTAAACTTGCTAGGGAGTTGGGAGGGAACAGGTCTGAGAAGGCTGTTACCTAGTGTTAAGTTAACTTGCTAGGGAGATGGGAGGTAACAGGTCTGAGAAGGCTGTTACACAGTGTTACGTTATCTTGCTAGGGAGATGGGAGGGAAAAGGTCTGAGAAGACTGTGACACAGTGTTAAGTTAACTTGCTAGGGAGATGGGAGGGAGCAGGTCTGAGAAGGCTGTTACATAGTGTTAAGTTAACTTGCTAGGGAGATGGGAGGGAGCAGGTCTGAGAAGGCTGTTACATAGTATTTAGTTAACTTGCTAGGGAGATGGGAGGGAACAGGTCTGAGAAGGCTGTTACATAGTGTTAAGTTAACTTGCTAGGGAGATGGAAGGGAGCAGGTCTGAGAAGGCTGTTACGTAGTGTTAAGTTTACTTGCTAGGGAGATGGGAGGGAGCAGGTCTGAGAAGGCTGTTACGTAGTGTTAAGTTAACTTGCTAGGGAGATGGGAGGGAGCAGGTCTGAGAAGGCTGTTATATAGTATTTAGTTAACTTGCTAGGGAGATGGGAGGGAACAGGTCTGAGAAGGCTGTTACAAAGTGTTAAGTTATCTTGCTAGGGAAATGGGAGGGAGCAGGTCTGAGAAGGCTGTTACATAGTGTTAAGTTAACTTGCTAGGGAGATGGGAGGGAGCAGGTCTGAGAAGGCTGTTACGTAGTGTTAAGTTAACTTGCTAGGGAGATGGGAGGGAGCAGGTCTGAGAAGGCTGTTATATAGTATTTAGTTAACTTGCTAGGGAGATGGGAGGGAGCAGGTCTGAGAAGGCTGTTACATAGTATTAAGTTATCTTGCTAGGGAGATGGGAGGGAACAGGTCTGAGAAGGCTGTTACAAAGTGTTAAGTTATCTTGCTAGGGAAATGGGAGGGAGCAGGTCTGAGAAGGCTGTTACATAGTGTTAAGTTAACTTGCTAGGGAGATGGGAGGGAACAGGTCTGAGAAGGCTGTTACATAGTGTTAAGTTAACTTGCTAGAGAGATGGGAGGGAGCAGGTCTGAGAAGGCTGTTACATAGTGTTATGTTATCTTGCTAGGGAGATGGGAGGGAACAGGTCTGAGAAGGCTGTTACACAGTGTTATGTTATCTTGCTAGGGAGATGGGAGGGAGCAGGTCTGAGAAGGCTGTTACATAGTGTTACGTTATCTTGCTAGGGAGATGGGAGGGAACAGGTCTGAGAAGGCTGTTACATAGTGTTAAGTTAACTTGCTAGGGAGATGGGAGAGAACAGGTCTGAGAAGGCTGTAACACAATGTTAAGTTAACATGCTAGGGAGATGGGAGGGAACAGGTCTGAGAAGGCTGTTACATAGTGTTAAGTTATCTTGCTAGGGAGATGGGAGGGAACAGGTCTGTGAAGGCTGTTACATAGTGTTAAGTTAACTTGCTAGGGAGATGGGAGGGAACAGGTCTGAGAAGGCTGTAACACAATGTTAAGTTAACATGCTAGGGAGATGGGAGGGAACAGGTCTGAGAAGACAGTGTTAGTTAACCTTTTTAGTCCATGCCTGTTAATCCTCATAGTGGGGCCACTCAAATTTGATCATGTGCTTCGATATTAGCAGCACGACTGAAAAAAAAAAAGATTTCTTACTAATCCATTGTACTCATCGTGAACACAAAGCCTCGGCTTGATAAACCCTCTTTTGGAGTAATATCCTGCGACTTTAATAAAAGGTCACTATAAACTGTATTCATTCACAGCCAAACGCTGAATTATCTGTTTCCTAGCCAGACCCCCATTACAGAGATACAAAGACTATGTGTCCTGAACAAGTTTAACCTTTCCTTCTACTCTCTTAAAATATACAAGACAATCCTGGATATGATTACATCAGGCAGTCTGGGGTTTGGAGATAAAATGCGTGTCTAGTTTTTCATAGTCTAACAGGACATACCCAGTTTCCCACATTGTTTTTTGACTTGCTTATTATTTTGGTACATCATTGTAATTATTAGCCTACTGAGGTTATTTAGATGCATATTGTTGCTTTTTTCTAGCTCTCCACGAGGCCAGGGTTGGATAACTATATGCTATATAAGAGGTTATTACTATTACAGTTGTTGAGGAAACTATACCACATATAACTACGTGAGCTGAACTAGTTCTAATGAATGTCTGAAACGTTAAAGGCTGGATACTCCATGATTAAATAGAAAAATCAGAACAGATCTCCACCAGGAAGGCTCACAGCCCCCTCAGGTTAAGCCTTTGGGATTGTGTGGCTGTCTGAATAAAGTATTAGTAGTAATGGGGATGATGGAATGATAAACATCATAGTTAACAAAAAAAAAACAGAAACAGTAATCCAAGGCCGCTAAATATATGTAAATAGGTGGTCACATGCATAATATCCATACATAAAAAGGATTATTTGATAAAAAATAAGTATAACATACATAAAAACCTCAATTCATATAATGAATGTATGCAATAATACAAACATACAAAGGTACAAAAATCCCTTACCCACTGGGTTTGCTCACTTGGCCAGGTTATTGAACAACTGGGTATTGTTTGCACTGAAAAGAGACAGCTACACCCCACAGGACGTGTTTCAAATTCTTCCTCAGCTGGTGGGTGGTAGTGCATTGCATAATAATAAAAGTATTGCTTAATATTTAGATCAGGGACTAATGAAAGCATTCAGATTTTTTTTTAAATAGGCAGACATTTAACAGACTAGATAGGTAGAATGGTTTTTATTTGTGGAAACGTTCTACAGTCTATTCAATAAAGAGGGAATTGCATCTTCATTCCCAGCAATGAGTAGACCCTTGTAGGTTTTTTTGTTATCTTACAAAAACGTTTTTGCGGACACTGTAAATATGAATGTGCCTTTAATTAAGATGAACAAAACCAAACTTTAAAAAATCTTTGCAACCAGCAGAGAAATGGCGAAAGAGAAATCGCTCACATTGCCAAATCTGTCCCCAAACAGTATGTCAGTCCCAGAACTGACCACAAACAACTTACCTGTACCAACTCTGTCATCAAACAATATGCCAGTGCCATCTATGTCCCCAAACAGTATGTAAATGTTAATAGTGTCCACAAACAGCTTTCCAATGCCAAACATGGCCCAAACAGCTTACCTGTGACATAATTATCCCCAAATAACTTTCAGGTGCCATAATGGCCCAAAGAAGTTTGTCTTTGTCATTCTTGTCCCCAAACAGCTTGTCAGACCCGGAAAACATCAACTCCACCCCCTGCACCGTGAGTTTATGTGCTTCCCAGTCTCGCTGTAGACCAACTACATGATTTTGGGTCTAAAGAGGCCGTGGGGGTGTCCTCGCATCACCTCCTTGTTCAAGCCAGCCCTGCAACACAATTTGGATGTTTTTTTCATGTTGTAGAATGATATAAGCATAATTATTAAATTGTGTATTTTGCATACACATTACCAGAAGGGTGATGGCCCTTTGAATAGAACTTTCTCTGCTGGACAGTGGACTCCTCTGGTCTGGACACTCTTGCTGCTACATTTATTACGTTCCTTTGCACAACTTTCCTAGTTAACGATTTTTATGTGATGAACCTGACTGAATTTAGTAATAACCTCCACCATACACAGCATATTATACACAGAGTTACACTATGGATATGTTGTTTTATCTTTTCCACATGTGCTCCTCCACCTCCAAGGAGATGTTTTTTTTTAACACTACTCAGACTGGAAATATACATATATCACTCAGTTGTGTCATTGTGGGAGTCTCTTAAAGTCTTAATTTATTTTTTTTACAGCCAAAGCCAAGATAAATAGTGTTTTCTTCAGGACTACAGACTATATCTCTGACAGAGTATTACCTGGTGACTAATCTGAAAGTCATCTCTCCCACCTGGATAACAAATGGGATGGAAGTGTAGAGTCATTTGGCAAATGTCCCTGTATGTATGCTGACACTGGAGCGGATGGGAGACCTCAGCAGAAAGGCCCATTACGAGCTGTCATTTCTATCACACAGTTATTATTAAGGAGAAGGATATATTGCTCAGAGACTTTTTCAAGTAGATTAGTTAATCCTGTTTAAGGAGAACTTTTAATATTAAATCTAAACATCCCTCCATTTAAAACACATAAAATTCCAGGGAATAATATCTGCCGACAGCTGTCAAAGTCGTCTGGTTATAGATTTGTGTAATGGGGTTTTAGTTAAGGTCCTGTGTCTATTGGGTTTATTATTAAGCAAGCCATCAAAATTACAGAATACAGGGAGACCTGTGGAAGTTATATGAAAAGGAAAACTTTGTACAAAAAATGTTTAATTGAAAGACTGCATTAGACTGCACTCCATATAGCTCTAACAAAGAGAGGACATGTTGTTTAGAATCTTGTGTCAGATGGGTCAGATCTGTGTTCATCTTGTGGAGCAGGGGTATATGGGGTGGGTTCCATGTTTGGCAACCCCCATTTTAAATGTAAAAACAATGCCACATCTGTCCCCAAACAGATTGCCAGTGCATTTTCTGTCCCTGAACAGCTTACCAGTGGCATATATGTCCCCAAACAGATTGGCAGTGTCTGCTTTATCCCAAAACAACTTGCCAGTGTCTGTTTTGTCCTCAAACAGCTTTTTAGTGCCCCCAACCAACTTTTCAGTGCCATATCTATCCCCAAATAGCTTGCCAATGTCATATCTGTCTTTAAACAGTTTGCCAGTGCCATCGCTGTTCTCAAACAGCTTACCATTGCCATATTAATTCCCAAGCATCTTGCCCCCACTGGGGATGCTGGTTATTTGTTGACTAGCACTCCCCTACAGTATGGCACCTGGGACAAGATTGCAGCTCCATCTCATTGAGAGCGTCAGGAATTGCAATAGCAAAGACTAGAGTGAATAACTAATAATTATATGGTGTACAGTCAGTGGAATTATAGTTTCAGTGAGATAGACGTGGGCTTCTGTTAAGAGACTACATTGGGTTTTAGTTCCTCTTCAAGCAGTCAGCCTTTGAGCTTAGCAACTCTCATTAATGGTACTTTTTGTTACACAGTGCTTTTTGTTAAGAGGTGCACACCTGTCTATCACCATAATTATGTCATTTTTCAGACCAATTTCTAGTAGAATTCTGCTGAGATAATGTCACATTGTTTCTCGTTGGGTCAAGGTGATGCCTCTCCTATCCTATTAATCCTATGTAATTACTGGATATGTTGGCAGATGTCCATCACCATTGGAAATATGCAGGTTTTAAATACCAGGCAAACAGCATTTCATCTACAGTTATGTGATACAATGTTCAGATTCCTTGACCGTATCTGTTCTGTTTACCTATTCCGAGTTTGTGTCTGTGTTTGTTACTCTGCCTTGCTGGTGTACCCCTGATGCAGATGTTTCTCAGTGTGTAGGAGTTTTGGCAATTGGAATTTTATCAAATTATTACATTTATAATCTTGTGAAGAAAGGTTACATGCAAAATAGTCCTAGTATACAAAACCGCAGAAGGCTCCCATCCTATACCGTTACCACTTGAATTACTGGACTGGATGGAGCTGGGCATTATTAAAAGTCAGGGCCGCCATTGGGGGTACAACTAGTATGCCCAGGAAAGACCCCAGCAGTCTTGGGAGTGCGGGACACAGTCATCCTTAAGAATGAAAATACATTTATTAGCAAAACTTTTTTTTCTGGTTCACTTTTTATTTAGGCCTTTACTTTTTTTCATAAATTAAGCGTGTGGGGTTTTTGTTTTTTAGTTTTTTTTTGTTTTGCTTATGCGCTGCCAGTCAAGTAACTTTCACCACTATGTCTTTAGAATGCCCAGCACCTGGCTGTATCTGGGGCTGGGCACAGCCATGTGTCGGTGCGGCATTGGGGACAGTGGTAAATACCATTGTCCTGCTCGGTGTGCATCCGGCATGTCTTTTTTTTTATAAATATCTTTTTATTGTCGTTTTCATTTAAGTAGTATACAATATATTTAAAAACAATTCCCCACCAGAGAAATTCCCCAAGATTACTCCTCCTCCTTCCCCCCACCCCTCCAGATCCAAAAGTCCCCAGAATTGCCACATTTAATCATACGTAGGAGCACAAATTAAACATGTTGTAGCTGTGAAAGGGGTGATACATAGTAATTAACCCTCCCTCTTCCCTAAATTCCCGTTAACATAACCAAGTATAACTAAGAAGCAAATAATTAATAACAAATTAACCGTCTTTTGGAGATAGCATTAAGTGAGCGTTTATCTATTGCTGTCATTCTGAGTCTATATTGATTTATGGACAGGGTGTGCGCCCTTTTAACAGTTGCGATGTATACCTCATCGTGTCCTGGAATGTGTTCTTAATTTGTGTTTTTTTTACTGTCTTCCAAAGTCGCAATACAAGGTTCCCAGTGTTTAAAAAATCTACTGGTGTTCCGTTCTTTGTTTAGTGTTGTGTCCAGCCAGTCCATTCTAAATAAATGGTGCAATTTTGTTAAAAATAATGTTAGTGTGGGAGGATTATTGTCAATCCATTGCTGGAGAATAGTTTTTCTTGCCACTGCCGAAATGATACTAAGTAGGGAAATATGTCGACTAGTAGAGATGGATGCTGTCACAACCCCCAGAGTAGCTGCCTCGGCAGTAAGAGTATAGCCGTTTATCCCAACTGTGTCTAAAAATGTTGTGATCTCAGTCCAGAAGGTTTGAATCTGTACGCAAGTCCAGGAATTATGTACCAAGTCTGTCCCTGGTGCATTGCATTTGGTCGCAAGTGTCTGTTTGTAAGATGCTCATTAGGTATTGTGTGTGTGGGGATAAAAAGGTTTGGTGAAAAATGTTATGTAGCACGTCAGTGTAAGAGGTTGTGGGTAGTGGTTTACAGGTGAAGAGAAAGTGCTTAGTTAATTCATCTTGTTCCAAGGATCCCTCCACTCCACCAGGTAACTGGGTCTGGAATGTGGACGTATGTAAGTCTCTGTAGATAGTTTTAGTTGAGATATTTTGTGTATCAGATACCCAGAGTGTACGATCGAGAGGATTATCCCAATCTGCTGTTGACAGTGCCTGAGTTTGACTTCAAGCGAAATTTTAAATTTGCAGATATGCAAACCATGGTATAGATTTGTGTTTGAGCTTTTCCCTGCAAGTTGACAGATTTGAGATCGGTCTGGCATCAAAATCTACAAGCCACAAATACCTCGGGAGGCCCATCCAGTGTATGGAGTGGTGGCCGGATCCAATATGTCTTGGCAAGAGAGAAAGGGCAACTGAATGTGCTTATATACTTCTGCACTGTGCCCCAACGGGAAGGGAGGTCTTCATATAAATATGGGCCTCCTACAAATTAGCAGTACTTTAGACCAGTGCTTCTTGAACTGGTCCTCAAGCACCCCAATGGTCCAGGATTTAGGGATTACCTGGATGTGTTTAATTAAGAAGATGTATAATACCTGGTGTGGTTCTCTAAGTGTTAGGAAACCATACAAGATGTCATGCATATTTTTAATGAAAAACAACTGGGTAATCCCTGAATCATGGACCGTGGGGGGCTCCTTTCTTTCAGGTTTAAGAATACACAGCCTTAGACCACAGGTGTCTGGAGTGGGGCTAAATTTATCCGTGGGCAGACTGAATTTTATATAGTGACCATTTTAAAGGCACACACCAAGCAAAAGGTACCATTTCCCATGTTTTTGTTACTTGTCCATCCCTCTCGATCACGCTTTTCATTCCATGCATATGTATGCATGTTTGATGCTTTTTTTCATGGAGCCATATCTTGTACGTGAGACCCAGCAGAATGTATAATTCATACGTGTTCAGAGGGAAATCAGATAATTAATGAAGGTAGATTCTATGGGATCCTCTCCTTCTTTAACTAGTTGGTTCCTCATTGACACAATTTCATACACTCTGCACAACTGCTGTGGAGACAAAACCTGCAAATGCGTGCTCCGTACAGGCTCCTGTGCCATATATTGCAAATATGGTTATCATTTGGTAGACTATGCTTTCTGATAAGCAAAAATTGAAATGCCTGACGCGTTTCAAGCCACTGAGCAGTTCTTAGTCATAGACGGAAGCCTATAAATAGCCCACTGGCCTCAATTATGATTGAGCGTCTTTGGATGTGAAATGCGTCAAGTGCCCACGTTTTATTATAGAAACATAGAATGTGTCGGCAGATAAGAACCATTCAGTCCATCTAGTCTGCCCAATTTTCAAAATACTTTTATTAGTCCCCAGTTCCCTATCTTATAGCTAGGATAACCTTGTGCCAATCCCACGCATGCTTAAACTCCTTCACCGTGTTTACCTCTACCACCTCCACTGGAAGGCTATTCCATACATCCACTACCCTCTCAGTAAAGTAATACTTCCTGATATTACTTTTAAATCGTTGCCCCTCTAATTTTAGACTATGTCCTCTAGTTGTGGTAGTTTTTCTTCTTTTAAATATACTCTCTTCCCTTACTGTGTTGATTCCCTTTATGTATGATTATGCCTTTGTTATTTTGGCTTCCACAATAAATGACAGCTTTTCCATGGATATTTCTTTTAGATTCTCTAGAGTAGTAACCGGTTCCACCATGGTCCGCCTCAAAGAGAAACTCATTACTCAATGTATTGAGAGTTTCCCCAAGTTCCTCACTTCCAGACTTAGTCCGATTGCTCCTAGCTAAGCACCTTAGGCTGGCCCTCAGTCAAGCTAGTAGTGCCTCATCTTGGAGAAGCTCAAGAACCCTTAGCAAAGGATGAATTTGCTTGGCGTCCATTGTCCGAGAGGCTGCGAGTTATCTACATAGCCATGAATTTCAGCTTGAGCTACTGTGAATAATTCCATCTGTAGGTTTTAACGGGTAAGAAGATGATCTTAAGTATGACTTCGTCCTATTACCTAAATATATATATTTATGTCTTGCATCTCAGGAAAAACGATGGAATACTCTATTCAGTCAAAAATTATTTCATCTGCTAAATCATCATCAAATTAGTATTGCTTTGGTTCCCTGGTAAAGTTAACGGCGCTCGAGGTGAGTGAGTCTCCTGAGATTCCCCTTTTTTTAATTTTGCAGTTCAGTGAAATAGCTTAGAAGCCTGTATTCTCCAGGACCATTTTACACCAAACTCCATCAGTGATGCATCTCATTTGTCATGGTTCGAAACCCACATTAAATAAAGGGAACAAAAAAACAGGGCTTAAAGCTAAAGGTAGGTAACAAATTTAGGTTTCCTACATAGTACTGTACTTAAATTTAACCTGTCGGTGAACAGATGTGGGGGTTTTTTGTTAATGGGACACTAAACTTTCAAAAGTAAAATTTTCACTGGTGCTTCTAATAGGGGTGTATCGTGTCCCTGAGTTACATGTGTGCTGCCAGCCTGGAGGTACGACGTCTCTCGTGTATTTCCGGGGGTTTGTGTGCTGAGAACAGCCAGCGATCAGCCAGCACACAAACCCCTGGAAATACACGAGTTACATCCGAAAGGCGACGCAGAATTCATAGCAGGCTTCGCCTTTCGGATGTATTTCTGGGGTTTGTGTGCTCTCTGCTCGGAGCACACAACCCTCCAGAAATACACAGCGTGGGTGCTCCGTGCTAGGTGTGCGGTGCATGCCAAGCACATATGGAGCATCCGCCACTGGATAATACAGTAGACATCCTGGTCTGTTAAATATCTCTCTCTGGTACAGGATGGGCCGCCCAGGTGATAGGAAATTGGGCAGGCCCCAAAACAAGCTTCGTGCTCAAGCATGGCATGATATCGGGGATTCAAATAACCTACAAAAGTCTACACGCTCCAAAGTGTACAGCTATTTTGGTCCTCTAATTCTGAACACTTGTTGGTACCGAATCCATATTGCCTTAGACAGTGGTGCCACCATCATGGAGTGAATTAAGCGGGTGCTTAGGGTCTCTATTAGCTTACCCTACTCAAGGAAGTCCGTGATATAGAGGGGACAAAAAGGCAACATCGGATTTGGACCATGTTACAGGGCCTTTCCCAGACAATAAAAAAGGTTGGGTCACTCTTGGCACTTAACTAGGTGCCTTCTGTTGGGTCCGATTTGAAAACAAATGTCTTCCTACAGATCCCAATCAGACAAAGGGGCGGGCCCCCGCACACTGCCTCCCATCCGGCTCTGCCTCAGCTCTGAGACAGAGCTGAGCATAAGGATTACAGAGGATAAGGGAAACGATCATTTTTAACCATCGCTTTCCTAACTTTAAAAGAAAACTCACCTCAACCTACCTTTTAGAGCATAAATCTCACGGTTATAGTTAACTGGTTTTCGACTTGCCAGCTTCAGTGAATACATGAACTCGGGGGACAGGTTCATTTTCCAATAGCTGTTCAGTTGAACCTACCATGTTTAATACCTGCATATGTATGAATTAAACTGACCTTTAGTTAATAGGTCTCATTAATATTCTTAATGTTCAAAGCAAAATAAACTCTTCGTAATAGTTGCATAAATTTATTAAGTAACAAATACATTTCAAAGCTTAATGGTAAGCAGTATAAAAGCAAGAGTTTCATTTTTCCCATGGCTTACAAACTCAAACAGAGCGCAAGCTCCCCCTAGTGATCAGCTTGGGGAATTGTTATAGTTCACAAAAATGTATCAGTTTTTGGGTTTGTCGCATACGTACATCAGTAGTGTGACAAATACAGTCCTAATAAAGAAACAGAGCATTGGAAGGGTAGCCTAAATTGCAATTATGTCTATTTTTACAGATGATACTTTACTGGGTTGGAAGGCTATTTATTTGTTTCAATAATGGCAGGGTATTTTCTGCATCACAAGTTGTGATCTATCCAGAGCTTGAGAAATTCATTGATTAAGCTATGCCTAGAAGTGAACTACAGATTCCACAATACTGTAGTAGTACTGCTGTCTATGGTGGCATAATAAGGGGTCTGCTCCCCTGTTG
Organism: Pelodytes ibericus; assembly: GCA_036172795.1. Lineage (NCBI taxonomy): Eukaryota > Metazoa > Chordata > Amphibia > Anura > Pelodytidae > Pelodytes > Pelodytes ibericus. Next base: position 20,314,244 of record CM069859.1, read on the forward strand.
GTCCTGTGGGAAGCAGACGTGGCTTTGCTTTTCCAGGCACAGATCTCTACCAGTGCTCCCTGGATGTTCTGTGATCTATTTGTGGAGTCATGTAGCAGCGTTGAGGACTACAATAGAGCTCCAGGTGAGGACTGTGCCAGCAGAAGCACAGACCTCCTGCTCCCCTTACTCCATTCCAAACACATGCTGGGCAGGTTAATGGTGTATTCGTTTTTTTTGTTTGTTTGTTTGTTTGTTTATTTGTTTTTAAATAAGATCTTATTAACATTGTAAACATGGTATGCAGAAAGTTAAAAAAATAAATTAAAAAAAGAAGAAATGTCATAATGTATTAAAAAATGCAGTGGAAATACTCAAACATTTGTTATTTTGATTTACCTATTTGTAAACAAGCATGAAACATAGTTATTTACCTTAGATAGAGTTAATATAAAAAGGGAAGCAGAATGAAGGGTAGGAAGAAAAGAACTAGGAAGTCAGACCTACCAAATACAGATGAATTTTGTGTTAAACCTAAACATTGTTTTTACTGTGAATGTAGAGCATAAATAATATTGAAAATGCTCTATACATCGTATTAGCAAAACTGCAAGCAAATGGCTAAATTAGGAGAAAAATGTGTTTTAAATACGTCTGTGGAGTCTCCTGCTTATGACATCACCGGTGGCACGGTATGCAAATGAACTGCTTTTCAATGGGAAATGTGTAACTTGCATATGGCGCCACAAGTGATGTCATAAGCAGGAGACTCCACAGACACATGTAAAACACATTTTTCTCCTAATTTAGCCATTTGCTGGCAGTTTTGCTAACACAATGTATAGATCATTTTCCATATGTTTTTATGCTCTACATGCACAGTAAAAGCAATGTTCAGGTGATACCGTCCCTTTAAATGCTCACACCAATCCACTGTTGCTGTGTGTTGATATTCTGAGAGCCCTTGTAGTCAGTGCAAGTCATCCAAGTGGCCGTATATCTGATGCGGGAGATGTGACCTCTTGGAGTCTGGAACAAGTGGAGCAGTGACCGGTTTATTGCAGTGCTTTCTCCCACAGCCTGGGACATCAGGTTGTGGTAAGGAGAATGTCCCAGTGACGCATGAGGTTAGCGGGACGGTATAATCGTCCAGGATTAGCATGTTGTGTGGAGATACAGGGGGTCATGTACTTAACCTGTGCAATGGGGAAAAAAGAAGGTAAAACATGAGTAAGGAGCAATTTGAGACTACATAGAATATATTTTTTAGCACTTTTTCCCCTGATTTGCGCCTCTTCCGTTTATTTTTATTTAGCGTGCATTTCTCCGGTTGCGCTAATAAATTGCGATTAGATTTGCGCACGCTAAAGAGTTTTGCAAATATCTTGTTAAAAAAGAATTCTTATTCTGCGTGTGAAAATTACACCGGCTTTTAGCAAAGTGCTATCAAAAGAGGTAGAAAAAATATTCGCAAAATTGCCTGTTTTTATTCGCAATTTGCTCGTATGTACTTTTGGAGTGTGAAATGTTTAGTACATTGCAATTTATAGTTTTGCACATAAAATATATTTGCGTTTTTTTTTTTAGTACATGCCCCTCTTAGAAGTTTAATGGACAATTAGAACAACAGATGGGCTTCCTCACTCGGGCTCAATAATAAAGCCAAGGAGGTCCTGGGCCTTCCTGGATTCCACGCACATTGTGTATATGGTGTATACAAGCTGTGGTTACTGACGAGTCGAGCAGAGGATGGTCAGAGTGCCCGTGTTGAGTCTGCGAATACAAGCGGCCAGTGGGTCCAAATGTATTTCACCTGCACCCACTGTGGTTCCTGTTACTTCGGTTTCATTGTTATCCAGTAAATTAACACGGATTGTATTAAAACAAGGCACAGCTGTCGCCCTTGATGTCTGTCTTGCTGGCTTCTTGCTCCTCTGTAGAGAAACTGATTTTTGTTGTTGTTGAAAAATGTCAGGTTAAATAGACAAATCCGCGAACGTGGTTATTCCATCACCTTACACATCGTTGTCTCATTAAATCTGAAGTACTGTTATTTCCTTCTGTAGACCTCATAGAACGCGTAAAAAAAAATAGCTTACATTTTATCTTCTTGGAAAGACTCATTTGATTTTACATTGAAAATACTCTCTTCTGAGGAAGCGAAACGCATCAGGTTGTGATATTATTATTTTTTAAGTGCTGTTCAGACACAAAAGTTTAGAGAAACATTGTTCAATGTTCTGTTTGAACAAACCTTCAATATAAAATTACTTGTGTACTCTATGTATGACGTTGTTTTTAAATGTTTTTTTTTATGATTCACAATTGTACCAGTTTTTGTTTTGTTTTTTTCGGGGGGGGGGGGGGTTAAAGCTATTTAGCAGTTACTGATTATATCTTTTGTCCTTATTTATGCTTTTCAGCTATCATATGTGAAACAAGCAGTGTAATTTATTAAATCAATAAAACATGGCATGGCACTGGAAGAATCTGCCTTACTCCATTATTAATATGAAACAAGTAACGGACAGGACAGAGATCTGCAAATATAATGTGTGTTTTTTTAGAATGGTCAACATTCTTTTAGTAAAGGGTATAGTCTGATGTTTAAAGTGACCAGTGCACAGCTCTTGTAATTGCACAGACTGGGCAGTCTAAAAACAAATAGCATGATCTTTACTATTAGGGACTAAGGCATTAAAGGTTAGAAAGGGAGTGCCCTTCTTATGCATAAACCCTCCATGCAACTTTTGGGGTCTACTCAATATTTGCTGGACTTTGGGGCTGAAATGGCGCCTCTGAAGTCCAGAATTATTCAGGGACATATCGGGAGCACACATAAGAAAAATGCAAGAAAAGAAGAACAGCGCTAGAAAAAAATAGTTTCAAACCCCAAACGGGTATTACTGTGCATCAAATAATACAAACATAAAGATTATATATATATGTATATATAAAGAAAAACAAAGGAAGTTAGATATTAATGATAGTGTGATATGTGAAAATAAAGTAATATGATCACCCTTAAAGTGTACACTTTTAAAATACTTATTTTATTACAAAAATTCCTTGAAGTCTTCCAATACCAAATATCTCCACAAAGGGTTAACATGCAAACTAAAACACTAACAGGGAGAACATAGTGTGACCTGTTTTAATAGAAAATATACTTTTACCAACTTACTCCATACTGAATATTTTTAAATATCACATTATTACTAAATATCTATCTTTCTTTGTGATTCTTTTATTATTTATATATTTTTATTTTATGTTGCTCACCCTAATATATATATGTTTGTACACTTACACACACACACACACAGTCACACTTACACAAATACACATTTAAACACACACACAGTTACACTTACAGACAGACAGACACACACACACAGTCACACTTACACAAATACACATTTAAACACACACACAGTTACACTTACACACACACACAATTACACATTTAAACACACACACACACAGTCACACTTACACAAATACACATTTAAGCTTACATGCAAGCTTACAGACGAACAGACAAAAAAAAAAAAAGATATGTTATTTGCCCCCCTGCCTGCTCATTTACCTGTTATGTGCAGGCAGGGGTGGTTTAAACAGTGGGAGCCTCTTCTTCTGAGCACTAAGATGTTATCTGACACCCGGTGCTATGATGAGCATGAGGGGGCGGAGCATCCACCTCTCGCGATGAGCTCATTCCCATGCACCCTACGTAGGCACGCCCACTGAGGCCGGATGTCTAATGCAAGGGGAAAATGCGCCCGCATGCAAGAGCAAAGCTGCTTTTAATCTTTTTTGACAGCAGCGCCTGCTCTGCATGCGAGTGCCCCATCGGCGCCCCTCTTCTCCCTCCTCTTCGTAGCGCCTGGGCGCGGTGCACCCCGTGCACCCGCCCAGAATCGGCCCTGAATATACCTACCTACCCCTTCCCACTTCTACCTTGACCAGGTAGGGGGGCCATTCACCTGAAGAAAAAAATAACACGTTGTGTGCCATGGGGTTGGGTGACCTTTGGCTGACCTTTCTACATGACCCAGAAACCTACTGACTGTTTCTGCCTTTAAGGATTGAACTAGATAAGAACAATGATGTGTCTCTAGCTTTGTGTATATAGGAAAATAAAGGTATTCAGCAGTAGAGCATCTTACTTCATGATGTGAATGTTTTATGATACAGACTATAAATAAAACAACTGACCAAATGTGAAAAATTCTATCATAGAAACTGTAGTACACAATGCCAAATCAAGCAATAAATGACACTTAAGAACACATCTTTGGTCTGGCAAAGGGAAGCCTCCTCCGTCCTAATGGTTTTACATTGGATCTGAGGCAAAAGGATGAAAAAACAAGCTAAAAGTGATAAAAGAACGGTAACTACTTGTATTGTAGTTGAAATAATAAGGTTGACTTTAAGTGCCTGTAAGGAGTGAACTGGTGTTCCCTGGACAATAGCCAACTATGTTCTTGCTCAAAAATGTCCTGTTCCAAGATGACGAAGTAATGATCCTACCGTCTAGAAGTCATGCAAGCTGTCACTGGCTAATAAACTCCTTGCCAGCTGGAGTATGTTTACCGGAGGCACTGATGGCACAAAGAATGTCTCTCCAATTACTAGAAAGGATTAATGGAGTCAGAGTGTGGTTACGTGAGCCCTCTGTTAACACTTACTTTTAAATGGTTTCAAGCTCTGTAGGAACCCATGCGGTGGGTCTTCCTCTCCGGAGATCCTTTGATAGAAGGTTTGACCGATGACTTTGCATCCTTTCGACGGTGGGTGATCTGATGAGAGAGGGTAACTGATCAACAGCTGCACGTTTAACGGACAGCTGTAGCAAAAAAATAATTGCATGGCTAATTGAAAGATTGCATTACGTATTGGTGGTTTATATATAAAATTATTTGAATGGATTAGTAGGAACAATTGAAGCCCCCCTTGCTCCAGATAGCTGTACCAGGGAGCAGACATGTTTAGAATCTTCGGCCAAATGCGTCATATCTTCTTCATCTCTCCTAGGGTGAATGAGGTCTTACCCAAACTTTTATACAACATGTCCACCCCCTAACAGATACATAGAGAACATAGAGGGCTGCTGCTAGCCTTTAAAGTCTGGGCAAGCAGCTGCTTTTTCACTTATGGTCGATTATATCAACAGCGGTAAACATGGGATAGGAAAAGGGTTGAACTTGATAGACGCAGGTCTTTTTTCAACCTACTATATATATATTAGGGATGTAATATTGGTAAGAATGTTTTTTTGTTGTTTTTTTTTAAATAGATGATCTCGAAGATGAACAATGTACATTGTTTTAAAGTAAAAGTAAGTGCATGTTACATACATTAGTAGCAGCTACGGCCAGTGTAAATTTCGTCGACTAAACATTTTCGTCATAGTTTTAGTCAACGGCATGTTTTCAGCAACTAAAACGAAACAGTAACTAAATAAAAAGTAAGATAATAGGACTAAAACTATGACTAAAATTCAGAGCAATTTTTCATCAACTGAATAAATGTAACTAAAATGTTCAGGAGGGACTATTTCATTTACCTATTTGGACTTCTGGTTCTGGTTCCTTGGATCCCTGCAAAAGCCTGGTCCCCTGACTCTATCTGCAGCTGGTTTGGCTGAGATGCAGGCTCCCTGTGCCTGTCTGCCCCCTGGGACAATGTCCTGCAAACTGCAAAGGAAGAGGGTACTCCTCCATCTGATTCACCTGGTACTGTCACATGATTGTGTCCCCTCCCATCTCCCTAGCAAGATAACTTAACACTATGTAACAGCCTTCTCAGACCTGTTCCCTCCCATCTCCATAGCAAGATAACTTAACACTATGTAACAGCCTTCTCAGACCTGCTCCCTCCCATCTCCATAGCAAGTTAACTTAACACTATGTAACAACCTTCTCAGACCTGCTCCCTCCCATCTCCCTAGCAAGTTAACTTAACACTTTGTAACAGCCTTCTCAGACCTGTTCCCTCCCATCTCCCTAGCAAGTTAACTTAACACTATGTAACAGCCTTCTCAGACCTGCTCCCTCCCATCTCCCTAGCAAGTTAACTTAACACTTTGTAACAGCCTTCTCAGACCTGTTACTCCCATCTCCCTAGCAAGTTAACTTAATACTGTGTAACAGACTTCTCAGACCTGCTCCCTCCCATCTCTCTAGCAAGATAACATAAAATTGTGTAACAGCCTTCTCAGACCTGTTCCCTCCCATCTCCCTAGCAAGTTAACTTAACACTATGTAACAGCCTTCTCAGACCTGTTCCCTCCCATCTCCATAGCAAGATAACTTAACACTATGTAATAGACATGTGCATTCGTTTTCGGACGAATGCATTTTCGGACGAAAATAGCATTTTCGTCCATTCGTCCGAAAAACGAATAACGAAAATTTTAACTAACAAAATCCGAATGAACGAATGGTTAATAAACGAAAAACATTCGTTCATTCGTCCATTCGTCCATTCGTGCTATTGGCATTCTAAACCGAAATAGAGTCGGTTTACAATACCAATAGCATTGTACTACATTCCATAAACCGACATGAATGACTTTCGGTTTATGGAATGCATGTAATGCTATTAGCTTCCTATAAACCGAAATTGAGTTCCCATTCATACGAATAGGTCAATTGACCTATTCGTATGAATGGGGACTCTTTCGGTTTATAGAAAGCCAATAGCAGCATGTATTCTATAAGCCGAAAGTCTTTAAAACAAACGACGTTCGGTTTATAGAATACATGTAATGCTATTGCTGTTCTATAAGCCGAAAGACATTCGGCTTATAGAACAGCAATAGCATTACATGCATTCTATAAACCGAACGTCGTTCGTTTTAAAGACTTTCGGCTTATAGAATACTATTGGCATTCTATAAACCTAACTAGAGTCCCTCCTCATTCATAAGAATTTCTTATGAATGGGGACTCGACTCTAGTTCGGTTTATAGAAAGCCAATAGTATTCTATAAGCCGAAAGTCTTTAAAACGAACGACGTTCGGTTTATAGAATACATGTAATGCTATTGCTAAACTATAAACCGAACGACTTTCGGTTTATAGAATAGCCATAGGATTACATGTAGTACATAAGCCGAAAGTCTATAAACCGAAAGTCGTTCGGTTTATAGGCTGTCGGCATTTAACTATACAGAGACAGAGTCTCCGTTCATAAAATTATGAATGGAGACTTTGTCTCCGTGTAGTAAAATGCCGAAAGTCTATAAACCGAACGATCGGTTTATAGACTTTCGGCTTATGTAATACATGTAATCCTATGGCTATTCTATAAACCGAAAGTTCGGTTTATAGAATAGCAATAGGAATACATGTATTCCATAAGCCGACAGCCTATAAACCGAACGTTCGGTTTATAGGCTGTGGGCATTTTACTACACGGAGACAAAGTCTCCATTCATAATTTTATGAATGGAGACTCTGTCTCTGTATAGTTAAATGCCGGCTTTTAACTATACGGAGACAAAGTCTCCATTTATAATTTTATGAATGGAGACTCTGTCTCCGTATAGTTAAATGCCCACAGCCTATAAACCGAACGTTCGGTTTATAGGCTGTGGGCATTTTACTACACGGAGACAAAGTCTCCATTCATAATTTTATGAATGGAGACTCTGTCTCTGTATAGTTAAATGCCGGCTTTTAACTATACGGAGACAAAGTCTCCATTTATAATTTTATGAATGGAGACTCTGTCTCCGTATAGTTAAATGCCCACAGCCTATAAACCGAACGTTCGGTTTATAGGCTGTGGGCATTTAACTATACGGAGACAAAGTCTCCATTCATAATTTTATGAATGGAGACTCTGTCTCTGTATAGTTAAATGCCGGCTTTTAACTATACGGAGACAAAGTCTCCATTTATAATTTTATGAATGGAGACTCTGTCTCCGTATAGTTAAATGCCCACAGCCTATAAACCGAACGTTCGGTTTATAGGCTGTGGGCATTTAACTATACGGAGACAAAGTCTCCATTCATAATTTTATGAATGGAGACTCTGTCTCCGTATAGTTAAATGCTATTGTATTCTATAAACCGACTCTATTTCGGCTTATAGAATGCAATAGTACTACGAATGGACGAATGAACGAATGATTTTCCTTTATTAACCATTCGTTCATCCGGCTTTAGTTAGCTTAGCATTTTCGTTCTTCGTTTTTCGGGCGAATGGACGAAAATGCAATTTTCGGACGAAAATGCATTCGTCCGAAAACGAATGCACATGTCTAGTATATATTCACATGTAAATTGCTTTTTAAATAAAAAATTATGATATAAAAAAATCTTGTTTTTATTTCCTTTTATGTGACAAAGCTGCCTCTCTCTTTCCCTTGCCCCCAGATTTGTCGCTCTCCCCCCCTTAGTGTTGTCTCTCTCTCACCCTCCCTTTGGCTCCCCCCTCGCTCCCCTTGTGTCTGTCTCTTCCCCCCTTCCCTCCCCTTGTTTCTCTCTGCCCCCCCCCCCCCCTTGTTATTCTGTCCCCCCCTCACCTGTTTCTTGCTCCCTGGTGGCTAGTGGGGGCAGCCGGGGGATGTATGCACTATACATAATAGACGGAAGTGTCGGGCAGCATGGAGGTTGTCTGCATGATTCGTGCAGACATCCCCCAGCTGCCCGATTCTCCCTGGTGGCTAGCGAGGGAGCGGAGGATGTCTGCGCGATGAGCGAGACCTCTCCTGCTGCCGCCCGGCATGACCGCCGGGACTTCTATGATGAAGCTGGGTACTTCCGGCTTCCTCATAAAAGTCCTGGCTGTCGTTCCGGGCGGCAGCAGGGGAGGTCTCGCTCATCGCGCAGACATCCACCGCTGCCTCGCTAGCCACCAGGGAGAATCGGGCAGCTGGGGGATGTCTGCACGAATCGTGCAGACAACCTCCATGCTGCCCGACACTTCCGTCTATTATGTATAGTGCATACATCCCCCGGCTGCCCCCACTAGCCACCAGGGAGCAAGAAACAGGTGAGGGGGGGACAGAATAACAAGGGGGGGGGGCAGAGAGAAACAAGGGGAGGGAAGGGGGGAAGAGACAGACACAAGGGGAGCGAGGGGGGAGCCAAAGGGAGGGTGAGAGAGAGACAACACTAAGGGGGGGAGAGCGACAAATCTGGGGGCAAGGGAAAGAGAGAGGCAGCTTTGTCACATAAAAGGAAATAAAAACAAGATTTTATTTATATCATAATTTTTTATTAAAAAAGCAATTTACATGTGAATATATACTAGACATGTGCATTCGTTTTCGGACGAATGCATTTTCGTCCGAAAATTGCATTTTCGTCCATTCGCCCGAAAAACGAAGAACGAAAATGCTAAGCTAACTAAATCGAATGAACGAATAGTTAATAAAGGAAAATCATTCGTTCATTCGTCCATTCGTAGTACTATTGCATTCTATAAGCCGAAATAGAGTCGGTTTATAGAATACAATAGCATTTAACTATACGGAGACAGAGTCTCCATTCATAAATTTATGAATGGAGACAAACGTATAGTTAAAAGCCGACAGCCTATAAACCGAACGTTCGGTTTATAGGCTGTGGGCATTTAACTATACGGAGACAGAGTCTCCATTCATAAAATTATAAATGGAGACTTTGTCTCCGTATAGTTAAAAGCCGGTGTTCTGACAAATTTCTGGAGCAAATTCTCCTGCGCAATCGCAGGAGAATTTGCTCACTGCGCATGCGCATAAAGTTACAGCTGATAACTCAGCTGTAACTTTGTGACCACCGTGCATGAGACAGCTGCGCAACCCACCTCCCGCCCCCTCACACCCGCCGCACACCCCTTCTTACCAGATCATCGACCACAGCGATACACAGCGCATGCGCACGCCTATCCAGCCGTTTGGGAATGCGCGCGTCCGTTGTTGTGTTCTTAAGGTGGTAAGTAACACGGGGCGTCGGGACATAAGGGGGCAAGCATCCTGGTGAGGGCTGCCTATTCTTGATGGGATTTGTGATCCTCCTGCTGTATTATTGATGCAGCAGGAGGATCACAAATCCCATCAAGATGAGGCAGCCCTCACCAGGATGCTTGCCCCCTTATGTCCCGACGCCCCATGTTACTTACCACCTTAAGAACACAACAACGGACGCGCACATTCCCAAACGGCTGGATAGGCGTGCGCATGCGCTGTGTATCGCTGTGGTCGATGATCTGGTAAGAAGGGGTGTGCAGGGGGTGTGAGGGGGCGGGAGGTGGGTTGCGCAGCTGGCGCATGCGCGGTGGTCACAAAGTTACAGCTGAGTTATCAGCTGTAACTTTATGCGCATGCGCAGTGAGCAAATTCTCCTGCGATTGCGCAGGAGAATTTGCTCCAGAAATTTGTCAGAACACCGGCATTTAACTATACGGAGACAGAGTCTCCATTCATAAAATTATAAATGGAGACTTTGTCTCCGTATAGTTAAAAGCCGGCATTTAACTATACGGAGACAGAGTCTCCATTCATAAAATTATGAATGGAGACTTTGTCTCCGTGTAGTAAAATGCCCACAGCCTATAAACCGAACGTTCGGTTTATAGGCTGTCGGCTTATGGAATACATGTATTCCTATTGCTATTCTATAAACCGAACGTTCGGTTTATAGAATAGCCATAGGATTACATGTATTATATAAGCCGAAAGTCTATAAACGGATCGTTCGGTTTATAGGCTTTCGGCATTTTACTACACGGAGACAAAGTCTCCATTCATAATTTTATTATTTATTATATACATTATAACATATTATTTATTATATACATGTATTCCATAAGCCGACAGCCTATAAACCGAACGTTCGGTTTATAGGCTGTCGGCATTTTACTACACGGAGACAAAGTCTCCATTCATAATTTTATGAATGGAGACTCTGTCTCCGTGTAGTAAAATGCCGACAGCCTATAAACCGAACGTTCGGTTTATAGGCTGTCGGCTTATGGAATACATGTATTCCTATTGCTATTCTATAAACCGAACGACTTTCGGTTTATAGAATAGCAATAGGAATACATGTATTCCATAAGCCGACAGCCTATAAACCGAACGTTCGGTTTATAGGCTGTCGGCATTTTACTACACGGAGACAGAGTCTCCATTCATAAAATTATGAATGGAGACTTTGTCTCCGTGTAGTAAAATGCCCACAGCCTATAAACCGAACGTTCGGTTTATAGGCTGTCGGCATTTTACTACACGGAGACAAAGTCTCCATTCATAATTTTATGAATGGAGACTCTGTCTCCGTGTAGTAAAATGCCGACAGCCTATAAACCGAACGTTCGGTTTATAGGCTGTCGGCTTATGGAATACATGTATTCCTATTGCTATTCTATAAACCGAACGACTTTCGGTTTATAGAATAGCAATAGGAATACATGTATTCCATAAGCCGACAGCCTATAAACCGAACGTTCGGTTTATAGGCTGTCGGCATTTTACTACACGGAGACAGAGTCTCCATTCATAAAATTATGAATGGAGACTTTGTCTCCGTGTAGTAAAATGCCCACAGCCTATAAACCGAACGTTCGGTTTATAGGCTGTCGGCATTTTACTACACGGAGACAAAGTCTCCATTCATAATTTTATGAATGGAGACTCTGTCTCTGTATAGTTAAATGCCGACAGCCTATAAACCGAACGACTTTCGGTTTATAGACTTTCGGCTTATGTAATACATGTAAACCTATGGCTATTCTATAAACCGAAAGTCGTTCGGTTTATAGAATAGCAATAGGATTACATGTATTCCATAAGCCGAAAGTCTATAAACCGAAAGTCGTTCGGTTTATAGACTTTCGGCTTATAGAATACAAGTAATACTATTGCCTTTCTATGAACCGAACGAGAGCCCCATTCATAAGAATTTCTTATGAATGGGGCTCTCGTTCGGTTTATAGAAAGCCAATAGTATTACATTGTATTCTATAAAACGAACGAAAAAAATTAACGAAACGAAAATAATGAACGAATTTCGTCTGAAACGAATGCACTAATGAACGAAATTCGTTTTAGACGAAATAAATAACATTTTCGTCCGAATGGACGAAAACGAAACGAAAATTTTAGTTTTGCACATGTCTACTATGTAACAGCCTTCTCAGACCTGCTCCCTCCCATCTCCATAGCAAGTTAACTTAACACTATGTAACAACCTTCTCAGACCTGCTCCCTCCCATCTCCCTAGCAAGTTAACTTAACACTTTGTAACAGCCTTCTCAGACCTGTTCCCTCCCATCTCCCTAGCAAGTTAACTTAACACTATGTAACAGCCTTCTCAGACCTGCTCCCTCCCATCTCCCTAGCAAGTTAACTTAATACTGTGTAACAGACTTCTCAGACCTGCTCCCTCCCATCTCCCTAGCAAGATAACATAACACTGTGTAACAGCCTTCTCAGACCTGTTCCCTCCCATCTCCCTAGCAAGTTAACTTAACACTATGTAACAACCTTCTCAGACCTGCTCCCTCCCATCTCCCTAGCAAGTTAACTTAACACTTTGTAACAGCCTTCTCAGACCTGTTCCCTCCCATCTCCCTAGCAAGTTAACTTAACACTATGTAACAGCCTTCTCAGACCTGCTCCCTCCCATCTCCCTAGCAAGTTAACTTAACACTTTGTAACAGCCTTCTCAGACCTGTTACTCCCATCTCCCTAGCAAGTTAACTTAATACTGTGTAACAGACTTCTCAGACCTGCTCCCTCCCATCTCCCTAGCAAGATAACATAACACTGTGTAACAGCCTTCTCAGACCTGTTCCCTCCCATCTCCCTAGCAAGTTAACTTAACACTATGTAACAGTCTTCTCAGACCTGTTCCCTCCCATCTCCCTAGCAAGTTAACTTAACACTTTGTAACAGCCTTCTCAGACCTGTTCCCTCCCATCTCCCTAGCAAGTTAACTTAACACTTTGTAACAGCCTTCTCAGAACTGCTCCCTCCCATCTCCCTAGCAAGTTAACTTAACACTATGTAACAGCCTTCTCACACCTGTTCCCTCCCATCTCCCTAACAAGTTAACTTAACACTTGTAACATCCTTTTTAGACCTGTTCCCTCCCATCTCCCTAGCAGGTTAACGTAACACTATGTAACAGCCTTCTAAGACCTGTTCCCTCCCATCTCCCTAACAAGATAACTTAACACTTTGTAACAACCTTCTCAGACCTGTTCCCTCCCATCTCCCTAGCAAGATAACTTAACACTATGTAACAGCCTTCTCAGTCCTGCTCCCTCCCATCTCCCTAGCAAGTTAACACTATGTAACAACCTTCTCAGACCTGTTCCCTCCCATCTTCCTAGCAAGTTAACTTAACACTGTGTAAAAGCCTTCTCAGACCTGCTCCCTTCCTCACTGCTACTGGAGAGTTAGTCCACCAAAACTAGACTTAAACTAAAACAATTCTAAGACTAAAAGACTAAAATACAGCTAAACTAATGCCATTCTAGTAAAAATACTATGACTATAACTAAATCAACATTTTCCATTGAATATAATACTTGTTACAACATACATTAATTAGGATATATGCAACTACCTCTTTAATAAAGCTAGCCTGTTAACATTTTACGTTTTATGTAACTTATGTGGTGCTTTTGTTTATTGTTAATTATTGTTTGAGTTTGAAAGTCTTCTGTCATCAGCAGAATGGGAATTTAAAGCTTAGAATGAGATATTCTGTTTGGAATATTAAAACCCCTGATCATGCGACTGGAGAAAAAGAGAATCATGAGTCATTTCATGTTATCCCCATGCCAAAGGCGCAAACAGTTAGTCACAGACGTTAATATCTACAATAACATAATGGAAGCTTTAATACGCCAGTCATAGTGCAGTACCCTGCTGACAGTAGATGAACATAGTGCCAACTAATGAATGTACTGAATGTTCCATTACTAATGGCTAGGAAAAAGAAAAGGAAAACTCTTGTGGAAAATTAGTAAACTTGTCTTCTTCATTTTTTCCTTTACAAGTGTCAATTCGAAAATGTTAAGAATTTCCCAGGATAGCAAAACTGTCCAATACCATTTAAAGCCAATAAATATTTTTATTTTTATTTGTGCTTCAAATGATAAAAAATGCATACATTTATTTGAATGTTAATCTCTGTATTGAAAACATGTTTAATTTACTAATTTAATCACAAATATATATTCTTCCCCATGAAAACCAGTTCATTTGCAAATCAAGCCACATGTGATGTCATAAAAAGGAGACTCCATAGCCATAATTAAAAACATTTTTCTCCTTATTTATGCATCTGTTTGCAATTTTGCTAAAACAATGTATAGATCATTTTCATAAATTTTGTATTCTCTACTAGGAAGTGATCATTCAGTTACATGCTGACTGGTGCATCACATTGTAATGGGTACGATGATAATACAGTATGATACAGGTGCCTTGTTATAGGAAGTGATCATTCAGTTACATGCTGGCTGGTGCATCACATTGTAATGGATAAGATGATAATACAGTATGATACAGGTACCTTGTTATAGGAAGTGATCATTCAGTTACATGCTGGCTGGTGCATCACATTGTAATGGGTAAGATGATAATACAGTATGATACAGGTACCTTGATATAGGAAGTGATCATTCAGTTACATGCTGACTGGTGCATCACATTGTAATGGGTAAGATGATAATACAGTATGATACAGGTACCTTGTTATAGGAAGAGATCATTCAGTTACATGATGGCTGGTGCATCACATTGTAATGGGTGAGATGATAATACAGTATGATACAGGTACCTTGTTATAGGAAGTGATCATTCAGTTACACGCTGGCTAGTGCATCACATTGTAATGGGTGAGATGATAATACAGTATGATACAGGTACCTTGTTATAGGAAGTGATCATTCAGTTACATGATGGCTGGTGCATCACATTGTAAGGGGTAAGGTGATAATACAGTATGATATAGGTACCTTGTTATAGGAAGTGATCATTCAGTTACATGATGGCTGGTGCATCACATTGTAAGGGGTAAGGTGATAATACAGTATGATACAGGTACCTTGTTATAGGAAGTGATCATTCAGTTACATGATGGCTGGTGCATCACATTGTAAGGGGTAAGGTGATAATACAGTATGATACAGGTACCTTGTTATAGGAAGTGATCATTTAGTTACATGCTGGCTGGTGCATCACATTGTAATGGATAAGATGATAATACAGTATGATACAGGTACCTTGTTATAGGAAGTGATCATTCAGTTACATGCTGGCTGGTGCATCACATTGTAATGGGTAAGATGATAATACAGTATGATACAGGTACCTTGTTGTAGGAAGTGATCATTCAGTTACATGCTGGCTGGTGCATCACATTGTAATGGGTAAGATGATAATACAGTATGATACAGGTACCTTGTTATAGGAAGTGATCATTCAGTTACATGCTGGCTGGTGCATCACATTGTAATGGGTGAGATGATAATACAGTATGATACAGGTACCTTGTCATAGGAAGTGATCATTCAGTTACATGCTGGCTGGTGCATCACATTGTAAGGGGTAAGATGATAATACAGTATGATACAGGTACCTTGTTATAGGAAGTGATCATTCAGTTACATGCTGGCTGGTGCATCACATTGTAAGGGGTAAGATGATAATACAGTATGATACAGGTACCTTGTTATAGGAAGTGATCATTCAGTTACATGATGGCTGGTGCATCACATTGTAAGGGGTAAGGTGATAATACAGTATGATACAGGTACCTTGTTATAGGAAGTGATCATTCAGTTACATGCTGGCTGGTGCATCACAATGTAATGGGTAAGATGATAATACAGTATCATACAGGTACATTGTTATAGGAAGAGATCATTCAGTTACATGCTGGCTGATGCATCACATTGTAATGGGTAAGATGATAATACAGTATGATACAGGTACCTTGTTATAGGAAGTGATCATTCAGTTACATGCTGGCTGGTGCATCACATTGTAATGGATAAGATGATAATACAGTATGATACAGGTACCTTGTTATAGGAAGTGATCATTCAGTTACATGCTGGCTGGTGCATCACATTGTAAGGGGTAAGGTGATAATACAGTATGATACATTTACCTTGTTATAGGAAGTGATCATTCAGTTACATGCTGGCTGGTGCATCACATTGTAATGGATAAGATGATAATACAGTATGATACAGGTACCTTGATATAGGAAGTGATCATTCAGTTACATGCTGGCTGGTGCATCACATTGTAATGTGTAAGATGATAATACAGTATGATACAGGTACCTTGTTATAGGAAGTGATCATTCAGTTACATGCTGGCTGGTGCATCACATTGTAAGGGGTAAGATGAAAATACAGTATGATACAGGTACCTTGTTATAGGAAGTGATCAGTCAGTTACATGCTGGCTGGTGCATCACATTGTAAGGGGTAAGGTGATAATACAGTATGATACAGGTACCTTGTTATACGAAGTGATCATTCAGTTACATGCTGGCTGGTGCATCACATTGTAAGGGGCAAGGTGATAATACAGTATGATACATGTACCTTGTTATATGAAGTGATCATTCAGTTACATGCTGGCTGGTGCATCACATTGTAAGGGGTGAGATGATAATACAGTATGATACATTTACCTTGTTATAGGAAGTGATCATTCAGTTACATGCTGGCTGGTGCATCACATTGTAATGGATAAGATGATAATACAGTATGATACAGGTACCTTGTTATAGGAAGGGATTATTCAGTTACATGCTGGCTGGTGCATCACATTGTAATGGATAAGATGATAATACAGTATGATACAGGTACCTTGTTATAGGAAGTGATCATTCAGTTACATGCTGGCTGGTGCATCACATTGTAATTGGGTGAGATGATAATACAGTATGATACAGGTACCTTGTTATAAGAAGTGATCATTCAGTTACATGCTGGCTGGTGCATCACATTGTAATGGATAAGATGATAATACAGTATGATACAGGTACCTTGTTATAGGAAGTGATCATTCAGTTACATGCTGGCTGGTACATCACATTGTAATGTGTAAGATGATAATACAGTATGATACAGGTACCTTGTTATAGGAAGTGATCATTCAGTTACATGCTGACTGGTGCATCACATTGTAATGGGTAAGATGATAATACAGTATGATACAGGTGCCTTGTTATAGGAAGTGATCATTCAGTTACATGCTGGCTGGTGCATCACACTGTAATGGGTAAGATGATAATACATTATGATACAGGTACCTTGTTATAGGAAGTGATCATTCAGTTACATGCTGGCTGGTGCATCACATTGTAATGGATAAGATGATAATACAGTATGATACAGGTACCTTGTTATAGGAAGGGATTATTCAGTTACATGTTGGCTGGTGCATCACATTGTAATGGGTAAGATGATAATACAGTATGATACAGGTACCTTGTTATAGGAAGTGATCATTCAGTTACATGCTGACTGGTACATCACATTGTAATGGGTGAGATGATAATACAGTATGATACAGGTACCTTGTTATAGGAAGTGATCATTCAGTTACATGCTGGCTGATGCATCACATTGTAATGGGTAAGATGATAATACAGTATGATACAGGTACCTTGTTATAGGAAGAGATCATTCAGTTACATGCTGACTGGTGCATTACATTGTAATGGGTGAGATGATAATACAGTATCATACAGGTACCTTGTTATAGGAAGAGATCATTCAGTTACATGCTGGCTGATGCATCACATTGTAATGGGTAAGATGATAATACAGTATGATACAGGTACCTTGTTATAGGAAGTGATCATTCAATTACATGTTGGCTGGAGCATCACATTGTAATTGGTCAGATGATAATCCAGTATGGTACAGGTACCTTGTTATAGGAAGTGATCATTCAGTTACATGTTGGCTGGTGCATCACATTGTAATGGGTAAGATAATAATACAGTATGATACAGGTACCTTGTTATAGGAAGTGATCATTCAGTTACATGTTGGCTGGTGCATCACATTGTAATGGGTAAGATAATAATACAGTATGATACAGGTACCTTGTTATAGGCAGTGATCATTCAGTTACATGCTGACTGGTGCATCACATTGTAATGGGTAAGATGATAATACAGTATCATACAGGTACCTTGTTATAGGAAGAGATCATTCAGTTACATGCTGGCTGATGCATCACATTGTAATGGGTAAGATGATAATACAGTATCATACAGGTACCTTGTTATAGGAAGAGATCATTCAGTTACATGCTGGCTGATGCATCACATTGTAATGGGTAAGATGATAATACAGTATGATACAGGTACCTTGTTATAGGCAGTGATCATTCAGTTACATGCTGACTGGTGCATCACATTGTAATGGGTAAGATAATAATACAGTATGATACAGGTACCTTGTTATAGGCAGTGATCATTCAGTTACATGCTGACTGGTGCATCACATTGTAATGGGTAAGATGATAATACACTATGATACAGGTACCTTGTTATAGGAAGTGATCATTCAGTTACATGCTGGCTGGTGCATCACATTGTAAGGGGTAAGGTGATAATACAGTATGATACAGGTACCTTGTTATAGGAAGTGATCATTCAGTTACATGCTGGCTGGTGCATCACATTGTAATGGGTAAGAAAATAATACAGTATGATACAGGTACCTTGTTATAGGCAGTGATCATTCAGTTATATGCTGGCTGGTGCATCACATTGTAATGGGTGTGATGATAATACAGTATGATACAGGTGCCTTGTTATAGGAAGAGATCATTCAGTTACATGCTGGCTGGTGCATCACATTGTAATGGGTAAGATGATAATACAGTATGATACAGGTACCTTGTTATAGGAAGTGATCATTCAGTTACATGCTGGCTGGTACATCACATTGTAAGGGGTAAGGTGATAATACAGTATGATACAGGTACCTTGTTATAGGAAGTGATCATTCAGTTACATGCTGCCTGGTGCATCACATTGTAATGGGTGAGATGATAATACAGTATGATACAGGTACCTTGTTATAGGCAGTGATCATTCAGTTACATGCTGACTGGTGCATCACATTGTAATGGGTAAGATGATAATACAGTATGATACAGGTACCTTGTTATAGGAAGAGATCATTCAGTTACATGCTGGCTGGTGCATCACATTGTAATGTGTAAGATGATAATACAGTATGATACAGGTACCTTGTTATAGGCAGTGATCATTCAGTTACATGCTGGCTGGTGCATCACATTGTAATGGGTGAGATGATAATACAGTATGATACAGATACCTTGTTATAGGAAGTGATCATTCAGTTACATGATGGCTGGTGCATCACATTGTAATGGGTGAGATGATAATGCAGTATGATACAGGTACCTTGTTATAGGAAGTGATCATTCAGTTACATGCTGGCTGGTGCATCACATTGTAATGGATAAGGTGATAATACAGTATGATACAGGTACCTTGTTATAGGAAGTGATCATTCAGTTACATGCTGGCTGGTGCATCACATTGTAATGGATAAGATGATAATACAGTATGATACAGGTACCTTGTTATAGGAAGTGATCATTCAGTTACATGCTGGCTGGTGCATCACATTGTAATGGGTAAGATGATAATACAGTATGATACAGGTACCTTGTTATAGGAAGTGATCATTCAGTTACATGCTGGCTGGTGCATCACATTGTAATGGGTAAGATGATAATACAGTATGATACAGGTACCTTGATATAGGAAGTGATCATTCAGTTACATGCTGACTGGTGCATCACATTGTAATGGGTAAGATGATAATACAGTATGATACAGGTACCTTGTTATAGGAAGAGATCATTCAGTTACATGATGGCTGGTGCATCACATTGTAATGGGTGAGATGATAATACAGTATGATACAGGTACCTTGTTATAGGAAGTGATCATTCAGTTACACGCTGGCTAGTGCATCACATTGTAATGGGTGAGATGATAATACAGTATGATACAGGTACCTTGTTATAGGAAGTGATCATTCAGTTACATGATGGCTGGTGCATCACATTGTAAGGGGTAAGGTGATAATACAGTATGATACAGGTACCTTGTTATAGGAAGTGATCATTCAGTTACATGATGGCTGGTGCATCACATTGTAAGGGGTAAGGTGATAATACAGTATGATACAGGTACCTTGTTATAGGAAGTGATCATTCAGTTACATGATGGCTGGTGCATCACATTGTAAGGGGTAAGGTGATAATACAGTATGATACAGGTACCTTGTTATAGGAAGTGATCATTTAGTTACATGCTGGCTGGTGCATCACATTGTAATGGATAAGATGATAATACAGTATGATACAGGTACCTTGTTATAGGAAGTGATCATTCAGTTACATGCTGGCTGGTGCATCACATTGTAATGTGTAAGATGATAATACAGTATGATACAGGTACCTTGTTATAGGAAGTGATCATTCAGTTACATGCTGGCTGGTGCATCACATTGTAATGTGTAAGATGATAATACAGTATGATACAGGTACCTTATTATAGGAAGTGATCATTCAGTTACATGCTGGCTGGTGCATCACATTGTAATGGGTAAGATGATAATACAGTATGATACAGGTACCTTGTTATAGGAAGTGATCATTCAGTTACATGCCGGTTCGTGCATCACATTGTAATGGGTAAGATGATAATACAGTATGATACAGGTACCTAGTTATAGGAAGTGATCATTCAGTTACATACTGACTGGTGCATCACATTGTAATGGGTAAGATGATAATACAGTGTGATACAGGCACCTTGTTATAGGAAGTGATCATTCAGTTACACGCTGTCTGGTGCATCACATTGTAATGGGTAAGATGATGATACAGTATGATACAGGCACCTTGTTATAGGAAGTGATCATTCAGTTACACGCTGTCTGGTGCATCACATTGTAATGGGTAAGATGATAATACAATATGATACAGGCACCTTGTTATAGGAAGTGATCATTCAGTTACATGCTGGCTGGTGCATCACATTGTAATGTGTAAGATGATAATCCAGTATGATTCAGGTACCTTGTTATAGGAAGTAATCATTCAGTTACATGTTGGCTGGTGCATCACATTGTAATGGGTGAGATGATAATACAGTATGATACAGGTACCTTGTTATAGGAAGTGATCATTCAGTTACATGTTGGCTGGTGCATCACATTGTAATGGATAAGATGACAATACAGTATGATACAGGTACCTTGTTATAGGAAGTGATCATTCAGTTACATGCTGGCTGGTGCATCACATTGTAATGGGTAAGATGATAATACAGTATGATACAGGTACCTTGTTGTAGGAAGTGATCATTCAGTTACATGCTGGCTGGTGCATCACATTGTAATGGGTAAGATGATAATACAGTATGATACAGGTACCTTGTTATAGGAAGTGATCATTCAGTTACATGCTGGCTGGTGCATCACATTGTAATGGGTGAGATGATAATACAGTATGATACAGGTACCTTGTCATAGGAAGTGATCATTCAGTTACATGCTGGCTGGTGCATCACATTGTAAGGGGTAAGATGATAATACAGTATGATACAGGTACCTTGTTATAGGAAGTGATCATTCAGTTACATGCTGGCTGGTGCATCACATTGTAAGGGGTAAGATGATAATACAGTATGATACAGGTACCTTGTTATAGGAAGTGATCATTCAGTTACATGATGGCTGGTGCATCACATTGTAAGGGGTAAGGTGATAATACAGTATGATACAGGTACCTTGTTATAGGAAGTGATCATTCAGTTACATGCTGGCTGGTGCATCACATTGTAATGGGTAAGATGATAATACAGTATCATACAGGTACATTGTTATAGGAAGAGATCATTCAGTTACATGCTGGCTGATGCATCACATTGTAATGGGTAAGATGATAATACAGTATGATACAGGTACCTTGTTATAGGTAGTGATCATTCAGTTACATGCTGGCTGGTGCATCACATTGTAATGGATAAGATGATAATACAGTATGATACAGGTACCTTGTTATAGGAAGTGATCATTCAGTTACATGCTGGCTGGTGCATCACATTGTAAGGGGTAAGGTGATAATACAGTATGATACATTTACCTTGTTATAGGAAGTGATCATTCAGTTACATGCTGGCTGGTGCATCACATTGTAATGGATAAGATGATAATACAGTATGATACAGGTACCTTGATATAGGAAGTGATCATTCAGTTACATGCTGGCTGGTGCATCACATTGTAATGTGTAAGATGATAATACAGTATGATACAGGTACCTTGTTATAGGAAGTGATCATTCAGTTACATGCTGGCTGGTGCATCACATTGTAAGGGGTAAGATGAAAATACAGTATGATACAGGTACCTTGTTATAGGAAGTGATCAGTCAGTTACATGCTGGCTGGTGCATCACATTGTAAGGGGTAAGGTGATAATACAGTATGATACAGGTACCTTGTTATACGAAGTGATCATTCAGTTACATGCTGGCTGGTGCATCACATTGTAAGGGGCAAGGTGATAATACAGTATGATACATGTACCTTGTTATATGAAGTGATCATTCAGTTACATGCTGGCTGGTGCATCACATTGTAAGGGGTGAGATGATAATACAGTATGATACATTTACCTTGTTATAGGAAGTGATCATTCAGTTACATGCTGGCTGGTGCATCACATTGTAATGGATACGATTATAATACAGTATGATACAGGTACCTTGTTATAGGAAGGGATTATTCAGTTACATGCTGGCTGGTGCATCACATTGTAATGGATAAGATGATAATACAGTATGATACAGGTACCTTGTTATAGGAAGTGATCATTCAGTTACATGCTGGCTGGTGCATCACATTGTAATGTGTAAGGTGATAATACAGTATGATACAGGTACCTTGTTATAGGAAGTGATCATTCAGTTACATGCTGCCTGGTGCATCACATTGTAATGGGTAAGATGATAATACAGTATGATACAGGTACCTTGTTATAGGAAGTGATCATTCAGTTACATGCTGGCTGGTGCATCACATTGTAATGGGTGAGATGATAATACAGTATGATACAGGTACCTTGTTATAAGAAGTGATCATTCAGTTACATGCTGGCTGGTGCATCACATTGTAATGGATAAGATGATAATACAGTATGATACAGGTACCTTGTTATAGGAAGTGATCATTCAGTTACATGCTGGCTGGTACATCACATTGTAATGTGTAAGATGATAATACAGTATGATACAGGTACCTTGTTATAGGAAGTGATCATTCAGTTACATGCTGACTGGTGCATCACATTGTAATGGGTAAGATGATAATACAGTATGATACAGGTGCCTTGTTATAGGAAGTGATCATTCAGTTACATGCTGGCTGGTGCATCACACTGTAATGGGTAAGATGATAATACATTATGATACAGGTACCTTGTTATAGGAAGTGATCATTCAGTTACATGCTGGCTGGTGCATCACATTGTAATGGATAAGATGATAATACAGTATGATACAGGTACCTTGTTATAGGAAGGGATTATTCAGTTACATGTTGGCTGGTGCATCACATTGTAATGGGTAAGATGATAATACAGTATGATACAGGTACCTTGTTATAGGAAGTGATCATTCAATTACATGCTGACTGGTACATCACATTGTAATGGGTGAGATGATAATACAGTATGATACAGGTACCTTGTTATAGGAAGTGATCATTCAGTTACATGCTGGCTGATGCATCACATTGTAATGGGTAAGATGATAATACAGTATGATACAGGTACCTTGTTATAGGAAGAGATCATTCAGTTACATGCTGACTGGTGCATCACATTGTAATGGGTGAGATGATAATACAGTATCATACAGGTACCTTGTTATAGGAAGAGATCATTCAGTTACATGCTGGCTGATGCATCACATTGTAATGGGTATGATGATAATACAGTATGATACAGTTACCTTGTTATAGGAAGTGATCATTCAATTACATGTTGGCTGGAGCATCACATTGTAATTGGTCAGATGATAATCCAGTATGGTACAGGTACCTTGTTATAGGAAGTGATCATTCAGTTACATGTTGGCTGGTGCATCACATTGTAATGGGTAAGATAATAATACAGTATGATACAGGTACCTTGTTATAGGAAGTGATCATTCAGTTACATGTTGGCTGGTGCATCACATTGTAATGGGTAAGATAATAATACAGTATGATACAGGTACCTTGTTATAGGCAGTGATCATTCAGTTACATGCTGACTGGTGCATCACATTGTAATGGGTAAGATGATAATACAGTATCATACAGGTACCTTGTTATAGGAAGAGATCATTCAGTTACATGCTGGCTGATGCATCACATTGTAATGGGTAAGATGATAATACAGTATGATTCAGGTACCTTGTTATAGGAAGTAATCATTCAGTTACATGTTGGCTGGTGCATCACATTGTAATGGGTGAGATGATAATACAGTATGATACAGGTACCTTGTTATAGGAAGTGATCATTCAGTTACATGTTGGCTGGTGCATCACATTGTAATGGATAAGATGATAATACAGTATGATACAGGTACCTTGTTATAGGAAGTGATCATTCAGTTACATGCTGGCTGGTGCATCACATTGTAATGGGTAAGATGATAATACAGTATGATACAGGTACCTTTTTGTAGGAAGTGATCATTCAGTTACATGCTGGCTGGTGCATCACATTGTAATGGGTAAGATGATAATACAGTATGATACAGGTACCTTGTTATAGGAAGTGATCATTCAGTTACATGCTGGCTGGTGCATCACATTGTAATGGGTGAGATGATAATACAGTATGATACAGGTACCTTGTCATAGGAAGTGATCATTCAGTTACATGCTGGCTGGTGCATCACATTGTAAGGGGTAAGATGATAATACAGTATGATACAGGTACCTTGTTATAGGAAGTGATCATTCAGTTACATGCTGGCTGGTGCATCACATTGTAAGGGGTAAGATGATAATACAGTATGATACAGGTACCTTGTTATAGGAAGTGATCATTCAGTTACATGATGGCTGGTGCATCACATTGTAAGGGGTAAGGTGATAATACAGTATGATACAGGTACCTTGTTATAGGAAGTGATCATTCATTTACATGCTGGCTGGTGCATCACATTGTAATGGGTAAGATGATAATACAGTATCATACAGGTACATTGTTATAGGAAGAGATCATTCAGTTACATGCTGGCTGATGCATCACATTGTAATGGGTAAGATGATAATACAGTATGATACAGGTACCTTGTTATAGGTAGTGATCATTCAGTTACATGCTGGCTGGTGCATCACATTGTAATGGATAAGATGATAATACAGTATGATACAGGTACCTTGTTATAGGAAGTGATCATTCAGTTACATGCTGGCTGGTGCATCACATTGTAAGGGGTAAGGTGATAATACAGTATGATACATTTACCTTGTTATAGGAAGTGATCATTCAGTTACATGCTGGCTGGTGCATCACATTGTAATGGATAAGATGATAATACAGTATGATACAGGTACCTTGATATAGGAAGTGATCATTCAGTTACATGCTGGCTGGTGCATCACATTGTAATGTGTACGATGATAATACAGTATGATACAGGTACCTTGTTATAGGAAGTGATCATTCAGTTACATGCTGGCTGGTGCATCACATTGTAAGGGGTAAGATGAAAATACAGTATGATACAGGTACCTTGTTATAGGAAGTGATCAGTCAGTTACATGCTGGCTGGTGCATCACATTGTAAGGGGTAAGGTGATAATACAGTATGATACAGGTACCTTGTTATACGAAGTGATCATTCAGTTACATGCTGGCTGGTGCATCACATTGTAAGGGGCAAGGTGATAATACAGTATGATACATGTACCTTGTTATATGAAGTGATCATTCAGTTACATGCTGGCTGGTGCATCACATTGTAAGGGGTGAGATGATAATACAGTATGATACATTTACCTTGTTATAGGAAGTGATCATTCAGTTACATGCTGGCTGGTGCATCACATTGTAATGGATAAGATTATAATACAGTATGATACAGGTACCTTGTTATAGGAAGGGATTATTCAGTTACATGCTGGCTGGTGCATCACATTGTAATGGATAAGATGATAATACAGTATGATACAGGTACCTTGTTATAGGAAGTGATCATTCAGTTACATGCTGGCTGGTGCATCACATTGTAATGTGTAAGGTGATAATACAGTATGATACAGGTACCTTGTTATAGGAAGTGATCATTCAGTTACATGCTGCCTGGTGCATCACATTGTAATGGGTAAGATGATAATACAGTATGATACAGGTACCTTGTTATAGGAAGTGATCATTCAGTTACATGCTGGCTGGTGCATCACATTGTAATGGGTGAGATGATAATACAGTATGATACAGGTACCTTGTTATAAGAAGTGATCATTCAGTTACATGCTGGCTGGTGCATCACATTGTAATGGATAAGATGATAATACAGTATGATACAGGTACCTTGTTATAGGAAGTGATCATTCAGTTACATGCTGGCTGGTACATCACATTGTAATGTGTAAGATGATAATACAGTATGATACAGGTACCTTGTTATAGGAAGTGATCATTCAGTTACATGCTGACTGGTGCATCACATTGTAATGGGTAAGATGATAATACAGTATGATACAGGTGCCTTGTTATAGGAAGTGATCATTCAGTTACATGCTGGCTGGTGCATCACACTGTAATGGGTAAGATGATAATACATTATGATACAGGTACCTTGTTATAGGAAGTGATCATTCAGTTACATGCTGGCTGGTGCATCACATTGTAATGGATAAGATGATAATACAGTATGATACAGGTACCTTGTTATAGGAAGGGATTATTCAGTTACATGTTGGCTGGTGCATCACATTGTAATGGGTAAGATGATAATACAGTATGATACAGGTACCTTGTTATAGGAAGTGATCATTCAGTTACATGCTGACTGGTACATCACATTGTAATGGGTGAGATGATAATACAGTATGATACAGGTACCTTGTTATAGGAAGTGATCATTCAGTTACATGCAGGCTGATGCATCACATTGTAATGGGTAAGATGATAATACAGTATGATACAGGTACCTTGTTATAGGAAGAGATCATTCAGTTACATGCTGACTGGTGCATCACATTGTAATGGGTGAGATGATAATACAGTATCATACAGGTACCTTGTAATAGGAAGAGATCATTCAGTTACATGCTGGCTGATGCATCACATTGTAATGGGTAAGATGATAATACAGTATGATACAGGTACCTTGTTATAGGAAGTGATCATTCAATTACATGTTGGCTGGAGCATCACATTGTAATTGGTCAGATGATAATCCAGTATGGTACAGGTACCTTGTTATAGGAAGTGATCATTCAGTTACATGTTGGCTGGTGCATCACATTGTAATGGGTAAGATAATAATACAGTATGATACAGGTACCTTGTTATAGGAAGTGATCATTCAGTTACATGTTGGCTGGTGCATCACATTGTAATGGGTAAGATAATAATACAGTATGATACAGGTACCTTGTTATAGGCAGTGATCATTCAGTTACATGCTGACTGGTGCATCACATTGTAATGGGTAAGATGATAATACAGTATCATACAGGTACCTTGTTATAGGAAGAGATCATTCAGTTACATGCTGGCTGATGCATCACATTGTAATGGGTAAGATGATAATACAGTATCATACAGGTACCTTGTTATAGGAAGAGATCATTCAGTTACATGCTGGCTGATGCATCACATTGTAATGAGTAAGATGATAATACAGTATGATACAGGTACCTTGTTATAGGCAGTGATCATTCAGTTACATGCTGACTGGTGCATCACATTGTAATGGGTAAGATAATAATACAGTATGATACAGGTACCTTGTTATAGGCAGTGATCATTCAGTTACATGCTGACTGGTGCATCACATTGTAATGGGTAAGATGATAATACACTATGATACAGGTACCTTGTTATAGGAAGTGATCATTCAGTTACATGCTGGCTGGTGCATCACATTGTAAGGGGTAAGGTGATAATACAGTATGATACAGGTACCTTGTTATAGGAAGTGATCATTCAGTTACATGCTGGCTGGTGCATCACATTGTAATGGGTAAGATAATAATACAGTATGATACAGGTACCTTGTTATAGGCAGTGATCATTCAGTTATATGCTGGCTGGTGCATCACATTGTAATGGGTGTGATGATAATACAGTATGATACAGGTACCTTGTTATAGGAAGAGATCATTCAGTTACATGCTGGCTGGTGCATCACATTGTAATGGGTAAGATGATAATACAGTATGATACAGGTACCTTGTTATAGGAAGTGATCATTCAGTTACATGCTGGCTGGTACATCACATTGTAAGGGGTAAGGTGATAATACAGTATGATACAGGTACCTTGTTATAGGAAGTGATCATTCAGTTACATGCTGCCTGGTGCATCACATTGTAATGGGTGAGATGATAATACAGTATGATACAGGTACCTTGTTATAATCAGTGATCATTCAGTTACATGCTGACTGGTGCATCACATTGTAATGGGTAAGATGATAATACAGTATGATACAGGTACCTTGTTATAGGAAGAGATCATTCAGTTACATGCTGGCTGGTGCATCACATTGTAATGGGTAAGATGATAATACAGTATGATACAGGTACCTTGTTATAGGCAGTGATCATTCAGTTACATGCTGGCTGGTGCATCACATTGTAATGGGTGAGATGATAATACAGTATGATACAGATACCTTGTTATAGGAAGTGATCATTCAGTTACATGATGGCTGGTGCATCACATTGTAATGGGTGAGATGATAATGCAGTATGATACAGGTACCTTGTTATAGGAAGTGATCATTCAGTTACATGCTGGCTGGTGCATCACATTGTAATGGATAAGGTGATAATACAGTATGATACAGGTACCTTGTTATAGGAAGTGATCATTCAGTTACATGCTGGCTGGTGCATCACATTGTAATGGATAAGATGATAATACAGTATGATACAGGTACCTTGTTTTAGGAAGTGATCATTCAGTTACATGCTGGCTGGTGCATCACATTGTAATGGGTAAGATGATAATACAGTATGATACAGGTACCTTGTTATAGGAAGTGATCATTCAGTTACATGCTGGCTGGTGTATCACATTGTAATGGGTAAGATGATAATACAGTATGATACAGGTACCTTGTTATAGGAAGTGATCATTCAGTTACATGCTGACTGGTGCATCACATTGTATTAAAATGGAGTTAGTAGTCCAGCTGTTAAGACTCCATTTCCCATGACTTTCAGCCAGTATGTTAAGCCTCATGGGAAAGAGAGTACTCATCAACTAGAGTGCTAGAGTGCTAAAGGTTAGTTATCCTGCGGACACCCAGGTGTTTGTAGTTATCTGTGGTTTTAGTTTGAGCTTTAAAAATCAAAAAAGGTGGACTGGCTGAGGAAACAATTTCCTTTTAGCAGTCATAGCTCAGGTCATATCCCTTGCCCCTTTTAAAGACTAAAGTAAGAACACTTTAGAGGTGAAATAAGGTTAATACAAATACATGGGATTAAAGGGGGAAGACCATCATGCTGTAAAAGAGTTAATTAAAATATAAATTATTAGTAATATTTAAAATAGAACTTTTGATGATAGTATACAAAGAACAATAAAGCACACACACACCTCAAAGGGTTAAATGACTCATAATAAGAACTATATTAGGAAATTAACCAATTAATGTTAATTAATTGGTTAATTGATTAGCACTGGTTAGCACTGACCAATTGGTTAGCACTGCTAAACAGCTTGGTGATGCTGTTTATCAGTGCTGGAACAAGGAGAAATATTGGCTTTTAAGTTAATAAATTAGTTTAAACCAAAGGTATTTAGGACGTGTTGCAAGAAACATCATCCCAAAAGCTTGGTAAATAATTACCCAATCCTGTTATACAACCTCCGTATGGTATTTATTACAACCATAAAATCTAACTGTTTCAATTCAGATATAAATGTCTATAGCAGGGGTAGGCAACCTTCGGCACTCCAGATATTGTAGACTACATTTGCCTTGGTGCTTTGCCAGGATTACGGGAAATGTAGTACATAACATCTAGCTTGCCGAAGGTTGCCTACCCCTGGTCTATAGTGACTACTGTCAGTTCATTCAAATATCTATGAATGTGGCTAGACCCCAATCTATCGTTTGGCCTCCACATTGAAAAACTCTCATCAGAACTTAACCAGAACTAGGTGCCTTGTACAGGTACAAATCCTGCCTAAGCCCCACAGTAAGGAAACAGAATGTACAATAAATGCTAATGTCAATCACTGATTATGGGATTGAAGTATACACACCTGTGCCACAAACCCACCTTCATAAACGTATTACATTGTTTAACTCATTTCGCCACTTTGTGCTACAATGTAATTACACGACCCATTGTAACATGTTAAAAGAGATAAAGTGGCAACCACTGGAATCCAGATTTACCCTTCACCTCTCCAGCCTCCAGCTTTGTGTCTTCTGGGAAGCTACCACCCTATCTGGGTAGAATGTTCTCCCCAGTTGTTCCCACCTCCTATAACCTCCAATCCAGTACCAGCACGTCATGTACTATACCACAAAACAAAAAAAGAGAGTGGCTTGATCCTCATTTTACTACAGAGCAGCACAATTATGGAATAACCTCCCAGACACCATCAAATCTTCCCCCAATCTTAATCCCTTGTAGAGATCTCTGTCAACATATCTAAATACTGAAAACACCTGCGATCACGGTTGACTAGCTTTCTTATCGGTTTGTGTTCTGTGATACATTTTTATATTTGTCATTTAATATTGTGTATTGTAATATTATTATATGGTACTCTGCTGTAACAATACAATTCTCATGGGCCCAGGACATACTTGAAAACAAGAGAAATCTCAATGTATCCTTCCTGGTAAAATACTTAAGAAATAAATAATATGAAACAAATGCTGCAATAAAAAATCTCTACCACTAGATGGAGACAGGGTATAGGGATGCAGCTGATTTCTATTAACATTGAATGAATGAAGTCGGAATGACATACGTTTATATAATTAAAAAAAATACCACCTTTGATTGCTAATTTAGCTGGAATTAAGCCAAATTATGGTAATAATATATATTTGGTGATAGTTTTTTCAAATGAATAACCACACTTAACAAAAGGGAAGGCTGTAACGAGATCAGATAGATAGAAAGTGGGATGAAAGTGTATCAGTAGTAGATTAATACAGCCGAGACCACCAAGTAGATCAGACAAAGCCTCGAGTTCCAGATAGAGAAGAGGTAGCATTATTACTATGGATTCACACAAGTTGTTCGTACACCAGGGAATTGTAATATAAGAAGTGTCGATTGATCCTGAAGGAGCAGTGTATTAAAGACAGTCACGCTGATTAATCCTAATTTGTATGTCTGTTAAACCCTGGACTAAACATAATGTTCTGTTTTGTGTCTATTTGAAGGAACAGTGACACCTAAATATTTTTGGAAGAACTTCATGCATTAAAATAAAAAGAAATGTAAGTGTAGTAAACACTATAAATAAACACCAAAAGTAGCATGGCAGTTTAGTATTACAATGCTTAATTACATCCTTAAGAATCATATATGAATACAGATATATCGGAGGCCAGCGCAGTAGACATAAGCTGGATACTCGTTAGAAAGAGATAGAGACTAAACTTGATGGTATTTGGTAATGTATATACTAATTCCGCTCAAATGGTAATGGCTAAGCTGTGGAAAAAACAAGAGCCCCTCGATTGGATAAACTTAAAGAACCAGGTTACTTATCAATTAACAATAGAAAAGGGATGGGCGATGAAACAGTTAGAGGTGGCAGAAAAAGAATGTGCAGCATGGGAACATCATCATCTCCGCCACCTGACTAGGGTGACCACATGTCCCTGATTAGATTCCAGCCAGCCTCAATCCGGGACAATACAAAGTGCCAGATTGAGAGTTCTGAGAGCTGGAGGTCTCAGCCAGTTATGGGATACCGTTTCAATTTCCCTTGTTAGCTGAGAGTTCAGAAGACTCTCCTGATTGGCTCAGTCACTCCTTCATGCAGAGCTCAAAGCTGCAAGAGACTGCCTGCACTAGGTAAGCTCTGACAGTGTGTGTGCATGTCTGTGTGAGTGAGAGACAGTGTGTGTGTGTGTGTGTGTGTGTGTGTGTGTGTGTATGTGTGTGACACTGTGTGAGTGCATGAGTGTGATGATCATACATAAAGGGAATCAACACAGTAAAGGAAGAGAGTATATTTAAAAGAAGAAAAACTATCACAACTAGAGGACATAGTCTTAAATTAGAGGGGCAACGATTTAAAAGTAATATCAGGAAGTGTTACTTTACTGAGAGGGTAGTGGATGTATGGAATAGCCTGCCAGCGGAAGTGGTAGAGGTAAACACAGTGAAGTAGTTTAAGCATGCGTGGGATAGACACAAGGCTATCCTAGCTATAAGACCGGGAACGGGGGACTAATAAAAGTACTCAAAAAATAAATTGGGCAGACTAGATGGACCGAATGGTTCTTATCTGCCGACACATTCTATGTTTCTATGTTTCTATGATTAAAGGGGTTAAGTTCTCTGAAACTACCTATCTAGCAATGCAGGGGTTAAGTTAACTGAAACTACCTATCTGCTAATAGAGGTGTCTGATAA
This sequence comes from Pelodytes ibericus, assembly GCA_036172795.1. Classification (NCBI taxonomy): domain Eukaryota; kingdom Metazoa; phylum Chordata; class Amphibia; order Anura; family Pelodytidae; genus Pelodytes; species Pelodytes ibericus. Next base: position 20,347,112 of record CM069859.1, read on the forward strand.
AGACTGAATGTACCGTATTTGCTCGAATATAAGACGACCCTGATTATAAGACGACCCCCCAAACTATGGATATTCCTTTACGGAAAAAACTAAAAGCCTGAATATAAGACTACCTTATAGGAAAAAAGTTTAACTTGTTTATATTCACATGTAAATTGATTTTTCATATTTAATAAAAACTTATGATGTTAAAAAAATGCATTTCTTGTTTTTATTTACCTTTTATGTGCCAATGCTCCCCCCAACAGTGCCTGTCTCTCTCCCCCCAATGTTGTCTGTCTCTCTCCCTCACCCTCCCCCCAATGTTCTGTCTCTCTCTCCCCCACCCTCCCCCCAATGTTGTCTGTCTCTCTCCCCCACCCTCCCCCCAATGTTGTCTGTCTCTCTCCCCCACCCTCCCCCCAATGTTGTCTGTCTCTCTCCCCCACCCTCCCCCCAATGTTGTCTGTCTCTCTCCCCCACCCTCCCCCCAATGTTGTCTGTCTCTCTCCCCCACCCTCCCCCCAATGTTCTGTCTCTCTCTCCCTCACCCTCCCCCCAATGTTGTCTGTCTCTCTCCCTCACCCTCCCCCCAATGTTGTCTGTCTCTCTCCCCCACCCTCCCCCCAATGTTGTCTGTCTCTCTCCCCCACCCTCCCCCCAATGTTGTCTGTCTCTCTCCCCCACCCTCCCCCCAATGTTCTGTCTCTCTCTCCCTCACCCTCCCCCCAATGTTGTCTGTCTCTCTCCCTCACCCTCCCCCCAATGTTGTCTGTCTCTCTCCCCCACCCTCCCCCCAATGTTGTCTGTCTCTCTCCCTCACCCTCCCCCCAATGTTGTCTGTCTCTCTCCCCCACCCTCCCCCCAATGTTGTCTGTCTCTCTCCCTCACCCTCCCCCCAATGTTGTCTGTCTCTCTCCCCCACCCTCCCCCCAATGTTCTGTCTCTCTCTCCCTCACCCTCCCCCCAATGTTGTCTGTCTCTCTCCCTCACCCTCCCCCCAATGTTGTCTGTCTCTCTCCCTCACCCTCCCCCCAATGTTCTGTCTCTCTCTCCCTCACCCTCCCCCCAATGTTGTCTGTCTCTCTCCCTCACCCTCCCCCCAATGTTGTCTGTCTCTCTCCCTCACCCTCCCCCCAATGTTCTGTCTCTCTCTCCCCCACCCTCCCCCCAATGTTGTCTGTCTCTCTCCCTCACCCTCCCCCCAATGTTGTCTGTCTCTCTCCCCCACCCTCCCCCCAATGTTGTCTGTCTCTCTCTCCCCCACCCTCCCCCCAATGTTCTGTCTCTCTCTCCCTCACCCTCCCCCCAATGTTCTGTCTCTCTCTCCCTCACCCTCCCCCCAATGTTGTCTGTCTCTCTCCCCCACCCTCCCCCCAATGTTCTGTCTCTCTCTCCCTCACCCTCCCCCCAATGTTCTGTCTCTCTCTCCCTCACCCTCCCCCCAATGTTGTCTGTCTCTCTCCCTCACCCTCCCCCCAATGTTCTCTCTCTCCCCCACCCTCCCCCCAATGTTCTGTCTCTCTCTCCCCCACCCTCCCCCCAATGTTGTCTGTCTCTCTCCCTCACCCTCCCCCCAATGTTGTCTGTCTCTCTCCCCCACCCTCCCCCCAATGTTGTCTGTCTCTCTCCCCCACCCTCCCCCCAATGTTGTCTGTCTCTCTCCCCCACCCTCCCCCCAATGTTGTCTGTCTCTCTCCTCCATCCTCCCCCCAATGTTGTCTGTCTCTCTACCCCCCCCTCCCCCCAATGTTGTCTGTCTCTCTACCCCCCCCTCCCCCCAATGTTGTCTGTCTCTCTCCTCCATCCTCCCCCCAATGTTGTCTGTCTTCCCCCCACCCTCCCCCCAATGTTGTCTGTCTCTCTCCTCCATCCTCCCCCCAATGTTGTCTGTCTTCCCCCCACCCTCCCCCCAATGTTGTCTGTCTCTCTCCCTCCCCCTCCCCCCAATGTTGTCTGTCTTCCCCCCACCCTCCCACCAATGTTGTCTGGCTCCCCCCTTCCTCCCCCTTAACATAGCCTCCCTGGTGGCTAGTGGGGGCAGCTGGGGGCAGACATCCCCCGACTGCCCATATCTCCCTGGTGGCGAGTGGGGGCAGCCGATGCATGATACTTGCAGACACACTCCATGCTGCCCGACACCTCCGTCCATTATGACGGACAATCGGTCGGTCATAATAGACACTATCGTGCAGACATCCTCCGGCTGCCCAAATATCATTGGTGGCCAGTGGAGGCAGCCGGAGGATGTCTGCACGAAACGCGCAGACATCCTCCGCTGCTGCCCGGCACTTCTGCCAGGACTTTTATGATGAAGCTGGAAGGACCCGGCTTCATCATAGAAGTCCCGGCGGCGTGCCGGGCGGCAGCAGGGGATGTCTGCGCGCATCGCGCAGACATCCACCTGCTGTTAGCGAGGGGGATCAGGGTCCCCTGCAGCTCTGCTGGGGACCTGGATCCCTGTCTTATAGTCTGACCTCGATTTGAGGTCAGATTATAAGACGACCTCGAATATAAGTCGAGGGGTATTTTTCAGAGCATTTGCTCTGAAAAAAACCTTGTCTCATATTCGAGCAAATACGGTAAATTATAAACATATTATTCAATCTGAACATGGTTGCCAACGCTTCCTAATACATTATAATATAAAATGTGTCCCTGAATGGCAGCAATAAAATGTGGTCACTCTGCACCATATAGACCTGTATAGAGGAAACTGGGCTCAATAACTGATTAAATCAGCTGGAATTTGGTCGAGAACAGATGTTAGACTGCATAGAATCTTTGCGGTGGGCTGCTGACGGGGGAATATGTTAAGCATCTAATAATTTAAGGTCCTAGATGTCATCTTGGTGAGGGAATGTCTGAGGAAGTAGGATGTGCAGGAAGCAGTGCACCTAGATTCCCCATCTTTGTACTGCCAGGTGAGAAAGGAACCACTTGCTGTTACAGTCCATGCTCAGGGGGGGCTTCAGTATTTGATCTAACAGATGTTCACTCTCTGTCCTGCAGCTGTACTGAGAGTAGGATGTTTAGTCAGAGTCCTTTAAAAAGACAATGAAACTTTTTTTTTTAACCCTTAAAGGAAGCAAGGGTTAAAAAACATGTCCCTTTCCTGTCTGAGTGCCTCCAGTGAGGAGAAAAAAGTGTGTTTTAAGATATATTCTTGTAGTTTGAGTTGCAAATGACTCTCTTTCTGTTCAACGTACTTCGCTTGCATATCAAGCCATGGGCGGACTTCAAAAGAAGACAACACAGACACACAGAAAACACATTTCCTCTTGTGCATTTGCTTGTAATTTTGCTAACGCAAAATATACACAAGTGTTGATGAAAAAAAAATGTATTCTCTACATTCAGAAGTATAAACAATGTTTAAGTGACAGAGTACCTTTTAATATTTGTAATTCATTTTTTTTTTTTTTTGTCTTTTAATTTTTGATAAAGCTGCTGTATCCAAAAAAAAAGCCAAAAAGTGACTTTACAAGACTGTTAAACATACTATCCCTCTGGATGTAAGTTTTCACACAAAATGAAAAAAAGACAAGAAAAATATTAGGCCTCCTTCTGGAGCACCGACCGCATCCTGCGTAAGTTTTTATTTTTATATTTTTCATTTGTATTGTTGGAAAAATTGTCAGACTGGAAAAATATAAATTTGTGTATTTACATCAACAACTATTTGATATTTTTTAGGAATGGAATTACACATTGAAGAAATGAAGAATATTCTAATTATTAATGATTTAAAACAGTGACAGTGAACTGTGCAAATGTTTTGTAGTAAGATTCCGAAAAAAGTTATTATGTTAAGTAGATGCCAAAAGATGTTTGCTTTCTTTATCATTTGCGTTGATCCACACAGAGAAAACAAAATGGAAGACTGTAATTTACCCACCATGCACGGGTGCTACACAGGTGCAGGGGTCTTCCCCTCTCGCCACTGTGGCAGTTTTAGGAAAGCCTAGGTGGAAGCTAGGGGGTTTCAAATCTGGACAGGACAATTAGCAGCTACGTCATTCTGTGATCTGTTGTTGCGGACTGACCTTTCCACAATGCTCAGCCAAACGGATGCCAGCTGAGCATCCTTTGAGATGCCCCAGTTTGGAGAAACCCTAGTGAGAATCTGAAACTGCAACAGTGATTCGAAATCAAGACCAGACCATTAAGTAATTCCTTGTGTTATCTGTTGTTGTGGACTGTACTTTTAGTGATGCTCAGCCAACCTTATGCCAGATTAGCACCATCTGAGATGTATTATAGATAAAGAGGAGAATCTAGCGCACTCCTCTGCTGGTAACTGGAAGGAAACTGCACACACAAAATAGTTTGGTAGTAAAGTGGTTTAATGTCCCCCCCCCCCCCCCCCCCAGTGTGACTCCAAAGAACATGGCCGACGCACAGAGTGGCTTGACGCATTTCACGCTGTAAGAAGAGGTTACTCATTGAGTCTCACTTGCATTGTAAATCACAGTTACTGGAGTCATGACTAACCTTTGGCACTAAAGTCATGGTGGACGGCATTTCCCATCAAGATATTCAAGTTTATAATGATGGCTAACTTTTGGCATGCATGAGAATTACAGCCAGTCACCCGTACTATCCCCCCTCCCCTGTTGACCAGTTGGTTCTAACCTGTAGATACAATCTATACACAATGACTAATGGAATGTTCTTAAATTATTATCACAAATAGAAATCATTGCTCCTTATAACAATAAACACAGACACATGTAGGAATATTGGTGGGTTAGTGGATCTCGGGGAGGGCTCGCATGGGCACAGGCAGCAATACCAAGACCCATAACATAAATACAGACAATAACAATTCTTCCACACTCTTGGGGCATAATACAGTCCCTCCATTCTACCAAATACCCTCAGAGGGCTGGACACCTATAACATTGACCCTGTAGAATGTAGAATACAAAGTCCTGGGGAAACACCTGGATTAATTACCTGATTTCTCTCTGAATACTTGTGCATTTTGCATTCAGCTGGGGAGCACGTAATGGTTAGATGTTTCCCTCACAAAAATGGCCAAGCATATACACCCCCCGAACCAGACGCAGGAGGAGTTAATGTGAGATCTGTTCAGAGCCTTACTGATAACTGAAGTTAGTAGAACATTTCTTGGAGGATGAAGGCCTAGCTTGGACAACGCTGCATCCGAATGATCAAGCGTTAAAGAGTAAATCCACTCATGTTAAAGGGACACTAAACGTTTTTTTTTCCGCTTGTGCTTCTAATATAGAAGCACAAGTGAAAAGTTAGTTGTCCCTAGTGTGAGGATAAACTGGCGTGTACTTTTGATAGTGCTTTTGATAGTACACGCCAGTTTATCCTCTGACCGACAGCTGCCCTGTTTCCATAGGAAGCAGGTAGCCGTCTCGGGCGACCGTCTCTCTCTGCTAGCGCAGAAAGAGACCTCCTCCTCCCTCCTGCTAATCCCATGCAAATACGAGGGTCTATCGCTGTGCTAGCAGCGAGAGACCCTCGCATTCGGCTGTCAGAGCGGGGCGAGCACTCGCTCTGATTGGCTGTGAGCGTGCTGATGTGACAACCAGGAACTGCTGTGTCTCGCATGTGAGCAGAGAGTAAACCCGCGTGGATATATTAAGATACACGTCGGGTTTACTTAATTCTGCCGGGACATGTGTTGTTTAACCCTTGCTTCCTGCAAGGAAGCAAGGGTTAAACAACGTTTAATGTTCCTTAAGGATGTGGCTGGGAACAAAAAAAAAAAAAATACAAAATGAACACGGTCAGCACTAGAACAGTAAATATAGCCCTCCCTGCATCTCTCCTGTAATCTGGACAGATGAACATGTTATTTTACCCGCCCACGCCCCAGACAGTGATGTCATTTACCTAAATATATGGTGGTTATTATAGCAATAACATGGGCCTGGTTTTTCATGTACTCCTGTGCTTCTGTAAAGCCAGGCAGCCTCAGGAAGCCACCAATATTGTAACCCAAGTCGCATCATGGCAGCTGCAACGAGTCAAAGGACTTCTGGATCCAGCAAAAGTAAAACCAAGGAAAATCTTTGCAAGGTAAATGCAAAATTAAAAACTGGAAAAAAAAAAAAAAAGAAACTACAGACAAGTGGACAGGACAGACCCAAAACCCAACGTGATTTTTTTTTTTTTTTTACTTTTTCAAGATTTTCAGAGTTAAGTTCCTCAACTGCAGCCAATGTTTGGAGGCATTGTCTTATTCAGATTACTTGTTTAGATTCCTTTATTTTCATACTGAAAGGATGTGCGTTATGGGGGATACTTGTAAGGATCAGTTCACGTGCTTGGTTCTAAAAGTGGCATTTTCTCCACGGGGCCTGATTGTTCCACTTTTAGAAATTTAGAAGACACAAAATCATGCTTGTCGCTCAGGGGCACGATGTCTCTCGTGTGTTTCTGGGGGTTTGTGTGCTGAGAACAGCCAGCGAACAGCCACCACACAAACCCCCGGAAATACACGAGTTACATCCAAAAGGCGAAAGCAGCTAAGAATTCTTTCTTCAGCGCGTGGAACAAATATGTGTCCCTGGAAACATGGCCGATGTTGGCACCTATGTATAGACTGGCTGCCATTTTTGTTGGTGGAGAGCTGAATAAAAACATATTTACATTTACTTTGGTTACCTGGAATATATATCCACTATTAAATACATATGTAAATAAAATAGCAGATTTTTCTATCACCCAAAATATTGGGCCCTGTCTGCAGCTGGCTATGGCAATACGGCCGTATGTATAAAAATATATTTACTAGCAAAACTCTTTTTGAGGGGTTTTATATAGGGTTTTTTTTCCCCCCAAAATGTAGGAATTTTGGTGGTCGCCTTATAAGCAGGGTTGCCTTCTTTTCAAGTAAATACGGTATTTTTTTTTGGGGGGGGGGGGGGGGTCAAGTAACTGGGAGCACTATCCCTTCGATAGGCCTGGAGCCTGGCTGTATCTGGGGCTGGGTAAAACAAACAGCTTCACCACTGGCTGAGTTCTGAATAAACAGAACACCGTTGTTCAGTGTGATGTCACCATGGTCAGCTGTGATGTCATTGCCGGGCTACTCAGAGTTCACTGGCCCTGAGATAGAGACAGTAAGAATTTATAAATGGGGAATGCGTATTCCCGTTTAATTGCCCCAAGGCAGAGTGGACAGCATGAAACTCCACAAAGACAAACCAGACACATGTGGGGTCAAACTCCACACACCAGACACAGGGTTAAAGTAATCAGGTAAGTCATTAATAACCAGAAATCGGCAAGAAAGTAAGTAAGAATCATTTCAGGGGTCTCAGATTGCATCTTGCCGTGATCTATGTCCAAGCGCTCTTTGCACAAGTGAGTTCTTGTATGATTTCTAATCATTTATTGGTGACTCGTTACAGGATCCCCGTGGATGAAGTGACTCCCGTTCATGAACCTCTCAGGTAATGTGTGTTTTTTTGGGGATGTAAGTGTAGACTTGATAAACCTACAAGCAATGAATAAAGTTTTGCCTCCGGGTCCAATAGACAGAGGGGTCAGTTCATTAAACAGTGAATTGTGCTGAATGAAAATCAGGTGATATATGTCTTATCTTTCATTGTAGACACTCGATACTTGATGGATTTTGATGTTTTGTCCATTCATAAAATTGAAATTAAGTTTCTTTTCTTAGTTTTTCCTGTTACTCGAAACTCTATGTGAACCGTTTGTGGAGAATAAAAAGAGGCCTATCAGTTGTGTTTGCCAAATTTTCTGGCATGTGTAAAGAAATCGTTTTATCTTATACATACTCATATGGTGGCGGTAACAGATGAGCACGCCCCAAAATGTGACATCAGTGTTTCCCAGTGTTTAGTGTGCCAATGTCATATTCTGGGATGGGCACAAGAACATTTGGGATGTGCACAAGAATGCGCCTCCATTTCACCTCAACACGGGAAAAAAAAAAAAAAAGCCATAAATGAGCGGTGAGCAGAAGACACATTCAGGCAGGTGTATCTCTTAAAGAGCCACTACACTTAAGTTTCAGTTGTGCCTCGAATACTGAGGCACAACAGAATCACCCAATGGCCCAAGTATGAAGGTAAACTGACACATCTTTTTTAAGGTGCATTGCGGTTTACCTTCTGGCAGCCATCACGCTTCCTGAGCATGCCATCAACAGATACAGACCCTGATCAGACGTGAGCACCCATAATGACTGTGCCATGCAGTAACCATGCCAGTACATGCTCTGCGTCCCCTATATCTGATAAAGAGACACCTGGGTTGAGTCCTGACCAGTGACAAAAAGTTTTTTGCTTGGATAACAGAAGAAAAAGGTTTTGCTTTTTTTAAAAAAAAAAAAAGCTTTTGTGCCCCTTTTATATACATATTTATTGGTGATCTATCATATCCCTATCTCAATAAGTCATCCACGGGTTTCTTGGATCACAGGTTCCCTGTAATATTGGTAGAGGATGTTCAAAGTCACCATGCCTTCATGTGGAGTAGCTCAGCTCAGAGCTAAAAGATTTGATTAACAATGTTCTTTCTCCCAACTAGGCTGTCTGCTCCATGTGTGGTCCCTGCGAGACCCCGGAATGGTGGGCGTTTGTTAGTGCGGGATCTCCGGCCATCCGCACAGGAAAACCCAGCGAGTTCGAATGCTGAGACATCCCCATCCAATGACGACCAAACTGTGCAGAGGGAGAGATGGTAACCAAAGTATTACTTCATGGGTTGAAGGATAAAACTTACCAGGAAAGGTTAAAGCATCTTAACATGTATAGCTTGGAGGAAAGACGTAACAGGGGGGATATGATAGAAACATTTAAATACATAAAGGGAATCAACACAGTAAAGGAAGAGAGTATATTTAAAAGAAGAAAAACTACCACAACTAGAGGACATAGTCTTAAATTAGAGGGGCAACGATTTAAAAGTAATATCAGGAAATATTACTTTACTGAGAGGGTAGTGGATATATGGGATAGCCTGCCAGCAGAAGTGGTAGAGGTAAACACAGTCAAGGATTTTAAGCATGCGTGGGATAGACACAAGGCTATCCTAGGTATAAGACCGGGAACGGGGGACTAATAAAAGTACTCAAAAAAAAATTGGGCAGACTAGATGAACTGAATGGTTCTTATCTGCCGACACATTCTATGTTTCTATGTATTCTCTAGGATCCCAACACAAAGATATGTTTTGCTATCTATTGATGTCTTTAAATGACCACTGTCAGCAAAAAAATTAAATGCTGTTTTACTGAAAGATTGCTTCGGGTTTAGGCATTTTAAGTAGAAATGCTTTAACGAAGGACCACAAATAACAGTACCTTATCGAGCCCTCTTTGCTCCAAATAGTTTTACTAGGGGGTGGATATGATGAGTCAAATGAAGGAAGGTCTCTTCCAAGATTCTAAACGGCATGTCCACTCTCGGAGAGAGTTACACGGAGCAAAGACGGCTCATTTATTTTGGATTATTTCATTAAATCTTTTTTATTTAAAATGCCACACTTGATCTTCACTTTCATTTAAACAGAGCTTCATTTTTTGCCGACAGTGGTCCTTTCGGGAGCTATTGGCAGGTCGATCAGAAATTTCTATTCTCTTTTTGGTTATTAACGAACTATTACATTTTCTCCGGGCCAACACTTCTTTGTGAAGCCAAAGCAGAAGATCCAGTCGTATGAGAGTTGATTCGACAACATCTCCCCATTCAGTGAGGAGGACATATATCATCCGAGCCATAAATCGTAGAGGACAGGAGGTCGTCAGAGGGACGGCCAGCCTCTCCTACAATAATAGAAGGTAATTATTGGGATACAGCTGTGAGAATGTAAGACTCAGTTTTCAATAAGATAATTTAGTCTGCATTGTTCAGAGGTTTAAAAGCACTATATACTTATACTGTGAATGCAGAGAACCTGTACTTCAAGTAATTAACTCTAGTTATTTGAAAAAAAGAATAACGTAGATCAATTGTAAATACAGTGGGAAGACACCTTGTTTTCTAACTTCACCTACCTAAATATGCTTTAATGAATACCTGAATGTAAATGCTTTCAATGCTTTATCTAACAAACAATAATTCTGAATTCCATTGTTAAGGGTTGATATTGGGATTAGAGTTAGGGTTTGGCATTGGGGTTAGGGGTTTGGGCTTGACATTGGGGTTAGAGTTAGGGTTTGGCATTGGGGTTAGAGTTAGGGTTTGGCATTGGGGTTAGAGTTAGGGTTTGGCTTTGGGGTTAGATTTAGGGTTTGGCATTGGGGTTAGAGTTAGGGTTTGGCATTGGGGTTGGAGTTTGGGCTTGACATTGGGGTTAGAGTTAGGGTTTGGCATTGGGGTTATAGTTAGGGTTTGGCTTTGGGGTTAGATTTAGGGTTTGGCATTGGGGTTAGAGTTAGGGTTTGGCCTTAGGGTGATAGTTAGGGTTTGGCTTTAGGGTTATAGTTAGGATTTGGCTTTGGGGTTAGAATTATGGTTTGGCATTGGGGTTAGAGTTAGGGGTTGATACTGGGGTTAGAGTTAGGGGTTGATACTGGGGTTAGAGTTATGGTTTGGCATTGGGGTTAGAGTCAGGGTTTGGAATGGGGGTTAGAGTTAGGGTTTGGAATTGTGGTTAGAGTTTGGGTTTGGCATTGTGGTTAGAGTTTGGGTTTGGCATTGGTGTTAGAGTTTGGGTTTGGCATTGTGGTTAGAGTTTGGGTTTGGCATTGTGGTTAGAGTCAGGGTTTGGCATTGGGGTTAGAGTTAGGGTTTGGCATTGGGGTTAGAGTTAGGGTTTGGTATTGTGGTTAGAGTTTGGGTTTGGCATTGGGGTTAGAGTTTGGGTTTGGGATTGGGGTTAGAGTTAGGGTTTGGCATTGGGTTTAGCGAAGGGGTTTGGCATACTGACCTTTAAAAAGGGTTAGGGTTAGTTTGGACATGCAGTCATTACGGTGAATCCTCCCAAAAGAACATATCCGGGAATTGCATATAAATATTTGGCCATAATTAGATTAATCTCACTGTAATCAAACATTACCACAAGGCTCTAATTGTTGCCACTTGTAATTTTTAGCGACCCACGTCCATCCCGTCCATCACGTCCAATCAATGCGACTGCCCTGAGAGCAGGTTCTCTTGCAAGAAGCCAGACAGCGCAGAATAGGGAGCCATGCGCCGTGAAGGAAGACGAAAAGACACAGGACGACGGGCCGGCAGTGGCTGAGGTCCCCTCAGAAGAAAAGATAGAGTACATGCAAATTTTCTGCTCACTGGTATTACCACTGGAAACTGACCTTTGGGTTTATTCGGTATTTCATATTTTTTTTTTTACTTTTCAGATCATCAAAAATATAAGAAACATACAGCAAAGCGGAAGAATACATTGGGCCGTGAGAACATTTAAGTGTGCCTTTCCCGATTAATATTGGATCATATACTGAACAAGACGCAATTATATATTCTAATAAACTTGATTCTTAAATGATGAACTCTCCTGTTGAAGTTCTTTTCCTTGTGTTTAAGAACAAAACTCGTTCATTTTCCCCAGGGACCACATTGGCCAAAAGGTGAGTTGAGGTCAGATAGTGAAGGCACATACTGATTAGTTTCTCCTGTAAGAAGAAAAGAGTTGGCCCGGCCGAATGCATTACTAAAAAAAAAAAAAGTGAAAGTGCACAGGCACTGCATGTTTACTGCAGGTGCAGCAGCACTGATTCTATAGACACTGAGGATTTAAAGTTTTGTTTCATATAGTCACTTCCTGTCCTCCTCAAATTGAGTCTATTGAGTGGCCTATGAGTGACCTTGCTCTTGTACACGGATCACTTTACAGTGCAAGACATTGTCTGATGACATCACTTGAGAGACAGGATATTCTGTTTATTTGAATGACATTATTCTCATTGGTTCCTGCAGAAAAAAAACAAAAAAAGGAAATGACTTTTACTCATCTAGTGTGGGCAGTCCTTGTTTCTTGCAAACTGCTGTAATTTCATAATTTCTTGTAGCTGTAAGTATTTTATCTTTTAAGCAATGCAAAATGTAAGACATGCATTTTAAAGTACTTTGAAAGCACATTAATATGCATTAATATTTGGGAAATGCATTTTGGGCACTGACCCTTTTACAATGCGTTATCTAGGGCCAGTCTAGCAAGAGAAACCCACCAGATTTGACCCTGCGCAAAGTATAATTAAGTCAATGAGATGAAATGTTCATCTGAACTCACCTGCATCTCAATTTTCATGAATAGCTCCCTGTATCATTCTTTTCTGCTCAGCTGTAAAACACAGAGAATGTTAATAGGCTTAGTATTTTATGGAAAGAATAGTAGATACGTTGAATAACCTTCCAGCGGAAGTAGTAATGGCTAACACTGTAAACAAATTCAAGAATTCTGGTCTAAAGATATTATGAAAAATAAATAAACCTTTTATTATAGGCCTTTTTTTTTTTTTTTTTTTTCTTTTAATGTGTTTGTTGTGTTCGATACAGGTCAAATTTGTCTGATGAAACATTTTGGTGAATCTCGGTTGCATTACACTAGATAAACGATAATTACACTATGCTATGTTATGCTACCCGTGTACAAAATAGCGTAAAAAAGGACAACTGTACCAATGAAAGAATACGAATAAAGTGCCTTATTGAGCCGTCTTTACTCCATATCGTTCACTCAGGGAGCTGACATGTCATGTTGTTTAGAATTTTGGGTCAGATCTTCACTCACCTTGGTTCAGATGAACAAAGATCTGACCAAAGATTATAAACAACATGGCTGCCTCCTGGTAGAGCTATATGGAGTAAAGAGGGCTCAATAAGGTGCTTTATTTGTATTCTTTCATTAAGGCATTTCTATATAAAATACCTACACTTGATGCCATCTATCAATTAAACAGAATTTCATTTTATGCTTCAGTTGTCCTTTACTACACTAGGCATCCAAACTTGGACACAATACATCCAATTGTTGCTAATTTCTTTCGAGACAGTGCCACCTAGTGGCCTGTATTAATAACTCAGTTTAGAATGAAGTTACATTATAACAGACCTTTCTTCTGCAAAGACCCAATCACAATTTTATTATGTGTTTATCTCTATTATTACAACTAGTTTTGTCAGCAAACATGTAATTAACTTGCACGTCTGCCTAGAACTCAATATTTAAAGGAGCGGGTATTTAAAGGGACATCTACAGTGTCCAAACATCATTTTTTGGAGAAGTGCTGCATTATAAAAGTTACAGAAAGAGATACTTTAAGGATTATGCCAAAGAAAAGGTATATATTCTTGTATTTTCCATCATCAGCGTAGAGAAGGTTTTTAGGTTATTGATATAATTAAGCCAAGGTGTGTGCTACATCATACAAAGCACTTTGGCATGTGGACACTATATATTGTTTGATGGTGGGGAGGGTATAGGTGTAAGATATAATTATATATGAGGTAATAACCTCTTCATTCAAATCATTTCAGGATTGAATACACACACACACACACTACATCCAGCGACTCAGGGATCTTATGACTTCAGGGAGGCAGCTACTGTCAGCGATGACAAGCTGAGCACGGGCTATGTATATCAGCAGGAGTAGTAAGTCCGTTAATAATATGATCAGTATGTTAATTAGGTTCCCCACAGTGGAGGCAGCTGAGTAAGTAGGTAGAAATGCCTGAAGAAAACACATTTGTTATAATGGCAGAGCAGCTAAATAAACGTGGCAGTAAAGCAGCAGTTTGAATGGCAAATGGTGAACAGACCCAGCCCTATATACCCAGAATAACCCTGGGCAGAATGTTGCCTGAGCTGACCAGACAGCTATACTGGGTAGGAATAACTCTCATATTATCCTGTCATCCTATCACAGGCGTCACTAGGGTTGGTGTCACCCGGCGCAATAACTCATGGTGTCACCCCCCTGGATTTCCTCCAATACCATGCCACATAGATTCCTTAGTAATGCCAGTCAGATGGCCCATTAACTATGCCAAACACAGGAGCCCCATAAATTATGCCACATACAGGAGCCCCACAAATCATGCCACATACAGGAGCCCCACAAATCATGCCACATACAGGAGCCCCACAAATTATGTCACACACAATAATAATATGCCAGTATTAGTTTGCCGTTAATAAGCCAGACAATTTGCCTAATATGCCAGTAATATTGTGCCATTCAGATGCCAGTAAGATTGTGCCATTAAGATGCCAGTAATATTGTGCCATTAAGATGCCCCAGCCAATTTGCCCATCAAGATGCCAGTAATATTGTGCCATTAAGATGCCAGTAATATTGTGCCATTCAAGTATCAATAATATTGTGCCATTCAGATGCCTGTATTATTGTGCCAGTCAGATGCCATTAATATTGTGCTTACCGCCTGGCAGCTGCTCCTTGTCCCCGGACGCCTCCTCCGTGCAGTATTCCCTCCTACGTAACGTCACATCCGGTTGCAGTTTTTTTTTTTTCCAGAGAAAAAAAATAAAAGTACAGCAGCACGATGAGCTGCGGGGGATACCGGCAGCATGGGTGTCACCCCCGCTGGCGATGTCACCCGGTGCGGTCCGCACCCCCTGCACCCCCCTTGGGACGCCACTGCATTCTATGTAGCAGCACTACCTCTGTATATTGATATATGTCTTTAGTAGTTGTGTGGTCCCGGGGATAGAGCCTAAAGGGGATTGAGCTCCAGGTTACCTGATGCAGTTACTGGGTGTCTGGTGTCAGAGACACCATCAGGGGTGTACAACCCTGACAGTTGTAAAAGGCCCAGTGGTCATGGGGAACCAACTGAGGGCCCCTTTAAATAAAAGTAATGTCCAACGTGTGCAATCTGGATACTGGCTCTAGTAAGTCTTGGGTGTGCAATGTAGGTGGTGGTGTATGTTGATGGTGTGTAGTGCGGGTGCTGGCTGTGAAATATCCTAGGTGTTCAGTTTGGGTGCTGGGGCATGTCCTGGGTGTGTAATGTGGGTGCTGGCTGGGTAAGTCCTGGGTGTGCAGTGTGGGTGCTGTGAAATGTTCTGTGGATGCAATGTGGGTGCTGGCTGGGGTGTGCAATTTGGATAATCAGACAGGACAGGCAGAATGCAGGAGGAGCTCAGGAACTAGACAGCAAAGAATTATAAAAGCAGCAGTGGACCAGTGAAAGTAAGGCTTTTTATAGGGGGCTCACAGCCTACCAAATCTGCACCCCCCCCCCCCCCCCCTGTAAACAGAATAGCAGTTAATAGAGGTTCCACAAAGAAAGCATCAATATATCCATGTGCACAAACACATGCGCAAGCACCAAACATGGAAGTAGCGTGTGATTTGTCTATTGGCCACAGAGCATCCCAGGAACCCAGATTTTGAGGGTGCCATGGAAGATTTATACCAATTGACTTATTGTGTGTATGTGTGGGGGGGGGGGGGTACTTATAAAACTCTATGGGGCAGAGGAACTCTAAACAGTGATCTAGTCGCTGTGGAACCCAGTGGAATGTTCCTGATCACTTTTAGAACTTTACGTACTATTCGTATGCAACTGCAAAACAATATCAGAACCCCAGATGGTGGGGGGGGGGGGGGGGGGTTAAACCAATATAACTTTTTTTTTCTTCCACTATTATTAATAACCTCAGCTGATTCACTAGGGGCCGTGAGAATTTTCAGTTGTATACAGTTTCTCTTCTGTGCTTCATGGGCAAAAAAAAAAGGTCCAGAATAAGGCATTTGTTTTGAAAAGAGGAAGAAAGGATTTTCCTATGGGAAAAAATATTTTTACTACAAGTAATAAAAGGTTATAAATCAATTCCCTGTTTTTTGTTTTGTTCCACTCATACTTTTTACCCTTATTCTGCAACACGGCAAAAAAAAAGAATAATGGTCCAGTACTCTGAAGCTTGTTCCATACATGTATTTTGTTACATATACAATGAACACATTGAGCAGTCTCATTGTTAACAGTGAATTGCTCATTTATGCAGAAATTTCGAAAAATGGAAAAAATGCCAATTTGTGCTCCCATGGAGTGCATGCGTAGAATTCTCAAACCTAGAAGAAGGAAGGGAAAAAAAAGATATTTGTTAGGCATATAAATATATGTCACAAGGGAACTTTTATTCATATTCAAGATAAACACATGATGTTTCCGCTTGGATTTTTATCAAACTATTTATTAACCCTTTGAATGGCACAATAACATGTTTATCTGATGGTGTGTTGTATCTTTAGTACTGAGATAGGGCAAATAAAAGACACATCGTTGTGGGGGCTATTCACTAAAAAAGTGAGTTGAGGTGAGATGTAGATCTCACCATTATACATTGTGCAGGGGATACACTTGTTAGTTTTCCCTGCTGGAAGATCTCAGCTGCCCAGGGATAATGTGTAGCTAAATTTTTAAAAACTTTTACTTTTTGATTTATACAGAGTCAGCTCTGTTCTTGTAGCAGGCTTGTCCCTGGACAATGTATAGTTAAGTCGGAGAGATGGAATGTTCAGCTCACCTCGACTCACCTACAACTCACATTTAGTGAATTGACCCTTGTGACTTTTAACCCCTTCCTGCCGTCATACTTTTTAGTGCCTAGAGGCTAGTAGGACAGCATAGAACGTCCTGCATTAACCAGCTCATTGTGGCCCCCCCACGATGAGCTGTGTGTGGATCCCGTTGCAAGCACTGTCAGATGAGGCCACTTTGAGTGGACTCACTCTGAAAAAGAAAATGGAGCTGACACTCAAAGTGAGCCTCGGTTCCAATTTACTGTAAAAACCTGCAGGATGGCATAAACCATCCTGCATATAACAGTTCATTGCAGCTCCCCGCGATGAGCTGTACGGGGGATCCTGCTGCAGTCACTTGCAGCGGGATCCCCAGTGTCAGATGAGGCCACTTTGAGTGACCTCAGTCTGACATAGGAAATGTTGCAAACGCTCAAACCAAGCATTTGCTACATCTCCGACATCCCTGTGCGTGACGTCACACGCGGGATGTCGGCAGGGACCGACAGGGTCTATAGAGACCCTGATCAGATCCCTGCTTGCGTGTTCCTTGCCCCGATTACTTCATGATCGGCAGCCAGGAACACACAGACGCCGGATGGGGCTTTGGTCGTTAAGGACCAAAGCACCATCCGACGTGAAGGGGTTAAAGCACAACTGTAGCAAAAATTGTTGAATTGAAAGGTTCCATCAAGTGTAGAATTTAGACATGTGCATTCGTTTTCGGACGAATGCATTTTCATCCGAAAATAGCATTTTCGTCCATTCGTCCGAAAAACGAATAACGAAAATGCTAAACTAACGAAAGCCGAATGAACGAATGGTTAATAAACGAAAATCATTCGTCCATTCGTCCATTCGTGCTATTGGCATTCTGTAAACCGAAATAGAGTCGGTTTATAGAATAGCATTACATATACATTCCATAAACCGACATAATGAACGACTCTGGTTTATGGAAAGTATGTAATACTATTGGCTTTCTATAAACCGAACTAGAGTCCCCATTCATAAGAATTTCTTATGAATGGGGACTCTAGTTCGGTTTATAGAAAGCCAATAGTATTACATGTATTCCATAAGCCGAAAGTCTATAAACTGAACGAAGTTTGGTTTATAGACTTTCGGTTTATGGAATGTGTGGGTCAATTGATTCGTATGAACGAATAAAACGAAAAGAAAATAATGAACGAATTTCGTCTGAAACGAATGCAGTAATGAACGAAATTCGTTTTAGACGAAATAAATAACATTTTCCTCCAAATGGACGAAAACTAAACGAAAATTTTAGTTTTGCACATGTCTAGTAGAAATGTTGCATAGAAAGGTTTTAATGAAAGAATATAATTAATGTACCTTATTGAGCTCCTTTTGCTCTGTATGGCTCTTGTAGGGAGCGGACATTTAGAATCTTAGGACAGTTCTTCATTCACCTTGGTTCAGATGAAGGAAGATCTGAACGATCTGACCCAAGATTCTAAACAACATGTCTGCCTCCTGTTAGAGCTAAACAGAGAAAAAAGGGCTCAATAAGGTATATTAGTGTAGAGGATCACTCTGCAGACTGATCCCTGCTGCACTCACAGGTAGGATGTCCGCCAAGTGTGGGCAGCAGGGAATGTGCTGCCTTCGGTCTGTCGGGTTTCCCTGGCTGTATCTAAGTGACTCAGTAACTAAGACTTCGGACCTTGTATCAGGCTGCATTTCACTTTAAGATACAAAAAGCCTTGGGCTGGGAATAATTGCCTTCTAGCATTTAACAACTTCCTTCTTGGCCTGTTTGGGGATATATATGCATCTCAGAGACCTGATGAGTTAGCAGCAGCTTTGAGAGGATTACACATTGAGAAATAAAATCTGCTGTGCATTCATTCTTAATGGCCCATCATTTCTGGGCTTTACTATTTGCTGCATCTAATGATCAGAAGCAGAAGTAATTACAATGACCTCGATGCACATAGAGTCAGGTGTGTTAGAATCAGAACGAAGTGCTCTGTCGGCATTAGAATAACCTGTTTATTGCATATACTGTTTCACATTAAAGGGGCAGTACACCACCTTTCTTGCACAAACCATTGGAGCAAAATATGATTCACGGATTCAGTGAATGAGCTTGATCAGTCTGGAAGATCACTTCCATGTACCACTTCATGGCACTCACACAATGTCTGGGGACACACATGAGGTCAGTCAGTGGGGTCTAGTGACAAAAAGGTGAGTTGAGGTGAGAGGAACATTTCATCTCACCCTGTCCTTAAGCAGGGGAAACTCATCAGGTGTGTACCTGCACAATGTAGGCAACATTGCAATGTTAAAAAAAAAAAAAAGATTTAATTAGCTTAAAACTGGTTATATAGTTAGATTAGCCTATAGGGTTCAAATTAAATATTTTTTAGCATAAGGGATAGGGTTAAAATTAAATTAAAATATATTAAGGGATAGTATAAGGGTTAGAGTTGGGGTTAAATTTAGTGTTAGGGTTAAATTTAGGGTTCGGATTGGGGTCAAAAGGTCAATATAGGAAAAAACCAAAACACACTATTTTTAGTTTTTGCCCCATAACTCGCAAAAAAAATACCGAAAAATATGGAAACATGCATATTTCTGAACACGGGACAACATTTAGAAACTTTTTAGACGGGGTCTTTTTTATTGATTTTATTTGTGTAAATTATATTTTAGGTCAAAGTTAGAAAATGTGTTTTTTTTTTTAAAAAATTCATCATATTTTATGATTTTTTTTGTAGTAAATTATAAGATATGATGAACATAATGGTATCTAATAAAAAACCCTTCTTATGAAGATAAAAACAACATAGAATTTGTGTGGGTACAGTGTGTGAGAAAGAAGAAAATAACAGCTAAACACAAACACCCCAGAAATGTCAAAACAGCCATTGTCACCAAGGGAAAGTCAAGGTCAAAATGTCTTGTCACTAAGGGTTTAAACTAAAGCTTTGCTTTTTGGGTGATAGCGAACCTAGGCTATGTTACATAAGCTGATATATGATACCAATACATATAAAAATCTGAGCACAACCACAAATTGCTAATCTCCCTTTAAGCTACTTTTAAAGCACCTATCCTAGATGCAAGAATTGGAGATGTAGTCACAGCATATGACCATATCATGCTAAGCCCACCACTGCATCACAGTATTCCAATATCGATGGGTCCTACAGAGGACGCAATATATATAGAGCACCTGTGAGTGGGGATCAACACCCAGAAACTGGTCAGGATGACAGTGACCAAAATGTACACAATACATAGAAATATCAGGTCACAACAAAATGTCTGCATTTATATTTATCCTAATATTCCATTGTAAAACTTGAAATTTACCTAATATTATTTTAAAACTCCAGATGCTTTATTAGCTTGGCCTCTTCCCAGAATTCCCAGCAGTGGTGTAAGCACTGCATGGTGGGCTATCTGTGGGAATGTGTGGGAATCTGTGGGAATGTGTGGGAATGTTCAACCATGTTCTACTGATCTTTCCTTTTCCTGAGGAAGGGCTTCTGCTCTTCACATAGGACAAAAACAAATGATTTAAATATGTGGTGGTAACATGAGGTCAGTGGATGATTAGCGAGGCCATGGGGTGACAGATTTAAAAATAGAGGCTTCCTCATTCAACTAGCCTGTGTTCTAGTTAAATTAACCACATCCCCACTCTATCCCTCCCGCAGATCTGTCTTACTATACTGCTTGTCTACATGCTGCCGACACAGCAAAGTGTTACTGGCAAATCTCATACACAAATCTGCTCTGCATTGTGTTACTGGACTTGTGATCTAGCAAAGCTGCAAATAGTATCTAAACGGGACCAACGTACAATGGCAGCGGACACCACATTATTCCATTGATGTGATCAATGAGGCGGAGCAGGATCTGGCTCACCGGCCAGTCGTTCAGTGACCTGTGCAGATGTAGAGAGCGGCGCAGATATCTTAGCTGTTTCCTCTTTAATGAGTAGAGGAGCTCCGTGAAGGAGGCAGAGAGCAGGACACTGAGAGAGTGTACTAAAAAATAAAAAAAAAAAGTACTAAAAAAACGCAAATATATTTTATGTGCAAAACTATTTTTGAGCTTTGCTCTTATTGCAATGTACTAAACATTTAACACTCCAATAGTACATACGGGCATATTGCGAATAAAAACAGGCAATTTTGCTAATATTTCCCTACCTCTTTTGATAGCGCTCGCTAAAAGCTGGTGTAATTTTCACACGCAAATAAGAATTATTTTTCACAAAATATTCGCAGAACTCTTTAGCGTGCGCAATATAATTGCAATTTATTAGCGCGACCGGAAAAATGCACGTAAATTACAAAAAAAGCGCAGAATGTGACAAATAGTCACAAATTGCTCCTAACTCATGTTTTACCTGTTTTTTTTTTCCCACTGCACTTGTTCAGTACATGAGCCCCTGAGTATTCTCAGGCTGTATTGCACACACATGCGTTCAATAGGGATCTAATCTCCCTCAATGAGCTGGGGCCACAGTCATTTTCACTTTAAAATAACCCAGCCGGTAACACTTTTGATCTTTCCATCCAATTGTCTTGTCTGCCGGCAGGGCCGGCCTTAAGTGTTCCGGCGCCCTGTGCGGGCTTCCCCCGTGGCGCCCCCCCCCCCGTCTCTTTCGCCCCCCTATGTTTGTGTCTCTCTCCCTTCCCATGTTTGTCCCTTTCCTCTTCCTTGCCATGTCTGTCTCTCTCTCTCTCCCTCTGTTCTGTCTCTTTCCCCCGTCCCCTATTCTGTCTCTCTCCCCCCGTCCCCTATTCTGTCTCTCTCCCCCCGTCCCCTGTTCTGTCTCTCTTCCCCCCGTCCCCTGTTCTGTCTCTCTTCCCCCCGTCCCCTGTTCTGTCTCTCTCCCCCCCCCCCCGTCCCCTGTTCTGTCTCTCTCCCCCCCTTCCCCTGTTCTGTCTCTCTCCCCCCTGTCCCCTGTTCTGTCTCTCTCCCCCCCGTCCCCTGTTCTGTCTCTCTCCCCCCCGTCCCCTGTTCTGTCTCTCTCCCCCCCGTCCCCTGTTCTGTCTCTCCCCCCTCCCCCTGTTCTCTCTCTCTAGCCCTGTTCTCTCTCTCCCCCCTCCCCCTGTTCTCTCTCTCTCCCCCCTCCCCCTGTTCTCTCTCTCTCCCCCCTCCCCTTGTTCTCTCTCTCCCCCCTGCCCCTTTTCTGTCTGTCTCTCTCCCACCCCTCCCCTGTTCTGTCTCTCCCCCCCTCCCCCTGTTCTCTCTCTCTCCCCCTGTTTTCTCTCTCTCTCTCTCCCCCTGTTCTCTCTCTCTCCCCCTCCCCCTGTTCTCTCTCTCCCCCCTGCCCCTTTTCTGTCTGTCTCTCTCCCCCCTAACCCCTGTTCTGTCTCTCCCCCCTAACACCTGTTCTGTCTCTCCCCCCCCCCTCCCTTACCTTTGCCGGTAAGGCGCCCCCTGGCTCGCACAGGTCGCACACCCCTAAGGCCGGCCCTGTCTGCCGGTCACTGTCACTACCTAATCGGTCAGCAAATCTGTCTTGCATGTCTTATTATCTAAAAAGTGAGAAGCAGGTGAGATAAAGTGAATAGCAAGTGAGTTAAAGTGAATATCAGGTGAGTTAAAATGAGTGTCAGGTGAGTTGAAGTGAATAGCAGGTGAGTTGAAGTTAATAGCAGGTGAGTTGAGGTGAGATGAACATTTCATGTCACCAGTTATATAGCTCACTTGCAATTCACTTCAACTCACCTGCTATTCACTTTAACTCACCTGCTACTCACTTCAACTCACTTGCTACTCACCTGCTACTCACCTCTACTCACCTCGACTCACCTCTACTCACCTTTTAGTGAATAGCCACATGTGTGTCTATCTCTGATGATATCTGGTGGGCTGATGAAGTAGCACCAAATTAAACTAAAATGGCAATCAGTTGCCAGCCATTCTCTGTATCCATGCTTGCTCTCTCGCTCTCTGAGCTATAGGTGCCCTCACACTCACCAGCTCACCAAAGAGGCACACAAGTTTGACTTTGTTTTAAAATTCGTTTCAAACCTTTCACCTCTCATTACTTTCCATGGGGAAGATTCGTACCTGGGTTTTATTTCTAAGTCAAACTCGGGTGATGAATTTCACTTAGTCTCATAATGAAAGTCGACCTCCAGATTGAATAGCCCTATATTAATGTCCTTATGGGGGAAACCACCAGCTCTGTATTTGGGCAGATGGTCTAGTCTAGTGGCAGGCAGCATGGTAAACTCCCCGACAGGTCACGTGCCAGGTGCTCTGACATCACACATGCGACCTGTCGGCACTCTACAGCATGGTAGGTTGTCTGTGCTGCCTAGGTGTGATGGGAGCATGTAATGGGGGTGATGGGGCATATAATGGGGGTGATGGGGGCATATAATGGGGGTGATGGGAACATGTAATGGGGTAATGCAGCATGTAATGGGGGTGATGGGGGCATATAATGGGGGTGATGGGAGCATGTTATGGGGTAATGCAGCATGTAATGGGGGTGATGGGGGCATATAATGGGGGTGATGGGGGCATATAATGGGGGTGATGGGAGCATGTTATGGGGTAATGCAGCATGTAATGGGGGTGATGGGGGCATATAATGGGGGTGATGGGAGCATGTAATGGGGTAATGGCGCATGTAATGGGGTGATGGGGGCATGTAATGGGGTGATGGGGGTATGTAATGGGGTTATGGGGCATGTAATGGGGTGATGGAGCATGTAATGGGGTGATGGGGGCATATAATTGGGTGATGGAAGCATGTAATGGGGTGATGGGGGTATGTGATGGGGATATGGGGGTATGTAATGGGGTTATGGGGCATGTAATGGGGTGATGGAGCATGTATTGGGGGTGATGGGGGCATATAACTGGGTGATGGAAGCATGTAATGGGGTGATGGGGGTATGTGATGGGGTTATGGGGCATGTAAAGGGGTGATGGGGCATGCAATTGGGTGATGGGGCATGAAATGGGGTGATGGAGGCATGCGATGGGGGTATGTAATGGGGTTATGGGGCATGTAATGGGGGTGATGAATGCATGCAATACGTTTGATGGAAGCCTGTAATGGAGCATGTAATAGGGATGATGGGGGCATGTAAGGAGGGTGATGGGGCATTTAATGGGGTGATGGGGGTATGTAGTGGGGTTACTGGGCATGTAAAGGGGTGATGAAAGCATGCAATAAGTGCGATGGAAGCCTGTAATTGGGTAATGGAACATGTAATAGGGGTGATGGGGGCATGTAAGGAGGGTGATGGAGGCATATAATGGGGTAATGGAGCCTGATATGGGGAATTTAATGGGATGGTGGGGCATGTCATGGGGTGATGAGGGCATTTAATGCGTGTGCAATGTGGGTGATGGAGCATGTAATGCTGTGATGGGGCATGTAATGGGTGTGCAATGTGGGTGATGGGGCATGTAATGGGTGTGCAATGTGGCTGAAGGGTGCTTGAATGTAGTCTGCCTAGGGCAGCACAAAACAAAAGATACACCACTGAAAACAACTATATGTAAACTAGCTGTGGATTAGACATGTGCATTCGTTTTCGGACGAATGCATTTTCGGACGAAAATAGCATTTTCGTCCATTCGTCCGAAAAACGAATAACGAAAATTTTAACTAACAAAATCCGAATGAACGAATGGTTAATAAACGAAAATCATTCGTTCATTCGTCCATTCGTCCATTCGTGCTATTGGCATTCTAAACCGAAATAGAGTCGGTTTACAATACCAATAGCATTGTACTACATTCCATAAACCGACATGAATGACTTTCGGTTTATGGAATGCATGTAATGCTATTAGCTTCCTATAAACCGAAATTGAGTTCCCATTCATACGAATAGGTCAATTGACCTATTCGTATGAATGGGGACTCTTTCGGTTTATAGAAAGCCAATAGCAGCATGTATTCTATAAGCCGAAAGTCTTTAAAACAAACGACGTTCGGTTTATAGAATACATGTAATGCTATTGCTGTTCTATAAGCCGAAAGACATTCGGCTTATAGAACAGCAATAGCATTACATGCATTCTATAAACCGAACGTCGTTCGTTTTAAAGACTTTCGGCTTATAGAATACTATTGGCATTCTATAAACCTAACTAGAGTCCCTCCTCATTCATAAGAATTTCTTATGAATGGGGACTCGACTCTAGTTCGGTTTATAGAAAGCCAATAGTATTCTATAAGCCGAAAGTCTTTAAAACGAACGACGTTCGGTTTATAGAATACATGTAATGCTATTGCTAAACTATAAACCGAACGACTTTCGGTTTATAGAATAGCCATAGGATTACATGTAGTACATAAGCCGAAAGTCTATAAACCGAAAGTCGTTCGGTTTATAGGCTGTCGGCATTTAACTATACAGAGACAGAGTCTCCATTCATAAAATTATGAATGGAGACTTTGTCTCCGTGTAGTAAAATGCCGAAAGTCTATAAACCGAACGATCGGTTTATAGACTTTCGGCTTATGTAATACATGTAATCCTATGGCTATTCTATAAACCGAAAGTTCGGTTTATAGAATAGCAATAGGAATACATGTATTCCATAAGCCGACAGCCTATAAACCGAACGTTCGGTTTATAGGCTGTGGGCATTTTACTACACGGAGACAAAGTCTCCATTCATAATTTTATGAATGGAGACTCTGTCTCTGTATAGTTAAATGCCGGCTTTTAACTATACGGAGACAAAGTCTCCATTTATAATTTTATGAATGGAGACTCTGTCTCCGTATAGTTAAATGCCCACAGCCTATAAACCGAACGTTCGGTTTATAGGCTGTGGGCATTTAACTATACGGAGACAAAGTCTCCATTCATAATTTTATGAATGGAGACTCTGTCTCTGTATAGTTAAATGCCGGCTTTTAACTATACGGAGACAAAGTCTCCATTTATAATTTTATGAATGGAGACTCTGTCTCCGTATAGTTAAATGCCCACAGCCTATAAACCGAACGTTCGGTTTATAGGCTGTGGGCATTTAACTATACGGAGACAAAGTCTCCATTTATAATTTTATGAATGGAGACTCTGTCTCCGTATAGTTAAATGCTATTGTATTCTATAAACCGACTCTATTTCGGCTTATAGAATGCAATAGTACTACGAATGGACGAATGAACGAATGATTTTCCTTTATTAACCATTCGTTCATCCGGCTTTAGTTAGCTTAGCATTTTCGTTCTTCGTTTTTCGGGCGAATGGGCGAAAATGCAATTTTCGGACGAAAATGCATTCGTCCGAAAACGAATGCACATGTCTAGTATATATTCACATGTAAATTGCTTTTTAAATAAAAAATTATGATATAAAAAAATCTTGTTTTTATTTCCTTTTATGTGACAATGCTGCCTCTCTCTTTCCCTTGCCCCCAGATTTGTCGCTCTCCCCCCCTTAGTGTTGTCTCTCTCTCACCCTCCCTTTGGCTCCCCCCTCGCTCCCCTTGTGTCTGTCTCTTCCCCCCTTCCCTCCCCTTGTTTCTCTCTGCCCCCCCCCCCCTTGTTATTCTGTCCCCCCCTCACCTGTTTCTAGCTCCCTGGTGGCTAGTGGGGGCAGCCGTGGGATGTATGCACTATACATAATAGACGGAAGTGTCGGGCAGCATGGAGGTTGTCTGCACGATTCGTGCAGACATCCCCCAGCTGCCCGATTCTCCCTGGTGGCTAGCGAGGGAGCGGAGGATGTCTGCGCGATGAGCGAGACCTCTCCTGCTGCCGCCCGGCATGACCGCCGGGACTTCTATGATGAAGCTGGGTACTTCCGGCTTCCTCATAAAAGTCCTGGCTGTCGTTCCGGGCGGCAGCAGGGGAGGTCTCGCTCATCGCGCAGACATCCACCGCTGCCTCGCTAGCCACCAGGGAGAATCGGGCAGCTGGGGGATGTCTGCACGAATCGTGCAGACAACCTCCATGCTGCCCGACACTTCCGTCTATTATGTATAGTGCATACATCCCCCGGCTGCCCCCACTAGCCACCAGGGAGCAAGAAACAGGTGAGGGGGGGACAGAATAACAAGGGGGGGGGCAGAGAGAAACAAGGGGAGGGAAGGGGGGAAGAGACAGACACAAGGGGAGCGAGGGGGGAGCCAAAGGGAGGGTGAGAGAGAGACAACACTAAGGGGGGGAGAGCGACAAATCTGGGGGCAAGGGAAAGAGAGAGGCAGCTTTGTCACATAAAAGGAAATAAAAACAAGATTTTATTTATATCATAATTTTTTATTAAAAAAGCAATTTACATGTGAATATATACTAGACATGTGCATTCGTTTTCGGACGAATGCATTTTCGTCCGAAAATTGCATTTTCGTCCATTCGCCCGAAAAACGAAGAACGAAAATGCTAAGCTAACTAAATCGAATGAACGAATAGTTAATAAAGGAAAATCATTCGTTCATTCGTCCATTCGTAGTACTATTGCATTCTATAAGCCGAAATAGAGTCGGTTTATAGAATACAATAGCATTTAACTATACGGAGACAGAGTCTCCATTCATAAATTTATGAATGGAGACAAACGTATAGTTAAAAGCCGACAGCCTATAAACCGAACGTTCGGTTTATAGGCTGTGGGCATTTAACTATACGGAGACAGAGTCTCCATTCATAAAATTATAAATGGAGACTTTGTCTCCGTATAGTTAAAAGCCGGTGTTCTGACAAATTTCTGGAGCAAATTCTCCTGCGCAATCGCAGGAGAATTTGCTCACTGCGCATGCGCATAAAGTTACAGCTGATAACTCAGCTGTAACTTTGTGACCACCGTGCATGAGACAGCTGCGCAACCCACCTCCCGCCCCCTCACACCCGCCGCACACCCCTTCTTACCAGATCATCGACCACAGCGATACACAGCGCATGCGCACGCCTATCCAGCCGTTTGGGAATGCGCGCGTCCGTTGTTGTGTTCTTAAGGTGGTAAGTAACACGGGGCGTCGGGACATAAGGGGGCAAGCATCCTGGTGAGGGCTGCCTCATCTTGATGGGATTTGTGATCCTCCTGCTGTATTATTGATGCAGCAGGAGGATCACAAATCCCATCAAGATGAGGCAGCCCTCACCAGGATGCTTGCCCCCTTATGTCCCGACGCCCCATGTTACTTACCACCTTAAGAACACAACAACGGACGCGCACATTCCCAAACGGCTGGATAGGCGTGCGCATGCGCTGTGTATCGCTGTGGTCGATGATCTGGTAAGAAGGGGTGTGCAGGGGGTGTGAGGGGGCGGGAGGTGGGTTGCGCAGCTGGCGCATGCGCGGTGGTCACAAAGTTACAGCTGAGTTATCAGCTGTAACTTTATGCGCATGCGCAGTGAGCAAATTCTCCTGCGATTGCGCAGGAGAATTTGCTCCAGAAATTTGTCAGAACACCGGCATTTAACTATACGGAGACAGAGTCTCCATTCATAAAATTATAAATGGAGACTTTGTCTCCGTATAGTTAAAAGCCGGCATTTAACTATACGGAGACAGAGTCTCCATTCATAAAATTATGAATGGAGACTTTGTCTCCGTGTAGTAAAATGCCCACAGCCTATAAACCGAACGTTCGGTTTATAGGCTGTCGGCTTATGGAATACATGTATTCCTATTGCTATTCTATAAACCGAACGTTCGGTTTATAGAATAGCCATAGGATTACATGTATTATATAAGCCGAAAGTCTATAAACGGATCGTTCGGTTTATAGGCTTTCGGCATTTTACTACACGGAGACAAAGTCTCCATTCATAATTTTATGAATGGAGACTCTGTCTCTGTATAGTTAAATGCCGACAGCCTATAAACCGAACGACTTTCGGTTTATAGACTTTCGGCTTATATAATACATGTAATCCTATGGCTATTCTATAAACCGAAAGTCGTTCGGTTTATAGAATAGCAATAGGAATACATGTATTCCATAAGCCGACAGCCTATAAACCGAACGTTCGGTTTATAGGCTGTCGGCATTTTACTACACGGAGACAAAGTCTCCATTCATAATTTTATGAATGGAGACTCTGTCTCCGTGTAGTAAAATGCCGACAGCCTATAAACCGAACGTTCGGTTTATAGGCTGTCGGCTTATGGAATACATGTATTCCTATTGCTATTCTATAAACCGAACGACTTTCGGTTTATAGAATAGCAATAGGAATACATGTATTCCATAAGCCGACAGCCTATAAACCGAACGTTCGGTTTATAGGCTGTCGGCATTTTACTACACGGAGACAGAGTCTCCATTCATAAAATTATGAATGGAGACTTTGTCTCCGTGTAGTAAAATGCCCACAGCCTATAAACCGAACGTTCGGTTTATAGGCTGTCGGCATTTTACTACACGGAGACAAAGTCTCCATTCATAATTTTATGAATGGAGACTCTGTCTCTGTATAGTTAAATGCCGACAGCCTATAAACCGAACGACTTTCGGTTTATAGACTTTCGGCTTATGTAATACATGTAAACCTATGGCTATTCTATAAACCGAAAGTCGTTCGGTTTATAGAATAGCAATAGGATTACATGTATTCCATAAGCCGAAAGTCTATAAACCGAAAGTCGTTCGGTTTATAGACTTTCGGCTTATAGAATACAAGTAATACTATTGCCTTTCTATGAACCGAACGAGAGCCCCATTCATAAGAATTTCTTATGAATGGGGCTCTCGTTCGGTTTATAGAAAGCCAATAGTATTACATTGTATTCTATAAAACGAACGAAAAAAATTAACGAAACGAAAATAATGAACGAATTTCGTCTGAAACGAATGCACTAATGAACGAAATTCGTTTTAGACGAAATAAATAACATTTTCGTCCGAATGGACGAAAACGAAACGAAAATTTTAGTTTTGCACATGTCTACTGTGGATTGCTATGTTTTCTTTAGTGTATTATCAGCTCAGCTTCGACATAAGACTCATCTAATAAACAGTACAAAGCCCAGTCTGTGAGGTGTTTTTATTAAACCCTTTAGCGGCAGGCTGGGTGCACAATCAGAATCAATTTACTGGCTGGTTACACAACATCTGAGCAGGTTGGTGATTATAAAATCTATTGCAAAAAATTAAAATGAAGCCATTCTCCAAGACTGAATGCTACCAGGAGACGGATTAGTATAATTAAACGGAGTAACACTTTTATTGCGAAATTAAGAACGAAACAAACAAAGCAACCTTAGAATTATTTAAACTGCTTCGATGAAACAGTTTTTACAAGTCAGTTGGCAAGTGCCATGTAATCTGATAAATACCGGAGTTTGGCAAGGCAATGTGTACGGTTTAAATGTTTGTTACATTGTGTAACTCCAGACAAGTCTTGCGATACAATGGACCACGTACACACGGGGGATCCTTAGGGACAATAATCTACATCAAAATAAGTGATGTTTAATTCAACGATTCCATCAAGTGTTGGAATTTCATGTAGAAATGCTTTAATGAAAGAATACAAATAAAGTACCTTCTGAGACCTCTTTGCACAGTATAGCTCTATCAGGGGGCAGACATGTTGTTTAGAATCTTAGGTTACATGAAGGAAGACCTAAGTCACGTGACCAAAGATTCTAAACAAAACGTCTTTGCGGATTGAGTTATACAGAGAAAACAGGGCTCAATAAGGTACATTATTTTTGTTATTATTCAATTAAAAATCTTTGGTTAAAATGTCTACACTTAAGTCAATATTTCAATTAAGCATAACTTTATTTTTTACCGAAAATTGTCCTTTAACACATTCCACTGCCCTGTTTTCCATACCAAAAGGCAAAATCTTAAGCTTATCTTAATACACCAAAGTTAATTATATTTTTAGTGGCTGTAAAAAAAGTGTAAAAAAAAAAAACTTAAAATATAAAAGCCAGGCTTAGGCAGATCAGCCGAGGAAAGTATGAGAAATGCGTCCTCTTTCGAGTTCCGTGTGTTCTTGGCTCTGAGCAAGTTACCGGCTTCCTGCGTTATTATGTTTTAGTGTCCTCATATTCCCTGCTATAACACGTGTACTTAATTATTGCGAAAGAAAAAGCCTTAGGAGATCCCATCTGCATCTAGCAAACAGTAACTCTCTTCCTGGAATGTTTAGGCTCAATTTCCAAACAATCTGTTGGACTCTACTTTGCCAAAAGCATCGAGTTGGAATTTTTTTTCGTGTGACTTTATAGTTTTTGTTCAGGACAAAAGACGGTTTAACGTTTACCTTGGTTTGCGTGTAATTTGGGGTTTGGGATTTCCAGACAGCGATCGCTCTGAGGTAATTTGCAGGCTACATAAGAGCAGACGTGTTAAAAAACCCCAAATTATCATGTTATCCTTATTGTCGGTGCTCGGAGACACAGACAGAGCTGTCTCACACAACATGGCTGTTCTTTTTTTTTTTAATGGGAAACTGGAAGTTACAAATTACAAGAAGCCATAGCTGACACAACACTGTGTATCCCTTTCTAAAGCCAGGTTCTGTCGCCGACAGTCAGTGGATAGTGAATGTCGGGAGCTGAATCCATAGTACTCTCTACACGGTTTTCTAAGTCTAACAAACGTAAGAGACTTAGCAAAACCTCAAGGAGCTGTTCCAATTGGCTATTAAATCTTCTAACTTTTTACTATGGAGTGGGTTCAACAATATTTTCTCCCCCCACTATCATCAAAGTTGTTAGAGGGTTTTGGAAGAGACTAGTGGAGGGAACAGAAAAGAGGCTTACAGAGGAAGGGGGGGGGGGGGGAGGAAATTTTAAAAAAACAATGTTGATGTTGCTCTTTATCAATAATTTGATTTCATTTTCTGTAATTTTAGCACCTTCCCAGGTTGGCTTTAAAATGGGATTTTCACAAGCAACACAGTAACATAGTAATTGAGGTTGAAAAAAGACACAAGTCCATCAAGTTCAACCCTTCTACCTATCATTCCAGCTTTTGATCCAAAAGAAGACAAAAACCCCTAAGGAAGCGATTTCAAATTTTGCCTCCTAGGGGGAAAAATTACTTCTTGACTCCAAAAGGGCAATCAGATTTCTCCTTGGATCAATAAGCTCTATTATTAATGTTTATTCTATTATTAATAGCCCTGTATGTTCTGCTTTTATATAAAAAAAAAAAAAAAAAAACATCCAGACCATTTTTAAATGGATCTATTGTAGTTGATAAAAGTGTTTAATAACATCATTGTTTTTGTCGACGGCATCGCTGGGCAATGTAAACATTGGGGGAAAAATCTGCTTTCTGCCAAATAAGCTCAATTCCGGGCCGACTGTTGGCTGTCAAAATATTTCTCTGGTTCTGTCTGAATATATTGCTGCCTCTTACGAAATGCTCACCAGGCCGCCTGATGAAATGGTCTTGGGTGTGTCTTTTCAATGTTCCGTGTTGTCTGTTAATCCTTAACGTGATACTCCAACTGCAGTCAGTCTATGATTCATAGAAAACTCTTTCTGTGGGACTGGAGAGCTAGAAAATGTGCAGAAGCCTTAACCTTTTGTACGACAAAAAGCAAAACTAAGAATGTAGGATAACCACCAAAGGGCCTATCATTGAGCTCCTAGCAGGGCGAAACGTGTCAGGCAGCTGGCATACTCATATCTACTACCAGCTATGTCATTTCTTTTTATATTTTTGTTGCGATTTCTTTAATACATTTTCAAATTGGCAGGGGCATATTAAATGGAAAATAAAACTGGCATATTATTTGGCATATTGTCAGGGGCATATTAAATGGCAAATAACACTGGCATATTATTGAGCACATTGGCTGGGGCTTATTAATGGCAAATAATACTGGCATATTATTGGGCAAATTGGAAGGGGCATATTAAATGGCAAATAATACTGGCTTAATATTGGGCATTTGGCTGTGGCATTTTAAATGGCAGAATAACACTGGCATATTATTGGGCAAATTGGCTGGGGAATATTAATGGCAAAACATACTGGCATAATATTGGGCAAATTAGCAGGGGCATATTCAATGGCAAATACTGGCATAATGGACAAATTGGCTGGGGCATATTAATGGAAAATGATACTGGCATATTATTGAGCAAATTAGCTGGGGAATATTATGGGGAAATAATATTGGCAATGTGTATGTAATGGGGTGATGGAGGCATGTAAATGGGGTGATGGGGCATGTCCTTGGTGTGCAACGTGGGTTATGGGTCATTTCGTGGGTGTGCATCGTGGATAAGGGGGTGCCCAAAGTTTGTCAGACTAGGGCAGCACAAAACCAAGATACACCACTGCCCCAGGACACACATTGCACACCCAGGACTCATCCCTGCACCCCAGTACATGTCCCATCACCCACACTGTACAACCAGGACTTAACCCTGCATCATAGGACATGTCCATCACCCATATTGCACACCCATGGACCCATCCCTGCACCCCAGTACATGTCCCATCACCCACACTGCACAACCAGGACTTAACCCTGCATCATAGGACATGTCCATCACCCATATTGCACACCCATGGACCCATCCCTGCACCCCAGTACATGTCCCATCACCCACACTGCACAACCAGCACTTAACCCCACATCATAGGACACACCCCATCACCCACATTGCACACACAAGACTTACCCCCAGTCAGCACCTACAATTCCCTAGTGTCTAGTGGCAGGAAGCATATGGTCTCTGCCATTTGTCCTGGAGATATACTGCCTTGCGGAACATTTTATTTAAATGGTTATGGAAGGAAATCAATTAGTTAACCAAGGTAGTTCACTTCCTTCATGCTTGCCAACTTTTTATAGTTGGCTCCAGGGATAAAAAAGAAAAGGGGGGGGGGTGTAGAAATAAAAATGCACTGAGTCATGTGACACTGCGCGAGATCACATGACATTCAGTGATCCCAGATAATTGAGCTCCATCTTCCCTGGTACGGATTCCAGGTGTCTTGAGCTCAGTTCTCCTCTTTGTGACTGTTCATGTCTCTTAGACATACACTGTTTAATCACAATGCTGCCTGTGCAAGGTGCAATGCACTGTGCATGCAAAGTATTAATGTGGGGTCACATGGGACAAGACCCAAAGAAACAGGACTGTCTCTGCAAATTCTGTTGGCAACTATGTTTCTTGATTATTTTAACCCGCTCCCCCTGGGCACGCTTGCATTCTATGTTCAGCAGGAAGCTTAAATGTGCTTAGGATCATATGGCTGATCTGCCAACCCTGATCCTAACAGAGCTGGGATCTGTAACATGATGCACAGCAATGATTTATCATGGAACATTACTCCATGGATGCCTTACAGAAGGTGCTATGTTATTGTCATTATTATATTATTAGCATTATTATTATTATTTTTAATTTGTTTGCACTGTTGAAATAACCCTATTGAGAGCTTATAAACCAGGGATGTTTAGTCTGCAGTGCCCTGGAAGGTAGAAAAATGTTCTGACTATCTGCTATTAGATAACATTATGTTATATGAGACTACCTGCCTAATATTGTGTATCTCCCCTTTTGACGCCAAAACAGCCCTGACCCGTCGAGGCATGGACTCCACTAGACCTGTGACGGTGTGCTGTGGTATCTGACACCAAGACGTTAGCAGCAGATCCTTTAAGTCCTGTAAGTTGTGAGGTGGGGCCTTCATGGATTGGACTTGTTTGTCCAGCACATCCCACAGATGTTCGATTGGATTGAGATCTGGGGAATTTGGAGGCCAAGTCAACACCTTGAACTCGTTGTTGTGTTCCTCAAACCACTCCTGAACCATTTTTGCTTTGTGGCAGGGCGCATTATCCTGCTGAAAGAGGCCAATGCCATCAGGGAATACCGTTTCCATTAAAGGGTGTAGATGGTATGTAACAAAGCTTAGGTAGGTGCCACGTATCAAAGTAACATCCACATGAATGGCAGGACCCAAGGTTTCCCAGCAGAACATTGTCCAAAGCACCACACTGCCTCCCCCGGCTTGCCACCTGTCAGTGATGTTATGGCTGATCAGTGTATAGATTATAGATAGATGGATAGGTAGACAAACATATTGATTTTAGATGACAGACATATAGACTAGATGAATAGATAGACAGACAGACATATTTTAGGACACAAGACAGATAGACACATACATAGACTGATTCTAGATAGAGACAGACAAATAGATTATAATAGTTTAACATTATGGATTGATAGACAGACAGGTAAATAGATAGATTTTAGATAGAAATATGTATACATAGATAAACTAACGGTAGTTTAAGATGATAAGTATATAGATAGATAGATACATAGATTCATTATACAGACATTGTTTCTAGCTAGAGCTAGAAGAGAGAATTAAGATGGGATCTGCAAACTTCAGAGTGGAGAATTTTTCCAACTCAGTTGAGCTGGCCTTAAATGTCAAACTCATGTCTGAATGACCTGCAAGTGTCTCTTTATACAGTAGACCCATTACTTTAATGGACAGATTTTTATTTTTTTGCAAAAAATGAACCGTTCTATGTATTAAATGCTGTTTTGTGTTTCCTACTGGGATTAATTAGCAAGAATTCAAAGTTCCCCACAGCTGTTTTCTTGAAATCCTTATTGTTTAAAGGAAGTCATGTGGTTTTATAGAATTTGTGGGCCGCTATTATGTAATATTATTAAAATCATGGTCTCGATTCTATCACTAAGCAACGGCCAAAACCTGTGCAGAATCATTTACTTAAATTGTTTTTTACCCCACAATGGGGGTTATTTATATAAAATCTGTAAAGTTCCAGGAAGTGAAAAAATAGGCGCGTTCGCTGTTCATAATGTATAACGGCGGCTGAGGTTTATTAATCCATCGCGCACTATACAGCCCGTGGGGGGACAAAACCTTTCTTGATACATGGGCACCAGCGGTACCCGGAAGAGTAGAAGTGGAGGCTCAGACCAGCATGTGTAGGGAGTTTATACATAGGTGCACACTGGCAAATACTGGTGCTATCTGCGTGTGCGCCATGTTTATATTGTGGACGACAACGCAGCAGTCTCTTTAAAGTGATCGCACCAATCAGAGAACAGAGACAAACAAAGAAGTGCGATCCCTCGCAGCGAGAGTGGACAGAAGCTCAAACAGCCAGTCCTACAGGATGTGACCTACTGGGGAGAGGAAACACTGTTTTTTGCTTGTTTGCACCAGTACAGAGGAAACCTCTCCATTGGCATATTAGACTGGTCCCATCCATAAGGGAAGTCCAGATCCAAAAGGCGTGTCAGGTCTCAAACAGGGAAAAGATAAGAAGTATTAGCATGGGACAGAAATGAGCGCTGGATTAATAGAGATTTAC
Source organism: Pelodytes ibericus (assembly GCA_036172795.1). Classification (NCBI taxonomy): domain Eukaryota; kingdom Metazoa; phylum Chordata; class Amphibia; order Anura; family Pelodytidae; genus Pelodytes; species Pelodytes ibericus. The sequence goes on from CM069859.1 coordinate 20,382,820, forward strand.
CCAAGCAAGCCATAATGTGGCGGTCGTGTGTGTCAGTCCCATTTAACAACCAATACTTCTCATTTCTATCAGTATATACAATGGGTGCCATCTTTAGAAGCATGAGAAGAGCAGTCCTTTGTCATGTATAGTCTTCAATTAAAGCATCTGCTGTGTATGTCAGAGTGGGCCTACTTCAAGACAATGCTTGATACAGCAGTCTCACTTGTAGTCACGAAATAGAAGAGTATCACGCAAAAAAATGAATATTGTTTTAAAAAAGTGAACACTACCTCCCTGATAAAGGCTGATTGCAACCTGACGCATTTCGCAGGTTGAGAGATCACTACCATTCGCAACGCGATTTTCTGTGTTATATCTGTGTGTACAATTAAGAATTATTAAATCTCCCTGGTGGGTAGTGGGGGCAGCTGCAGGATACACGCAGACATCCTCCGCTGCTGCCCTGTACTCCCGGCTTCCGTCATAGAAGTCCCGGCGGTCATGCCGGGAGGCAGCAGAGGATGTCTGCACGCATCGCTCTGCAGGGGACCTGGATCCCAGTCTTATAGTCTGACCTTGATTTGATGTCAGACTATAAGACGACCTTGAATATAATATCATTACTGTACTTGGAATTACTTGCATCTTTTGTGGTAATCAAGCTTCCTTTTAATGTCTTCCATTTGTACAATGACTTATCTTTTCAGCCTGTGGGCTCACTGTAATCCCAGCGCTGGCATTCTAATCAGTCTTCTCTCGCTCCCAGATGGAGCCAGAGTGACTCTGCCTTGCAGAGGAATGTGTGATTGGAGTGTAATAGCCAGGCATGATGCCTGAATGTATATAAATGCCTGTCACAAAGCACATATGGATGAATCATTCTGCCTTGTTTAAAGGGAGGTGCATGCCTGGCCCGTTGGTCATTCATATTATTTTTTTTACAGAGATGGTAAGCCTATATGTAATGCTGCCATTTATTTCTGTCGTTGACAGCCAAATGATTGACTACACTGTATGGCTCCAATGACATCATGGCACAGCCGGCATTAAACAGACCAGTTTACAAATGATTAGGTTTCCCCTTTAATGTTGCTGATTTGAATTGATGTGCGAGAGATGGAAGTATTGCACTCCTGTTCCACTGCAAAGGCCTTCCCGGGCATGATTTGTAGAAAAACCTAAAAGGACTACTGTCGGCCAAAAAATAAGCTGTGTTTAATGAAAAGATTGCATGAAGTGGAGGCATTTTAAATAGAAAGGCTTGAATGAAACAATACAAAAAAAAAGGACATTATTGAGCCCTCTTTACTTCCATAGCTCTATCGGGAGGCTGACATCTTGGGTTAGATGAAGAAGGATGGCATCCTGATAGAGGTATGTGGAGCTCAATAAGGTATACTATTTGTATTATTTCATTAAAACACTTCTATTTACATTGCCTAGACTTCACATAGTCTTGCAATAGGGGTCTATTTAGGGCTAATAACCAAATTGTAGAGAAATACGCCATTCGGCTAATCAATTTGGCCATTTTTGGCATTAAAAAAAGTGATTTTAGCCAAATTTGGACTGAAATTCAGACATAATATCATATCTGATGAAAAAATGTATAATTGCAATTTTTAAAAAAAAATGCTAATTGGCAACTTGTGTAATACAAAAAACACACATTTTTAATACACCTCTTAGTAACCAATAAAAGTTGTGGAGTTGCCACGTATATCTATATATATATGTATATACATTAACATATATTATTTTAACCACCGCCATAACCACTGGCATCACATCACCGGTTATGTTCACCTTCAATAGCTGCCAGCATTCCATGTGTATCACAGTATTGTTTCATGCCCACACTATGGATGGAAACATTTAGTGTCAATGCACCATTGTCCACTGTGCATATGTAAGGGTTACTTTAGATATGTGAGTGTGTTAGGCAGTAGCATGACTATAAGCCACTGCGTGTTGGGGATGGGATGGTTCATCGCGGCTGCTTGAACGCAGCCGATACACCGTGACTGCCGAACTGGCCATCGCGCGAGAGGTCATCGTCAGACTATCTTCACGGGACGGTTCATCGCGGGATAGCACAAATCACTCCCTCTCTCATTTCCCTCCTCCACAAAGTCCAGCTTGGACTCCCATCTCGAACTCACCTTCACTGAATGTAAGAAAAACTGCTATTCACTAAGAAGTGAAGGAAGTTCGATTTGGGAGGTTCGTTTGACTTTGATCTCCAATTCACCTTGCGTAACTCGCCATCTCTAAAAGTGTCATGTTTCCCTAAAATTAAGGCAGGTGTGGTATAATCATTACCGCACCCCAGTGGTGTATCTTGGTTTTGTGCTGCCCTAGGCAGACAACATTCGACCCGCCCCCCACACACACACACACACACACACATTGCACACACATTAAATGCCCCATCACATACCATCATCACCCTCATTACAGACCCCCACCACATTCATTACATGCCCCCATCACCCCGATTAATTGGAAGAAGCTAAAGCTCGCTGAATGGTGGTGGAGGGAGTGAAAATGTTTGAAGCACCAGAAGTGTGCTTTAACAGCCTCGGGCACAGTGCCGCCCTCTGGCAAAGTGTCGCCCTTGGCGAGTGCCTTGTTTGCCTTGTGGAAGATACACTACTGCCACACCCGATAAAATAATGTTTTTTTTTTTGTTTGTTTTTTAAAGTAAAAGTAATTACATCACAGTTCCTTTTTGCCCCTCCCCTTAAAAACAGAGGGCCTGTTGAAATGGTCCCCGGCCCCCAAATAAATATAGCCGGGGCAAAGAGCTGTGCTACCAGCTTCCTAAGAGTAAAACGCCCTACTCAGGTAGCTCCCACTTTCTTAGCGTGATCTGAATAACCCTTCAAGACCATCTACTCAGAGACCGATCAAAAAAATAGACTCATGTTTGGAGGACTTTGGTTATTGCGAAAATTAAATAAAATGGACCCACTGGGGACAGCGGACGGCCGCTGGACACATAAAAAGGAATGGCCCCACGGGCCAGCATACTGCCCCACAAATAAATAATTGGCCTCCCTGGTGTCAGCGGCTGTCTGTTGGCCCAATAAATTAATTTATTTAGTCCTCAGAGTCCAGTGGCCAGTGCAATGCCCAGTATCATCAATCCAGTATTCTGCAAGCTAAGAATATGTGTATGTTTTAATGCCCACCTTTCCCACCCCGGGACACCTAGGATATACACAAAAAAGGGCTAGCCCTTTGTCTTCAAATTAGAGCATCTCATTACTCTGCACCATTGCAACCTAAAGTCCAACTCTATCTCAAACAGGACAACGGTTATGGCAGTCCTCACGTGATCGTAGGTCAGAATTTTATAGCATTATTCACTTGGAAACTTGTTGGCAACAAAGCACCCAAAGACGTTAACCTGCACGAATTAACCCCTCTGGATTTTCAGAAAATCCAAGGATTTGTATTGGGCATTCCCTAATGGTCCTGTGGGTGGCAGGAAGCTGTGCATTCTGCAAACAGTTCATACCAGTTGCTCTGTCAGATGGAGGCACGTGTGACACGAAACAGGCATACCTTAGGAGATTCCAGTGGGAGCAAGCGCCCTGTGAATTCCTATGCCGCGAATAGCTGCACTGGGGTTGTTCTTTTAGAGCAGTTATTGGGAAATCATACAATGCTTCCCAACTCTAACCAAGATGCCTCACAATGTTCTACTCTAAGTTCCAAAGGTGGATGATCAATGGTCTAGACTTTTGCCCAAGGAGTCTTAATACTCCTCTACAGTATCTCTTGAGCTGATATAGGGATCTCCCTCTGGGCGAATATGTGCTTTTAAATTCATAGCCGCTAGCTGTTTGAAGAAACAATGGTAACTGAACAGCTCCCAGTATTTTATTTCATTTGATCTCCTGTATTTGCAGAACTTTGAGTCACTATATTCTTGTAACAGGGCTATGCAGCTGATTCAAACCTTCCCACAGAGGAGCACAGCTTTGTCCTTGTGTGAAGATATTGCCAGTGTTTTGTTTTTGATTCACATGGGAGCGATTGTGCCATTAATAGAGCATGATGATGCTTCCCCTGTTTATCTGGTGTGATGATAGGCTAGCGGCATGGATTTTCCATGTTACTGTTTGGTCTTGTCATGTGTTATGAGAACTCTGGGGATCCGGAATACTTTGGATGCTTTTGGTTTCTAACTTCTTCAGAGCTAAGTATACAGGCGACTTTGATTCCCAGAATGTTTATCTTTAGCCCTAAGGATCAGGAAAAGGCAGAGACCACAGCCTCCTTCATCCTGGGAAAATGAGATGTTCTAAGCCTGTCGGAGTTGAGTATCTGGCTTCCTTAACTGGATCAAATTAACCTAATTTTTGGACTTTCAGCCTTTCCTGTTTTTATAGGTTGCGTTTCTTTTGTTTCTCGATTTGATTTTTGTTTGTTTGTTTTTGACTAAAGTATTTTTTTTTTTGTTTAAACCTTTTTTTTTTTAAATGTAGTCCTTTTTTTCCTACTGAAAAGGGGCAAATGATACAAATTGCACGATTGTTGTATTAATTGAAAAAGTTAATAAAACAGGATAAAAAATTTTTTAAAAAAGATGTGAAATGGTAACACTTTTTGAAAAAAAAATAAAAACCTGGAGAACTTAGCTAGAAGTACAAGGGGAAAATACACTGTCCAAGTAGGAGAATAACTTGGCATTTTTGATAGTACTTTGGTAATACTTTTGATAGTACATGCCAGTTTATGCACTGAACGACTGTTGCTATGCTTCCGTGGGAAAGAGAGACCTTCATTTTTAAAAGGGAATCAACAGACAGAACCTTAAATAAGTTCGCTCTGTTGACCCCCTTTAAAAACTAGGGTCCCTCTTTGCAAAGAGATTCCCCTGCACAAATCAGACTCCGATGAGACGAGCAAGGTGAGCCCCTGCTCTGTTTGGTTGTGCACCAGCCTCCCTACCAACTGTGCCTCAGCTGTGAGGCAGAGCCGAGAATGAAGCCAAGAGTGACAAAATCACACTATTTCTTTTTTTTGAACTCTTACTTCCTTCAAGGATACAAGGGTTAAAACAAAACTCTAGTTATCCTTTAAAAACAGTTCTAACAGAGCAGATGACCCTAAGACCTTGAAGATCAAAACAAGACTATGGTAAAACTTTGCACATTGTTCCATGATACACAATGTTAATTTTGGTATGATTATACCTTAAGGACCACATTGATACCCATTGGGATACAGGGTGATTAAAGAGTCAATTAAAAAAAAACAGCAATGCAATCTCATGTGTTACTCGTCTCTTGGCTTAATAAATAATATAAATAATATACATAATATATCATTTGTACACATTCTGAGAATAAAAGTGTATTTTTTTTTCCACTAGTGCAAACATTAATATTTCTCAGCTAAAGCAGATAATTGTCTGGCACACTACATGCCTCAAAAAAATGTGGAACTCACTAAGTTAAAAAAAAAAAACTTTGGAGCTGGACTTAAAACCCTGCACTACTGTATTACATCATGACTTTGACAGCACCCGTGCACACACAACTTGGCCCCAACAATGGATATGATAGCTTTCCCATTAAATTATTGGAAAACGTTGTACTAAAAAAAATATATATATATTTATTTTCAAGTGGATTAGACTGCTGCGTCTTCTGTTTTTTTTTTATTTTATGTTTTTTACTTCTGTGCTTTTGGTGAGAGTTTGTGAATATGAAGACCAAATAAGAGATTGAGGTCCTACCATATACCAAGATTTTGTTAACTTGTGGTTTGCCTTTGATTCAATTTAGAATTGAGAGGTTGTTTAATATTAAGCAGTTCCACATCTAATACCATACAGAGTGCATATTACCAGTGAGGGGACAATGGTTATTGGCCTACTGTTCCAAAATACTCACTTCTTTATCTTCCACTTTTATACCCTAACCACTTCATTTAAAGAGTTAACAGTACAGGGGATAAAATACTTTTCTCCTGTTATATTCCCTTTTAATTAAATAATTAACCAAATCTATATCCTGTGACAGCAATGTGTAACAGGGTTGCCTACTTTTGCCAAGCCATTTCCAAAAACTTTTTAAGAGGGTGTGTGTCTGGTGGTGTGAACTTGGTTTTACCGATGATTGCTCAGATGTTTAATTAATCCTTTTTAGTCTGCATTAAGTTGAATAGTTAGCCAGACTTTCACATGGCATGGTATTGCACCCATAAGTACTGTATTTTCTCAAATACAAGGAAACACTCGTTATCAGATGACCTCACAAACTATGGATCTTAATGAATCAAAAAAAAAAAGAGAGAAAAGGTCTGAATATAAGGCGACCCTTATGCTACCCAAGCATTTGCAGAATTCAGAATGCATACTGACGTCTGGGAGGGTGAGGCATGAAAGACGATGTCTGCATGCATGGGGAATGCTCTGACATCCACCTGTAGCCGTACCACAAAAGGGACAGATGTTGAGTTGGCTGGTGTACATTTTCCGGAACACAGAGAGATAAAAACATGACCTGAGACACATCTCTATTTCAGAACTGTCCTATAAAACCATGACAGGTGGCAACAGTCTAGAGATTAACCTAGAGGTCCTGGAGAAGTCCCACTGCGTTAACATATTCCAAGTGAGGGCTTCAGGCTGGTAAAATGCATGGTATCTGCTACCAGGTTAGTAAAAAACAAATTGAAATTGCTCAATGTCTATCAATATTTATGGCCCCTTTGTTTGAACAAGTTCAGCAGATATCCTCTTCCCCTTATTTGGGCTGTAAGTGTCACATGCAGAGATAATGGGGATGTCATTTATTAGAAAGGTTTGGGTTGTTTTTTTTTACAATGTTAAAAGGCGGAAAGTTTATGGTTAGCAGGTTGGGATATCTCGCTCTCCTGCCAGCTCTCTGGTTATCACTGCAAAACAAATATCATTAGAGCAAAGGGGTAAACATTAAATACAGAGAGCCATATGGCAGCGGATATCTATAGGGTCTGCGCAATAAAAAGAGAGAATTGCTGGGAGTTAAAAACTTTAGGCCAAAGAAGCCGATCTGGAAAAAGTCTGCGATGCAGTTGAATGGAATTCCTGTCTCAATTCCCTGCAATTCACTCTTTATTGAGTAGACGCTCAAGTGTTCTTGTTTTTTTGTAATAGAAACAAAAGGGGCTGTTCACTAAAAGGTGAGTTTCAGGTGAGATGAGGTGAGTTTCAGGTGAGATGAGGTGAGTTCAGGTGAGATTGGGTGAGTTGCAGGTGAGATGAGGTGAGTTCAGGTGAGATTGGGTGAGTTGCAGGTGAGATGAGGGGAGTTGCAGGTGAGATGAGGGGAGTTGCAGGTGAGATGAGGTGAGTTCAGGTGAGATGAGGTGAGTTGCAGGTGAGATGAGGTGAGTTCAGGTGAGATGAGGTGAGTTGCAGGTGAGATGAGGTGAGTTCAGGTGAGATGAGGTAAGTTCAGTTGAGATGAGGTGAGTTCAGGTGAGATGAGGTGAGTTGCAGGTGAGATGAGGTGAGTTGAAGGTGAGATGAGGTGAGTTGCAGGTGAGATGAGGTGAGTTGAAGGTGAGATGAGGTGAGTTGCAGGTGAGATGAGGTGAGTTGAAGTGAGTTGCAGGTGAGATTTTAGCTATACATTGTGCAGGGTTAATCCTGGTGAGTTTCTGCCGCTAAGCAAGGTCACCATGTTTGTCCCGGCACAACGCATAGCTAAAATGGTGAGAGGAAATGTGCATCTGAACTCACCTCATCTCACTTAAACTCACCATTTAGTGAATATACCCCATAGAATGTGTCTGCCACCTCTTTGGACTTTTCTTCTATGGTTCATTACCCCACTTTTATAGCCTATTGGTTATGATGTTGCCCCACGTGTACATGGAGCACTGAGCTTTCTTTTTTTCACAGCTCTTTACACAGTGGACAGTACTTGTATTACACTATTTTTGCTCTACATTTTTTGTTTATACTGTGACAATACATCTGATCTGCCAGAATGAATCTGTAGAATCAATCTTTTGTAGTTGTTGATCCTTTAACCTTTCCCGGGAAGTTTTACCCTGCAAGTTACACTTGTACAGCATAACTAATATTTTTTTCAAATCTTTCTTACCGAGGCCTAATTTGAAAAACTATTAGGACAACTAGAGTTCTAATTTGCCATTATGTAAATCAAAAGATGGTAACGTAATACGACAGGTCATGTGTTTTTATTTTAAACAGTAGGTTTCCTCACCATTTTTTCCCCCCTCCCCGGCAGCCATTTTAGGCAGCTGATCAAAGGGAGATGCGAAGCTGTAGCCCAAGCACATTGACGCTGTGTAAGTAAGCTCTTATGAGCACTACACAGAGAGTCAAAGTGCTGGGCGGCCTTTCCCTTTGCGCTGTATTTAAAATGGCTGCTTCCTGTGTAGCCAGTGATGTTTGGTAGGAAAAAAGGATGGAGTGTCTACTGTAACACTGAGATGAAGAAGAGCAGTTATTTTACAAACTTTTTTTATGTGAGGGCAAAATGTTGTCCTTTAAGTATCTGTCATTTCTGATATTTATTGTGTATGGTACAACATGCAGTTGCATGCATATAGTTTGAATGTGTCTGTATCACTTTGTTAAAAATATATTAGGTAAATCATAACACACAGCATTTCAAATGGCCAAAGAGGGACACTTCTGTGGTTTTCTGTGGGAATGGCTGAAGGTGTGACTATTAGACTTTATGGCCAAGTGAAAGCTATTTATGTAATTTGAAGAATAGTGCATTTTTATTTACATAAACTAGCATACAAATACATTTACTGCAGTTTAAATTCACTATATGATGAGTTTATTGCTGTGGAGCTCTGTAATGCACTCATACACATGTGACATTCCGAGCTCCTACATGAGTTTATTGCTGTGGAGCTCTCCAATACACTCATACACATGTAACATTCCGAGCTCCTAGATGAGTTTAATGCTGTGGAGCTCTGTAATACACTCATACACATGTAACATTCCGAGCTCCTAGATGAGTTTATTGCTGTGGAGCTCTGTAATACACTCATACACATGTAACATTCCGAGCTCCTAGATGAGTTTATTGCTGTGGAGCTCTGTAATACACTCATACACATGTAACATTCTGAGCTCCTACATGAGTTTATTGCTGTGGAGCTCTCCAATACACTCATACACATGTAACATTCCGAGCTCCTAGATGAGTTTATTACTGTGGAGCTCTGTAATACACTCGTACACATGTAACATTCCGAGTTCCTAGGAATTAGGGAATTGGGGTAAAAATAGGGACTGTCATTCCTATAAGCACAGAGGCCCCTTTCCTCTTCCTTTGGAGACAGGAAACAGAATGGCTCATGTCATGGGTGCTTGGGCGAGGCTTGCCGCATACCCCTCATGGGCACGGAGAGTTAAAGAGGCGGCCTGATCCTCCAACCTTACTGCCATTTTGGGTGGTGTAAGTTTGCCCAAGGTGAAACTCCCAAACTAAGTCCTCAGCGAAACCAACGGGAAGTCGGCAAATGGAAAGTCCCACTGGCAGGAAGAACACGCACATTAAAGCTACCTTAACCTAACTTGATGTATTGTTTCTCAAGGTTTGGTTTCTTCACATTTATTTTATTTTTAGACCTTTTTTTCAGATCTGTGCATGGATTACTAGTAAAGCAGCTCGCAGCTGGGATTATGGTGAGTAATGTTTAAATGAATAAATATTCCTACACTCGAGACACAGCACAAAAACCAACAATGAATATTACATTTCCTGGATGCTTCACTGACTCTTCTTGAATATTTTATTCCTGTACATTATGTGCATATTATGTGTGCTGAAATCTCTGCATTTATACCTTAATTCAAATCCCCTTAAACCAGTGATGTAAGAGTCTAATAAGAATAGGGAAGTTATGGTAATCTTTAATGCGTACTAAAGAGAGGAATATATTCTTACAGGGGGGCAGTAATGGTAGGCAATCAGGGCTGAGTAAAAACCCAGCCCTAGAAACAATTGTATACCGGCCCCATAGCATCACATCGTTACACCAGCCCCATAGCATCACATCGTTACACCAGCCCCATTGCATCACATCATTACACCAGCCCCATAGCATCACATCGTTACACCAGCCCCATTGCATCACATCATTACACCAGCCCCATAGCATCACATCATTACACCAGCCCCATTGCATCATATCATTACACCAGCCCCATAGCATCACATCGTTACACCAGCCCCATTGCATCACATCATTACACCAGCCCCATAGCATCACATCGTTACACCAGCCCCATTGCATCACATCATTACACCAGCCCCATAGCATCATATCATTACACCAGCCCCATTGCATCACATCATTAGACCGGCCCCATTGCATCACATCATTACACCGGCCCCATTGCATCACATCATTACACTGGCCCCATTGCATCACATTAGTACACCAGCCCCATAACATCCTATTATTACACCAGCCCCATTGCATCACATCATTACACCAGCCCCATTGCATCACATCATTACAACAGCCCCATAGCATCACATTATTACACCAGCCCCATTGCATCACATTATTACAACAGCCACATGGCATCACATTATTACACCAGCCCCATTGCATCACATCATTACATCAGCCCCATAGCATCACATTATTACACCATCCCCATAGCATCATATTATTACACCAGCCCCATAGCATCACATCTTCACATCATCCCCATAGCATCACATTATTACACCAGCCCCATAGCATCACATCTTCACATCAGCCCCATAGCATCACATTATTATACCAGCCCCATAGCATCACATCTTCACATCAGCCCCATAGCATCACATCATTACACCAGCCCCATAGCATTTATCACTACTACATTGGTCATCTTCACTGCCAGGTGAATTCATCTTCCTGTTGAAGGTGCCACAGTCAACCCTGCCTCACCTGCTGCTGCCTCACCATCCATCATGCTGATGCTTCTGCTCCAGCACATGTCAGAACACAACCAGCACATAGAAATCATAGCTGAGGCCCTGGGCCATCCTCTTCCACCACTGCCACCCCAGCCGACACAACGGCTTCTGGTATACCTGCACAGCAGACCAGGAGTACCTCTAAACATACAAATGTATGTTTTTTATTGTTGCTCTTAAGCTGTTCCCTTTTCATCTCACTGACTTACCTATGCATTGTGCAGGGCCCAGCCTGTTGCACCGTTCATACCAGAGGACATCAACAGATTTATCTCTGAACAATGAGTAGCAACTGTGACCAGGCCCACCACCTCCATGTCCAACCCTTTAAAAGCTGCAGATAACCTACACCTAGTAGCAGGCCCGGACTGGGACAAAAAATAGGCCCGGGCATTTAAGACTGAGCAGCCCATTTTTATTTTTATATGCCAGGATATTGCCCCCAATATGCCAGGATATTGCCCCCAATATGCCATGTTATATGCCAGGATATTGCCCCCAATATGCCATGTTATATGCCAGGATATTGCCCCCAATATGCCAGGATATTGCCCCCAATAAACCATGTTATATGCCAGAATATTGCCCCCAATATGCCATGTATTATGCCAGGATATTGCCCCCAATATGCCATGTTATTGCCGCCAATATGCCATGTATTATGCCAGGATATTGCCCCCAATATGCCATGTTATTGCCCCCAATATGCCATGTATTATGCCAGGATATTGCCCCCAATATGCCATGTATTATGCCAGGATATTGCCCCCAATATGCCAGATATTGCCCCCAATATGCCATGTATTATGCCAGGATATTGCCCCCAATATGCCAGGATATTGCCCCCAATATGCCATGTTATATGCCAGGATATTGCCCATTTATTATGCTCGTTATGCCACCCACCTCCCCCCCTTCCCCAGACCCTAGTACTTACCTCTTTGCTGCTTCGTCCCCGGGTGCTCTGAAGCTGCGTGGCTGTGAGGGAAGCGTTGTGAGCTTCCCTCCAGCCGCGCGGAACAATAAAGTTTGTTTGAAAAAAAAGTTCCAACACACTTTATTGACCACGCGGCTGGAGGGGAGCGCACAACGCTTCCCTCACAGCCACGCAGCTTCAGAGCACCGGGGGACAGAGCAGGAACGAGGTAAGTTTTTTTATTTTTTTTTGCTCTGCTGGGATCTTCGCTGCTGGCCTCGGCCCATGGCCACCGCGGCCCACCGGGCATTTGCCCGGTGTGCCCGATGGCCAGTCCGGGCCTGCCTAGTAGCAAGGATCAGATGATCTCTCACACTGTCTCCCGGCACACTCTCTCATTGATCCAGCATGCAAGAAGAGACATCACATCCACTTCTTGCAGGATGGATCAGTCTGCATAGAGGGAGAGAGACACACCACTCCTCTATTCCTGTGCCATACAGAGATGGCACAGACAAGCTGTTTGGGGTTAAAAATTAGATAAATAAATGCTGTTAAGGGGGCAAAGATGAGACATAGACAAATTGTTTGGGGACAAAGTTGGCATAGACCACATGGGGACAGCAATGGCACAGACATACTAGGAGCTGTTTGGGGACAGAGATGGCACAGGAAAGTCTGTTTGTGATGGAGGTGGCACAGACAAGCTGTTTTGGATAAATATGACACAGACAAGCTTTTGGTGACAGAGATGGTACAGCCAAGTTACTTCAGGATACAGATGACACATATATTTGTTGTTTGGGGACAAAAAAGCTGCTTGGGGACAAAGTTTGAACAGACAAGCTGGGGACAAAGATGGTACATAGATGCTGGGTACCGAGGTGGTCCAGACAAGCTGTTTAGGGATAAAGGTGGCACAGGCGAGCTATTTGGGTACAAAGATTGGACAGACAAGCTGTTTGAGGACAACAATGACACAAACAAGCAGTTGGGGTAGATATGCATAGAAAAAGCTGATGTGGTGACAGAGATGGGACTGACAAGCTGTTTGGTGATACATATGGCACTGACACACTGTCAAACTGACAGACAGTTTGGTGGCAAAGCTAGCACTGCAGGGCATGTTGCTTGGTGAAGTCAGGGTATTTTTCTCACCAGGCCTCTTGGTTTCTAGTTACAACCCTGGTTGTGAAATGTTGATCTTTCCTCCTCTGCATCTCATTTGTAGCAAGTGTCTTCCTTGATGTTGTACACCTGTTACATCCACTGTTACTTCCAGTAGGCTATGTTGCACTAAAGGTGTTGACATGTTACTTGCAGAAATGTTGCAAGTGTCTGAAATGTATCTGCTTACCTGTAGGTCATGGTCCTGTCCGCAGTGTCAGCCAAGCAAGATACACAGGGAAGACATGGCTGCATTTGGTTGTAGGTTTGCATGGATGTGTTTATATGTGTGTGTAGTGTAAATGTAGCATGTTGATTGGCATTAGTTTGTGTTTGTATGAGGCTGCACGTAGCTGGGAATGCTGCATGTTCCCTTGTTTGATGTTGTTATGTAGAGTGTGTATAGTTCAAGTCTTGAGTGGTATGTTGGGGATGTTATTATGTTGCTTTGATTGCTTGAGTCCATTCAGGGGTGTTAATAATGTCTATTTCATTTCATCCAGCAATCATAGGGGTCAATTATGTCTTTGTTGGTTGTATTGTGTGTATTGTAAATTCTTTACACAGCCTTAAGTTATTTCTGTGAGCTGCAAACACTTTAAACGTATCAAACAATATGAATGTTATGCCATTTTTCTTGTAACGGAGGTCACTGAATCTGCCCCACACGGTTATATATAAAGAGCAGATTCTAGTGCAAAGATGGCCTCCGATGGCTTCCTTGGGAACAGGTAGTATACAGTTACTCGTGTGAGCAGAACCTCAATTACAGAGAGCAGTCCATGGGTTAATCTACTTACCGGCTTCAAAATAATAATAATAATAATAATAATAATAATAATAATGATAATAATAATAATAATAATGATGATGATAATAATAATAATAATGATAATAATAATAATAATAATGATGATAATAATAATAATAATAATAATGATAATAATAATAATGATGATAATAATAATAATGATGATAATAATAATAATAATAATAATGATAATAATAATAATAATAATGATGATAATAATAATAATAATTACCCCACAAGCTATTTTAGGGTACAACTAGCAATAATTAAAGAAACTATAAACACAATTCTTACACAAAACGGAAAGGTGGGATTATGTGACATCCCCAGATTGAGCTTCAGTACAGGACAAGGCTCCAAAAAAAAAAAACGACTACTATCCCGTCAAATCCGGGGATGTTGGCAACTATCTTTCTTTCATGCATATTAAAGTTACATGATCATAGAAATGTATGGGTTCATTAAAATGCGGATGTCTGTACACAGTCTGTTCGATAAAGAGATTTTCCAGGGCATGGAGACGGGAATGTAAATATGAAGGCCAAAAAGTAACCGAGTTGGAAAAACTCTCCCATTCAGCTGCACTGGAAAAAAATGTCCAACCCGCCTGCATTGGTCTAAAGTTTGAAAGTCCCCATCTCAATTCCCTGCAGTTCTGTCTTTATGGAGAAGACCCCTTTACAAATATGAGCCTCTACTGACTCTCCCATATTTATGGTGGCGTAACAACAGCAGGAAACCCCTCAGCTGTATAATCACTCGACTGGAGAATTGCTGAACCTATCTACACATCCCCTACACCGATATCGCCAGAGCAAAGGATTCTGGGTAAGGACATGCCAGTAAGGTTACACAATAGTTGGCTCTTATTATATCCACTTCATGCGTTGCCCCCCTTGGAGCATATGCCCGTTGTTCAATCCTTGGCAAGTACTGGGAATCAATAGAATAGACACAGTGCACAGCTAACAGCGGTACAAAATGACTTCCGTTCATCTGCTGTGACATATTGCTTTGTCCTTTCGATCCTGTGAGTAATAGCGGCAGCAGCCGGTGCTATGTCAGATTCTTAGAAATGCTGAATGACAGTCGCTTTCAACAGCAAGTTCATTCTATCATTTTTTCTTTTTAATTATTATTATTGTATCAAATTTGGAAAGAATATTTCCCTACTGATCACGATTTCTCTTTCACCATGGAAAGTAATAACCCAGATGGTAATAATGTTTTATTTATTTTTTTCTACCCAACAATCGTGTTACAGTTAATGTAAGCGTGAAAGGATTGCACTTAACAGAAACATGTACAGCGGGATATTGTACAGAAATATTTAGCATTGTGGTGGAACAACACATTCTCATATTCTAGGAATTTTTCAGGATGTGATTTTTATGTTGTTTTTTTTATATAACTAATTATTCTTTCAACCTTTTGTTATTTACCATCCATCTCTGGCTTTCTTCATCCATTCCTTAACCCTGTCTGTTCTGACTGTCACTCACCTCTTGAATAGCCAGCGCTACCATGACAATAGAGTGCGACTGTGATTGGTGCGTGCCTTGTCAGTCATGCGTCACACAGTAACACATCAATCAGCGACATGGCAGCTTAGAAGCAATTTTGATTTCCAAAAGAAGACCATATGAGCATCTTTCAAAATGGAGGGTTTAGTCTTTAAAGGATCAATATGCATATATTACACAGGAGCCTGTACAGAGCAGACATATAATAATACCAGGTGAATGATAACTATACTTGCAATGTGTGTATACATATATTACACAGGAGCCTGTACAGAGCAGACATATAAGAATACCAGGTGAATGAAAACTATACTTGCAGTGTGTGTATACATATATTACACAGGAGCCTGTACAGAGCAGACATATAATAATACCAGGTGAATGAAAACTATACTTGCAGTGTGTGTATACATATATTACACAGGAGCCTGTACAGAGCAGGCATATAATAATACCAGGTGAACGATAACTATACTTGCAATGTGTGCATACATATATTACACAGGAGCCTGTACAGAGCAGACATATAATAATACCAGGTGAATGATAACTATACTTGCAATGTGTGCATACATATATTACACAGGTGACTGTACAGAGCACACATATAATAATACCAGGTGAATGATAACTATACTACCAATGTGTGTATACATATATTACACACAAGCCTGTACAGAGCAGACATATAATAATACCAGGTGAATGATAACTATACTTGCAATGTGTGCATACATATATTACACAGGAGCCTATACAGAGCAGGCGTATAATAATACCAGGTGAATGATAACTATACTTGCAATGTGTGCATACATATATTACACCTGAGCCTGTACAGAGCAGACGTATAATAATATCAGGGGAATGATAACTATACTTGCAATGTGTGCATACATATATTACACAGGAGCCTGTACAGAGCAGACATATAATAATATCAGGGGAATGATAACTATACTTGCAATGTGTGCATACATATGTTACACGGGAGCCAGTACAGAGCAGACATATAATAATATCAGGGGAATGATAACTATACTAGCAGTGTGTGCATACATATATTACACAGGAGCCTGTACAGAGCAGACATCTAATAATATCAGGGGAATGATAACTGTACTTGCAATGTGTGCATACATATATTACACAGGAGTCTGTACAGAGCAGACATATAATAATACCAGGTGAATGATAACTATACTTGCAATGTGTGCATACATATATTACACAGGAGTCTGTACAGAGCAGACATATTATAATATCAGGTGAATGATAACTATACTTGTAATGTGTGCATACATATATTACACAGGAGTCTATACAGAGCAGACATATAATAATACCAGGTGAATGATAACTATACTTGCAATGTGTGCATACATATATTACACAGGAGTCTGTACAGAGCAGACATGTAATAATACCAGGTGAATAACTATACTTGCATTGTGTGCATACATATATTACACAGGATCCTGTACAGAGCAGACATATAATAAAACCAGGTGAATGATAACTATACTTGCAATGTGTGCATACATATATTACACAGGAGTCTGTACAGAGCAGACATATAATAATACCAGGGGAATGATAACTATACTTGCAATGTGTGCATACATATATTACACAGGAGCCTGTACAGAGCAGGCATATAATAATACCAGGTGAATGATAACTATACTTGCAATGTGTGCATACATATATTACACAGGAGTCTGTACAGAGCAGACATGTAATAATACCAGGTGAATAACTATACCTGCATTGTGTGCATACATATATTACACAGGATCCTGTACAGAGCAGACATATAATAAAACCAGGTGAATGATAACTATACTTGCAATGTGTGCATATATATATTACACAGGAGCCTGTACAGAGCAGACATATAATAATATCAGTGGAATGCTAACTATACTTGCAATGTGTGCATACATATATTACACAGGAGCCTGTACAGAGCAGACATATAATAATACCAGGTGAATGATAACTATACTTGCAATGTGTGCATACATATATTACACAGGAGTCTGTACAGAGCAGACATAATAATAATACCCGGTGAATGATAACTATACTTGCAATGTGTGCATACATATATTACACAGGAGCCTGTACAGAGCAGGCATATAATAATATCAGCGGAATGATAACCATACTTGCAATGTGTGGATTTTTATCCCAGCTAGTGTCCAGACCCTAGGGTATAACAGAACAGCACTGTGCAAGACTCCTGATGCTAAGAGGCAGTAGGGCTGCTCGTCTCCATTTGAAACCCATTCAATGTATTTAAATATCATGTACAGTTGGATACTGTTGTTACACCAGGTACTCAATCTTCCCTTCACGTATTCAAGAAAGGTTTCTCTCACCTTTAAGTCTTGCTTATTTGCAAATCAAATGCCGCTGTCCCAGGTTGGGTCAGACAGCAGCTTGAGGGGTCATTTCTTGTCCCCCCGCTCTGGACTTGAGTAACGTAGGTTTGTAGTTTGCCTTATGGGAAATCCAGCACTGAGGACCATCTCACTCACAAGAGGACACTAATTAGCTCTTATTGGTGGGAGGTGTCGGCTACACACAGAAGCCAGGAGAACATCCGAAATGTGACTAAATGAAGCTATCATATGATCATGTGACACCCCCCCCTCCCCCCCCCGCCTTAATGATTTAAAGAATGGAGTGATTAGAATGAGTGAAAGGGGTGTAAACCTGTATTATAGCTAATGACTTCAGCAGAATCCTGGAGAAAATAACTCTGCATGGACGGGGAGTGCATGATCCCATTACTGTATCTGGCATGGGGGGTGGGGGGGGGGGCGGCGAGCGGTTTATACTGGCGGCTCCACCGAGCCTGTTTTCTGTATGCGGTACAAGTTTAATATGTGTGAAATGGACTTATTTTTAAATTCCGTTAACATCCAAATGAGGATATAGCAATAGGCAGGACTGTTACCATAGCAACAAAAATAACTTTATTAACATGTTATTTGCAGTTTGCAGGAAGAGTTTCCGACACACTTTAAACTCTCGTCACGCACAATGGAATACAAAAAATACAAATGCAGCCATGACCTTTTATTTACCACCTTGTATTTCTCGGATCGTGTTAAAAAAGTGGTTTGTAGAATCTAAATGGCTGAACTATCCAGGCAACATATCTAGATAGCAACGTGTGGTACAGATGAACAGAAAGATAAATACAAAGCTCCAGATAGAACAAGTTATAACAAAAAAAAATAACTTTTAGCTTTAACACTGTCCAGACACTTTGAAAATTCTATAAACAGGAGATATTGATTAGTGTTGAGCAAACGCGAACCGCACTGTTCGTACCGAACACGGACATTTCACAGAAATTCTTATGAATGGGGACTCTATTTCGGTTTATAGAATAGCCAATAGCATTACGTGTATTCCATAAGCCGAAAGTCTATAAACCGAACGACATTCGGTTTACAGACTTTCGGTTTATAGAATAGCAAGAGCATTACATGTATTCTATAAACCGAAAGTCTATAAACCGAACGTCGTTGATTAAAGCCTTTCTTTGAACATGACTGCATTTAATGCTATCAAATAAACATAGCTTTATTATTATTTAATTTTTTAGCCACCATGTGTATCATTATTAGTTGGAGGTTTGTCAGCCACTAAAGAACCCCTATCAGTGCATTCCACTTCATTTCAAATAAATTCTTATGAATGGGGACTCTATTTCGGTTTATAGAAAGCCCATAGCATTACATACAATGCTATCGCCGAACTCCAACACAAACATACAGTGGAATGTCCATGTTCGGGTCCGGGGTCCAAAAACCGTAAAGTTCGGTACGAACCCGAACAGTGCGGTTCGGGTTCGCTCAACACTATTCCTACATTATTGGGCCCAAATGGCTTCTTTGCTCCGGCAAAATTTGATGATTCACATCTAGAAATGACGAAACGAGATACACCTCACAGGTTGCTGAGGATCCAGTGCATTAATTAAACCTGTCGGTCTGCACACACTATATAAATACATGTGTTACTCATGGTTGCCTTTTACTAAGCAGATGGTGGGAAAAAAAAAAAAAAGTATAATCTGTTTACAGCATTGATCAAGTCTCTCTATGTACAAAATAGTTGGAAGAAAGCACTGGTGTCTTGTGTAACCTCTCCTGATTACATATGATTATGAAACCTTTTGTAAACAAACAAAGACCAAGAGACCAAGCCTTTTGCGATATAAATAAATGGTATTTTCTTTCACAGGTAGATTGATTTTGGAGTTCATCCATCAGAGTGATGTGTCATGCTTGCAACCGAGGGGAGTGGTTTCTTAGCTTTGAGTTATGTTGCAATACCACACCCCATTTGAGCCTGACTCATTCC
This sequence comes from Pelodytes ibericus, assembly GCA_036172795.1. NCBI lineage: Eukaryota > Metazoa > Chordata > Amphibia > Anura > Pelodytidae > Pelodytes > Pelodytes ibericus. Next base: position 20,402,572 of record CM069859.1, read on the forward strand.
CTCCCCCCCCCCCCCCCCTATAATTTGGCAGAGGTGTCCGCTGTGGAAAATAGAGCCTGTGTGACCTGATCTGCCCTTTTCCACCATGTACGCATTTCCCCAAAAGTCAAGTCACAGGATTTTTTTTCCCAGTCTTGCCTGGTTCGTACACCGTTCCTAGAAGCTGGTATCCTAATGGAAGGCTTGCTCACTCGCACTGCGACATCATAGAATTAATTTCGGCAAACTTTAGGGGATTATTTGAAGGAGGCCAATAAAGATTTAAAGTTGAATAAGAATTTGCATTTATTGTTATTTTATTTTTAGTATGTAATTTTTTTCCTTTTCTGTTTTGATCTATAAAAACTTTTGTTTTCACTTAAAAAAAAAAAAAAAAACACAAGTGGCTCTAGTACTTTTTACATGTCAGTTTATACTCTGACCGGCAGCAATGATGCTTCCATAGGACAGAGGCTGTCTCCGACAGTCTCTCACCGCTAGCTAGGGTTGCCGGCAGGCCGGTAAAAAATTGGCATCAGGCCATTGTTAAGTCTATGGAGACAGTACCAAGGCCGGTATTTTTTGGAAGAAAAGGTGGCAACCCTACTGCTAGTGCAGAGAGAGGCCTTCGTTTTTGAATGCCACTAACAGAGGTAGACCTCAGCTACGTCCCCTATGTTATCCACTAAAGTTTTACAGATGCAGAGGATTTCCAATATGTCATCCAATAACTAACATTTAGACATATTTGATCTGATTCAAACTAAAGCAAACAGACAAAGGAATACAAACAGTTAACCCCTTCCCGACGCAAGGACGTACTAAGGTGTCCTAATTTTTATGGCATAGTACGTCCAGCGTTAAACAGCTCATCGGGGCTCCCCGCGATGAGCTGTGCTCGGATCCCGCTGCAGGGACTTGCAGTGGGATCCCGCCTGTCAGATGAGGCCACTTTGAGTGACCTCAGTCTGACGGGAAATGTAGCCGATGCTCAAATCGAGCACCGGCTACATTTCTCTAAATCGTGCCATGCCCGAACTTCCGGGTTCAGGCACGCCTCCGTCCGGAGGTCTCACAATCTTTTGGCAGGGACCCACAGGGTCTATTAAGTCCCTGATTGGGTCTCTGCCATAGTGTCGCTTTGGTGCTTGAGTCTCTGCCATCGTGGCTCTTTGGTGCTTGCGTCTCTGCCATCGTGCCGCTTTGGTTCTTGCTTCTCTGCCATCGTGCCGCTTTGGTGCTTAAAGGACAACTGTCAGCAAAAAAATATAAAAAAAATTAAAAAATAAAGCTATGTTTATTTGATAGCATCAAATGCAGGCATGTTCAAAGGAAAGGCTTTAATGAACGAATATAAATAAAGTATCTTATTGAGCCCTCTTTGCTTGTACTTAGGTTAGACCGTTTAATAATTATACAAGAAAATTCAAAGCCACCATGTGTATCATTATTAGTTGGAGGTTTGTCAGCCACTAAAGAACCCCTATCAGTGCGTTCCACTTCAGCCGTGACAACCTTGCCGAGTCTCTGTAGGCTGGGACGCATCGCTGTGAGTAAATTTGGCTTCAACTGGTATAGAGGAGGTGGTTTCTTTCTGATACCGTTTTTAACGTTCTCGAGAGCCTCGTTTTGGAGTATTATTGATTTTTTACAGCTAGGGACTTGTTGTGGCCTCTCGCACATATATCCTCCTGAAGAAGCCACAAATCGAAGCTGGCGGATTGCTATATTCATTTCTCAGTTTTTTTACACTTCGAGCCTGTCTCAATAATCGATTATATGTTTTACCAATAAAGGCGTGTATAGATTTTGTAATACCGATTCACGCTGTGTTCCAATTTCTCTCTCTCGGTGTGTGCACCCTTGTCTCCGTTTTTTTGGAGGGGTGCTTCTTTCTGTTTTTTCATCTGTTAAACGGAATGCTGCTTGCTTCTGCACAGTGATGGAAGTTAGATGGGACAAGACACCCAAAAAAACAGGACTGTCACCCAAAAATCCAGGACTGTTGGAAGCTATGCCACTTTTATTAGGACACTAAAATGAGTGGGATATACTAATTTTATTCTACTTATTTTGTTGTGCAAGACAATCCCAGTCCTGCCTCTTGGTCTTTTCTAAGAATATAATCTTATCATCTTGGAAGATCTGCTCTGTAGTCTAGTTGAACTCGGGGAGGAAGTTTATCGACGATTCTTCTCACGTGAGGATGTTATTTATTCTTAGGAGCACATACTTCATCGCTGACAGTCCGTGTGATACCAGCTGAGATGGGCCACGACGGATGCTATTTCTCTGCTTTGGTATAAGGTGGATGCAATGTACACTCTTGAGTCTTTTCACTACATAGTGAACAGTGATGGGAAAAGTTGATCTGGGAAAAGTTGATCTGGGAAAAGCTGATCTGGGAAAAGCTGATCTGGGAAAAGTTGATCTGGGAAAAGCTGATCTGGGAAAAGTTTCCAACTTAGCCATTAAAGGACAACTGTAGGGGAAAAAAATCAACTTTAGCTTAATTGACAGATAGCATTAAGTGTGGATGTTTCAAATACGAAATAATACAAGTGAAGTACCGTATTGAGGCCTCTTTACAATAATAGCTCTATAAGGAGGCGGACATGTTACTTATTCCATCTGACCTAATAAGAAAGAATGTCTGACTCAAGATTCCGAACAACATGTCCTCCTCTGATATAGCTATGTGGAGCAATAAGGGCTCAATAAGGTACTTTGTTTGTATACTTTCACTAAACCATTTCTATTTTAAAAGTCTATACGTCATGTAATGTTAATCAATTAAAGAGACTGTATCACCTAAACATTTTTTTTTATTCTCTGCATGCACAGTAAAAACAAACTGAAAATGATCTAAACATTGTTTTAGCAAAACTTCAAGTAAATGACTAAATTAGTAGAAAAAATGTGTTTTAAATGCTTCTGTGGAGTCTCCAGTTTATGACATCACCTGTGGCCTGCTATGCAAATGAACTGGTTTAAAATGGCAAATGTGTAATTTGCATATCAGGCCACAGGTGATGTCATAAGCAGGAGACTGCACAGAGACTAATTTAAGCATTTGCTTGCAGTTCTGCTAACACAATGTATAGCTCATTTTCAATAATTGTGTATACATTCATAATGTAAGCAATGTGTAGGTGATACCGTCCCTTGAACACAAAGTTCATCTGCATTTGGTTTGTCTGACTTGCTGGTTCTTATATTTCCTTCCCTTTATTTTGCTTCCTTTTTTATATCAACTGTATCTAAGGTACATACCGTATTTATCGGCGTATAACACGCACTTTTTCTCCCTGAAAATAGGGGGGAAATGGTGTGTGCGTGTTATACACCGATATAATGAAAAAAAAAAAATCTAAAACTTACCTCGTTCCTGCTCTGTCCCCCGGTGCTCTAAAGCTGCGTGGCTGCGAGGGAAGCGTTGTGAGCTCCCCTCCAGCCGCGCGGTCAACAAAGTGTGTGTTTTTTTAAACAAACTTTATTGTTTTATTGGGGCAATATCCTGGCATATTGGGGTCAATATCCTGCATATTAAATGGCATATTGGGGGCAATATCCTGGCATATTAAATGGCATATTGGGGGCAATATCCTGGCATATTAAAATGGCATATTGGGGGCAATATCCTGGCATATTAAATGGCATATTGGGGGCAATATCCTGGCATATTAAAATGGGATAATGGGCTTCAAAGTTCTTTATTTGAAATGTAAGTTTTTTTTCCTGAAATTTCCTTCTTAAAATGAGGCGCGTGTTATACGCCGATAAATACGGTAATTCTGTTTCCTAAATAAATATAAAATATTTTCCCTTATCTATATCTGTAGGTTTAAACAATGTAAAAAAACAAAAAACAAAGAGCCACTGAATTTCCTGATAAAATGGCTCCATTTAAATGCCTATGGGCAAGACCAAAATGGTGGCCACTATTGCAAGTGATAACCGAGGTTCTGAACACCACGGTTGCACTCAGACGAGCTAAATGTAGTATAGAGAGCACAAAAAAAGGTTTTTATGTTCTTGTACATACATCTAATTGATTTTATGTAGATGCCCATTTTGTTTGTTTATATTTCTTTATTATAGTTATATCAAAGTTATACAAAATGGCAAGTACATCACAAAACTTACAGTTCTTCAATAAAAAGTATAATTATACATAACGATTTGTAATGCTTTCCTGCTCGTTAAAGGGACAGTCTAGTACCCAAACTCACTGGATCCGCTGGATTCGGCCACCGGAAAAAAAAAATGGAAAAAAAAATCACTGCGACCGGATGTGACGTTACGTTACGTCACATCTGGTGCCTGTGTTTCCCTCCTCCGTGCAGGAGGGCAGAATGCACGGAGGAGGCATCCGGCCAGGGACATGGAGAAGCAGCCAGGCACAATATTGGCACAATATTCCTGGTATTTGAATGGCTCAATATTCCTGGTATTTGAATGGCACAATATTCCTGGTATTTGAATGGCACAATATTCCTGGTATCTGAATGGCACAATATTACTGGCATCTGAATGACACAATATTACTGGTATTTTAATGGCACAATATTACTGGCATCTGAATGACACAATATTACTGGTATTTTAATGGCACAATATTACTGCCATCTTAATGGCACAATATTCCTGGCATCTGAATGGCACAATATTCCTGGCATCTGAATGGCACAATATTCCTGGTATCTGAATGGCACAATATTACTGGCATCTGAATGGCACAATATTACTGGCATCTGAATGGCACAATATTACTGGTATTTGAATGGCACAATATTCCTAGTATCTGAATGGCACAATATTACTGGTATTTGAATGGCACAATATTACTGGTATTTGAATGGCACAATATTCCTGGTATCTGAATGGCACAATATTACTGGCATCTGAATGACTGATTCTATAGACCCTGGGGATATAAAGTTTTGTTTCATATAGTCACTTCCTGTCCTCATCAAATTGAGTCAAACAGTGCAACACACTGATGACATCACTAGAGAGACAGGATATTCCATTCATTTGAATGGCAATATTCTCATTGGTTCCTGCAGCAAAAAAAAAAGGAAATGACTTTTTATCATCTAGTGAGGGCAGTCCTTGTTTCTTGCAAAATGCTGTAATTTCACAATTTCTTCTCAGCTGTAAGTATTTTATATTTTATCAATGCAAAATGTACGACATGCATTTTAAAGTACTTTGAAACACATTAATATGCATTACTTTTTGAAAGATGCATTTTGGACACTAGACAGTCCCTTTAAACATTATCATTGTAGAACAACATACATAACAACTATACAAAAGGGTTCTGTATGGACGGTCCAAATTATCCAAAAAACAAGGAAGAAAAGTAAGTAAAACTTTATTATCGCTTCATTTTAATTCAATTTTTATATCCATCTTTCCCAATTTTGTGATACTCAGTTCAGCAGTTTAAACTGGGAACTTAGTCCTGATGGTCCACACAAGGTCATTGGTGTACAGTATACAACAGCACATTGCTCAGTGAGGAAACACCTACATTGCTCAGTGAGGTCTATTCACTAAAATGTGAACTGACATGAAAACTGTAAAAAAAAAACATCTTTGGTCATCTCAACACAACCATTAATGTCCCAACTGTTGCAATTCCCTAATCAACTAGATAATATGGAACCTTGTTAAAATAATTATATTGTTAGGGCTTGTTCATTCAAACAAATGGAATTTCCTGTCTCTCTAGTGATGTCATCAGACAATGTGTTGCACTGTTAAGAGATCCTATTGTGTACAAGAGCAAGTTAATCATAGTCCACACAATGTATTCTATTCCAGGAGCACTTGAAGTGACTAAATGAAACAAAACTTTAAATCCTCAGTGCAGAGTAATCACTGGGGGAGTGCTTGAATCAAATATTTAAAATGTGATTGATACAGAAGGCCTGCGTTAAATCCCACTGGGAAAAAAGCCCATGCACTATGCAGGCAGTAATCTTCATCTTGCACCAAAGGGAGTAGACTGTACCTTTAACTGTTGATAATTGTATCTTGACTGTATGTCCATGTTTGCATATTACTCTATAGCAGTGGTTCTCCATGTGGAATGTTAAGCATTGTAGGTAGCAGGTGACAGGCAGACATAATATTATAGCTGTGGCTACACACCTCAGTACATGCTCCCACAGATGCACTTCCGCAAACACATCACATTCGGGAGCTGGGTGGAGACTGCAATTCATTGGCCAATAGAAAGCAATGAAACACAGACAGGTCCACCCAACAGCCAATGGGAAAGCGGGAAAGTCTGTGTAACTGGCATGAGAGGGAAGATCCAGCTGCAGAATTATCCAATCGGTGGGGAGTGTGTGAGCAGAGCATCGCACCCAACAAACGCACAACTCCCATTATGTGGCAGGTGTTGTTTTTTTTTTTCTCGTGGCACAGCTACACAATTTCACCGCAGACTAGAACAACATAAGTAGATTAAAAATACATTTTAAAAAAAGATGGACATTGCCCCTCATCTAGCTGACATATTTTGAGAAACCTATAGTGGGGAGATACCAGGCCTGATATTAAGAGAGTAGTGTCTACTACCACATGCATTTCGAAACCCTGTCATAGGAAACAGTTTCTAGCAAAGCAAACACATAGTCAAAGACCTATAGTGGAGAGGAAGCAGACCTATCTTTAAGAGAGGAGCGGCTGCTGGCACACGCGTTTCGCATTTGAGGCCGTTTCCAATGAGAATACTGTACTGCATCTTTATCAGTGTTGCTATTCTGAGGCAAATGACTAAATATGGAGTAATAAGCCAAATTAAGAGGACTGATCCAGAGATTGCTGTTATACATACATCCCATGGTGCAGATCAAGCCATATTTACTAAAGCTGCCAGAGAGGATGCTTTACTAAACATGCTTCAAATACTCTAAAAAAAGAATGTTAACATGTTTTCATCAAACTCCCCCTCTGTATTGTGAGCGAGCAGGGCTACAAACACCTTATCCCCTGCATTAAACAATACATAATACATGTAAAACAAACAGATGAGAGCCCAGAGATGTAGGAGGAGGTACAAACAGAGAGACTGAGGCCCCCTGAATTCACAGTCTGGCAACCTGCACAGGAGCTTGAGTTACTATCAATGTGACTAATGGTTACAGCAAAGAGTCTACAGATAAAACACTGTGATTAACTTGTATTTACATAGGTGGGAGCGTTCGCAAATACTTCATCAGGGTCTTATGACTCACCCTATCTCTGGTGTCCTGTGCACTGGCTAATAGAAATCCGGATTACATGATAGCAGTCCCCAATCCAGACTGTCCTGCTTGATGTGGGATAATTTGGGGGGTTTCTCCTCTACGCCTGTTTGGTATTTTTTATTTATTTTTTATTTCCCCTCCTCTCACCTTGAACCCATTTTCTCACCATTCGATTTGACTAAGTTAAGATGCATAAAGGGACACTACCACTTACATAAGCTGTAACTAGATAACCTGGTCATTTAAAACAAAACACATATATAAAGCATATGCCACTGTTTGTTTGTTTGTTTTTATAAGACTGAATTAATTGCATATAAAAGGGGGAAAAACTGGCTGTTTATCTCCTGGCTCCATTTTGAGAATATTTCCCATGATGCAACATCGTCCAAAATCTTCCAGCCAGTCTCACTTTAGAACTGTTGCTAGAGTCTGCATGATGATGTCATAAGATACATCCCTGCTTTCCTTCTTGCTCCTGTGTATCATAGTGGGCAGGACTAGGTGGCTGTGTACACCTTTTTTTTTTTACCTGCCTTCCAGCGCAAAGAGAGAGTATTAACCTGATCAAACAGGATCATAACCCTGCCCCCTTGTGATGTAATAGTTACATTCCCCTCCCATTCAGTGCAAGTCTATGGTCAGAATTCTGACTTATAGACTGCATTCTGTGCCCCCAGCCCCAAAGTGAGATATACTAGTATTGTAAAGTCACTGGGGGGTGGCACCCAAAAACACTATGTTTCACAAAATAGCGGCTCACATAACAAAAACAAAAGACATATCTGAAATCAACAATGCAAGATAAAAAAAAATAAGAACTTTTCCCATTTTGCTGGGAGTGTCCCTTTAAAGGGACTGTATCACCTGAATATTGTTTTTACTGTGCATGTAGAGCATTAAAAAATTATTGAAAATGATCCATACATTGTATTAGCAAAACTGCAAGTAAATGGCTAAATTAGGAGAACCATGTATTTTAAATGTGTCTGTGGAGTCTCCCGCTTATGACATCACCTGTGGCACGCTATGCAAATTAACTGGTATTTAATGGAGAATGTCTAATTTGCATATTAGGCCACAAGTGATGTCATAAGCAGGAGACTCCACAGGCACATTTAAAACATGTTTTTTCCCCCAGTTTTGCCAATACAATGTATAGATCATTTTCAATGATTTTTCTATGCTTTACATTCACAGTAAACACAATATTTAGGTGACACCGTCCCTTTAAAGTCTGCGGCAATATATTATACCCCGCAAACATGCTTTTCATTAGTAGCTACTATTTCATAGACTTACCATTACTGAAACTCATGATGATGTAAGGTGGGATATTTTTTTTTTAACTCTCAGTGGTGCAAGAAAGATGAATTTCAGCAATTTTTTTCTTCTTGTTTAAGTTTTGCCTAAGCCCAGTTTCTTCACCTGGCATTTCTCCATCATGTCCTCTTGATAACAATTGCACACATTCACTTTTTATTGCTTACCACGGCATACGCAATCAACTGTATCTTACTTGACAACAGACATATGTAAGGGTGTCATTTGCCGCTGGCTGCTGAACTGCAACTCCCAAGATGCTCTACCAAGAGGGGGACATTATTAATTTCTAGTATGACTACATCCACTTTCCTCCTTTCGCACATTAGCCCCTGGGGCAACGCAATTGCATACACCTACCCCCTAGGTTTAAGCGGGAGTCCTGTCCTGCAGCCTTACAATAACTATATGTTCTATGAATATAAACACAGTAGCTTTTATTTTTCCTTTTTTTTTTTTTTAAAGTAGGTTAAAAGTTGAAATATTTTTTTATGAGACTAACTTGGTACTGGAGGTGGTGGAGGTTTTGCAGACCGAAATTTGACTGGACAAGATCCCATACACTAAATGTGATAAATCCTGTTAGTGAAAAGGCACAATATTGTTACACTGTGGCCACTTTCTTATTTAATCACAAATACTCGCTTATGAAGTAGGTATGGAGGTAAACAGGCCATTCTTGCTTACCCACAATCCCTTGCAAACACTGCATACGTTTGCGATGGTTGATGCTCTGCTGACTGTACTGCAGTTTACAGCGGACGGGTTTCCCCTTTGTCGTTATCCCACCCGAACTGGGGCGCTGTGTGCATGGTGCATTCTTCTCAGATTGCCAGAAATCGAGCTCATCAAAATGAGTTCCACAAACCACTGTCTATGTGTGGGTTTCCCGGCACTGCACCTCTATCCTGGACTATGCTAGAAAGGCTGAATAAGTGTGCTCTGGCCTACGGTCCAGACGGCCAACTCCTGTCCTCCAGCTGCTGCTGGACTATAAATCCCATAATCACCCACTAGGTTTCTGGAATGGCAGAGAATTATAATATCTGTAATCCAGAAACAGCTGGAGGGCCACAGTTGGACTACTAGGCTCTAAGACAGGGCTAGGCACCCTGCAGGCCCTCTAGGTGTTGCTGGCCAACATTTCCCATGTTCCTCTGCCATTCTTTTATCTGAGAGCATTATGGGAGATGTACTTCATTAGCAGCTGGAGGGCCGCAGGTTGCCTACCCCTGCTCTAAAGTGTCCCTGTATATAGTGTATATTTAGGAAAACAAGGCAATCATTGCTGACCTTATTTGCATATCCTTACCCCAAGAAACCCTTTCAGCATTGTATACAGGTAATGTCTGTGGTGGATGTGTAAATATGTTTAATAATTCTCTACTCACTGCAACATCCATTGCCTCTTACCACTACCGTTACCTGACAAATGTGTTGGGGTTTTTTTTTTTGTTACATTTCATTCCTTCAGTTTCCGTTGGATGTGTTTACAGAAAGTGTCCTGTCTAAAGCATTGGCTGCTTTTGTAATTACCATCTTTGCACTAAATCCTTCTTGTGTCTCAAACCACAATCATCATTTTCTGTAGAATTCATTGATGACTTTTTTTTTTAATCAATCTTTAGTTATTTTTTTTTTTAGAAAGTCCTTGCCACTCCAGTCTGCAACCAAAACCCCAACTAGGTCCCGGCCTATGGTGTGCAGACTGGAGGGTGGGACGCAGCAGACTGAAGGGGGCAACAAAAGAGTCAGTGCTACCACTGTTGGTGGAACATCTTCCCTCACATATGGGCTGCCGCCACTGGCAAGGCCAATGAAGGCCAAAATGTACGTTAGTGGGTGCTGTGTCCCTTGTGCGTAGAAGGCTTGCCAGGCATTTCAGGTCTGGACTGCCCTTATGGGTGGGTGCAGGCGAGCAAAAAACACTGATGCCCCTCCCGATTAGGTTACATCTTATAGGGGTGACTCTTTTAGCTTTGGTTGGTCTCAGTGATGGAGTTCCCAGTTCCTTGTTTTTGTCTCTTTGGAGCTCTGTGATTCAAGCTTCCAGAAAAGAGAGACAATAGAGGAGAAAGGGGTTTGGGTGCAAAATAGGGACTGGTCTGGACCAGGGGCGTATCGTGGCCCTGAGTGAAATGCGTGTTGCCAGTCTGGACCACACCTGTCACTCAGGGGCACGATGTATCTTGTGTATTTCAGGGGGTTTGTCTGCTGTGAACAATGAATAACTTAAATATGGCTCTGAGAGATGTCCAAATATTTGTGTAAAAAGTCAAATACAGTGTGGGGATTACTCTAAGGAATGTGGACGTATCAACTAAACAATATATGAGTCCACTGACAATGCCCAGAAACAGTGTAAATGTGCAGAATGGCAGAAGTCTATTTACACATTGTAATAATCTATTTAAAGATTGCTATACATTACGATACAACATCAAACATACAAAAAAAGATATTCATTGCAAAAATAAACGCTATATAGACTGTATTCATGAAAGAGGGAATTGACAAGGGAACTGGGGAATAGTGAGGGGTGGTGGTGAAACACTGAAGGATTCTGGGGGATAATGGAAATAATGGTGCTAGAGACACTGGGGGATAGTGGAAATGATGGTTAGAGGGACACTGGGGGATAGTGGAAATTATGGTTAGAGGGACACTGGTGGATAGTGGGGATGGTGGTTAGAGGGACACTGGGGGATAGTGGAAATGATGGTTAGAGGGACACTGGTGGATAGTGGGGATGGTGGTTAGAGGGACACTGGTGGATAGTGGGGATGGTGGTGAGAGGAACACTGGTGGATAGTGGGGATGGTGGTGAGAGGAACACTGGTGGATAGTGGGAATGGTGGTTAGAGGGACACTGGTGGATAGTGGGAATGGTGGTTAGAGGGACACTGGGAGGATAGTGGGGGTGGTTGTGAGAGGGACACTGGTGGATAGTGGGGATGGTGGTGAGAGGGACACTGGGAGGATAGTGGGGGTGGTTGTGAGAGGGACACTGGTGGATAGTGGGGATGGTGGTTAGAGGGACACTGGGGGATAGTGGAAATGATGGTTAGAGGGACACTGGGGGATAGTGGAAATGATGGTTAGAGGGACACTGGTGGATAGTGGGGATGGTGGTTAGAGGGACACTGGTGGATAGTGGGGATGGTGGTGAGAGGAACACTGGTGGATAGTGGGAATGGTGGTTAGAGGGACACTGGGAGGATAGTGCGGGTGGTTGTGAGAGGGACACTGGTGGATAGTGGGGATGGTGGTGAGAGGGACACTGGTGGATAGTGGGAATGGGGGTTAGAGGGACACTGGTGGATAGTGGGTATGGTGGTGAGAGGGACACTGGAAGATAGTGGGTATGGTGGTGAGAGGAACACTGGTGGATAGTGGGGATGGTGGTGAGAGGGACACTGGTGGATAGTGGGGATGATGGTGAGAGGGACACTAGGGAGATAGTGGTTAGAGGGACACTAGGAGGATAGTGGGGATGATGGTGAGAGGGACACTGGGAGGATAGTGGGGGTGGTTGTGAGAGGGACACTGGTGGATAGTGGGGATGGTGGTGAGAGGGACACTGGTGTATAGTGGGAATGGTGGTTAGAGGGACACTGGTGGATAGTGGGGATGGTGGTGAGAGGGACACTGGGGGATGGTGGGGATGGGGGTGAGAGGGCCACTGGGGGATAGTGCGGATGGTGGTGAGAGACACACTGGTGGATAGTGGGGATGGTGGTTAGAGGGACACAGGATTGTTGGGATGGTGGTGAGAGGGACACTGGTGAATAGTGGAAATGATGGTTAGAGGGACACTGGTGGATAGTGGGGATGGTGGTGAGAGGGACACTGGTGGAGAGTGGGGGTGGTGGTGAGAGGGACACTGGTGGATAGTGGGGATGGGGGTGAGAGGGTCACTGGGGGATAGTGGAAATTATGGTTAGAGGGACACTGGTGGATAGTGGGGATGGTGGTGAGAGGGACACTGGTGGATAGTGGGGAGGTGGTGAGAGGGACACTGGTGGATAGTGGCGATGGGGGTGAGAGGGACACTGGTGGATAGTGGGGGTGGTGGTGAGAGGGACACTGGGGGATAGAGGGGATGGGGGTGAGAGGGTCACTGGGGGATAGTGTGGATGGTGGTGAGAGACACACTGGTGGATAGTGGGAATGGTGGTTAGAGGGACACTGGTGGATAGTGGGGATGTTGGTGAGAGGGACACTGGTGGATAGTGGGGAGGTGGTGAGAGGGACACTGGTGGATAGTGGCGATGGGGGTGAGAGGGACACTGGTGGATAGTGGGAATGGTGGTTAGAGGGACACTGGTGGATAGTGGGGATGGGGGTGAGAGGGACACAGGTGGATAGTGGGGATGTTGGTGAGAGGGACACTGAGGGATTTCTGTGATTCAGTGAAACTGGTACCCATAACAGAGACAAAAATGGCAGATTTACAAGAACAGAAGGAGACTAGCAGGACAGGACCCCCCAGTACCCCTGGTCCCATTACAGCTGTAATAGTTGTATCATACTGAAGGCATTGGATGTTTCACTTGCATCTTTATGTGACAAAACAAGTGACGTTTCTCTGTAACTACATGAATTTGAGGGATTATAAAAAGTACAAGTTACTGTTACTGCAGTGTGTGACATGCACTATGTACTAAACATTAAATAGTATCATATCCAACTGGAACAGAAGGCGATCAGGGGATAGACACTGTGCCCCAGAGCCAGACATCGCTATCAGGGGACTGTCCCTATAATACCCGTAAACTACACTATAAAGTCATAACAAGAAATCATCTAGATAGAGAGGCGGACTCTGCGGCAAGGACGATGAGATCATCACTTAAGCCACATTAGAAAAGACAATGCTCTGAGGAGTGGGAACATCAGAATATTCTATTATCCTTCCTACGTCTGGATTGTAAGCCACAAAATGCCTTTCCCACTCACACAATCACAGAATCTGCTTTTATGCAGTTTTTGTAGATTTTTTTTCAGTGTTCTAGATTTTGTACAAAAAAAAAGGTTACTATTAATTATTTGTTGTGTCTTTTAGTGACATTGTGGTAAATAAAATAACTCTTGTTGGCCAGTGGTGTATTAAGTGGGTGTCAGGGTGTCTATGAGTCTGTCAAGGTCAGTCCTTCGAAAAGGGGAAAAAATGGCGGCCAAAGGGGAAAGATCACTATGCAGCAATGAGTAATATACAGCAAAAACTGTGAACAAACACAAAGAAGACAGAATAAAACCCTGCTCATGGATGATCTAAACAAAACAAGCAACAATGATAGAGGGGATAATAAAAAAAATACTTGCTCAAAAAAATATATGTAAATAAACCAAAATATACATGTCACGGAAGGGCTACTAGGATGGGTAGCTCCTACCGGAATCAGTTCCACAAGATACACTCCTCAGGTCCAGGATAACCCAAATCTCCAAAAGGGGCTATGGTCACTGGTTCCCCGCAGCAATCCCCCAACAAAGCGGACGAGACCGGTCGTGTTGGGTAAAATCACAAGAACTTTTTGATTGATTGGAAACACACAGAATACATACAGTCTAAAAATCTTAATAACACAGATTAGAGTTTAGGATACAATTGTGAATGGGCAGATTTAAGAGGTTTTACACTTTACATGGGGAATGGGGACAGGAATTGAATTTGGTGCCAAAAGGTTGGCGACCAATAGGAGCGGGGCAAACAGGGAGCGACCAATCAGCACATCGCCGTGGAGGCTCTTCAAAACAATTGAACAATCAGCGCTGTGCTACATGTGAACTGGCATATGAAATACGGCTGAACGGTTATCCCCCACTAGCCAATCAGAGAACGAGCGACACATTCCCGTCTATAACTTAGCTATTGGGCCTTTAAACGGCCGGCCAATCAGGGACATGCCAACAATTCAAATATGGCGAATGCCACCAGAGACCAGGCTTAACCTTTATTGAAGAATTTGGTCTCTGGCTTGTCATCCGAAATACACAAAACAGTGAAATAGCCCTTTCAGTGCAGGTAAAGGGGAAGACACACATAACTTAGCCAAGACACGGGGGTACTGACGAACAGCATAACATGGTTGGTCGCGGGGCTACCGTGACAATACTTACAAAACAAGTATAACCCATAGAGCAATAAAAAAAAATATGGTGAAGTGCATCCCAATATATAGTGATGAAAATAAAAACATATGGCCCTCACAAGAATGGCTTGGATGATGCAATGGAGCAACAAATAAGCATGAAAGTGAACACTGGTTATTACATGATGAAAATGATAGAAGTGACATCAAATGTGGAAGGTGGAAGGATTAAACAAATGAATAAAATAAAAATACAATCTGAATGAATCCACTTTAATAAAATAGCGCATTCATTATACATTGTACCGGGACAATCTCAGTGAGATGGCTTAGAGGGGGAAATTTATCAGGGTGGTCCCTGTACAATATATAGTTAAAATGGTGAGATGGAATGTTCATCTAACTTTAACTCACCTTTTACTGAATAGCCCCCTTTATGTGTCCAAGCCATTGAGTATATAAAATATATTATATTATATAAAAATATATATATATTGTTTCTTCTATAATACAAATCATATATTAGTACAGGAGTAAATAATTATTAATAGATAAATGTATATATATATATAGATAGATAGATAGATAGATAGATAGATAGATAGATAGACCAGGGGTGCACAATGTATATATATATATAGATAAACCAGGGGTGCACAATATATATATATATATATATATATATATATAGATACACCAGGGTTGCACAATGTATAAATATATAGATACACCAGGGGTGCACAATGTATATATATATATATATAGATACACCAGGGGTGCACAATGTATATATATATATAGATTCACTAGGGGTGCACAATGTATATATATATATATATATATAGATACACCAGGGTTGCACAATGTATATATATATAGATACACCAGGGGTGTACAATGTATAAATATATAGATACACCAGGGGTGCACAATGTATATATATATAGATACAACAGGGGTGCACAATTCCTTTAAATAAAACAAATTGCTGCAACAGTCTGCTCTCTGCGCCTTTCTATTTAATATTACACTGATAAGGAGATGGCACACCCTGTATCTCAGGAAGAAACATTCTGCCTGATCTATTCTAAGAATTGAAGAGCACGCATGTAATCCAGGCCACCCAAATAGAGAGATTATGTGGACACCATCCCCTGTAGCAATAAGGTCTGAACACACATCCCTGAGATTGTGCATCATCAGTAGCGAAACAGATGGCGTGAAGTAACTCACAGTGGAGAAATGACTGGGGCTGACGAAATGTAAACTTAACTGTAGTCAAAGCAAGATAAGGAGCAAAGTGTTCCATGAAAACTGAAAGTATAGCGATGGCTGTTATACCCTTAGTCCAGGTTAGGTTCCCTGTACTGCCTGACTGTCCACACTCTACACATCTGCATTTGTTTCAGAAAGCTTGAGCTGTTCCTTGACTTATTCCCCTTTTGTGGGTATTTAATTCCGGGGTAACATAGATATCCTGGCTGTTGTTTCGAGTTTAGTTGAGGTTGAGGACAATGACTGTGAGTTAATGAGGCCCCATTATATACATTCATCACCATACAGTCACTCTAGCAGCGCTATTTAGCGTTATATTAAAGTAAGTAATAGGCTCTTTAGTAGCGACATACTTGGATCTTCTCACCCATAATTGCCCCCCAGCAATGCAGGATTTCAGCAAGAGAAACAATGGCTGAAGGGTCTTTGTCTGTCATGACCTCTAAAAAAAATCAGGTCCACAAGATAGAGTTCCCAAATCAGTTGGGGGGTATGTTTGTTACAATGGTAATATTAGTAAATGGACATGTAACGTATACAAGCTTACTCTCACCCATCTCTTACTCCTTGAGAATAATGTTTGATAGCATAATAAGTCCTTTGTCTTCTGAGAGGAGGATTTCCTGAGTCATATCCTAAGTATATTGTAATATTATTATTAGACTATGGAATATAAATGGGAAAACTGCTCACAAGTATTATCAAGTCAATTACCCAGTGAACTGTTAGGAATCTGACAGATCTTCCCCTGTTGGACTTGTAAATGGTACATGATCTTTTACATGTTACAATAGTCTGAAATACCAAGCAGCTAGCTAATTTGGATTATTGCCTCAAGATCCAGACCCAAATTATTTCGGAACCTGGCATTGTTTTTTGGGGAATTCTTAGATATCCAGAAAATCTCTGTAGAAACACACAATGCATGAGGATCAATCCTCGCAATCTCTTATAATGAAAACTTCAACTAACCATGAATTGCATATGACACAGAAATACACCAAACAAACATAAAACAATAAACAATTCTGGCATGGGCCCGTGGAGAAGGAGGAGATCTCCAAACGGAACACAAACCCAGATGTGGTCTCCTAGAACATAACCAAAACTCTACCATGCCTCAATCCACCTTCTTACTGCTATGTGACCCTTCTAATAGCTGAATCTCTCAATACACTTATCCCATGATAGCTTTACTGTAAACACCTTGCCTCAGTCTCCCCCTTTTCCATTTGCCACTGAAACAAAATTTGTACCCACAATATTATGAATCACAACCTGATTACATGACCATGGCCAGATCAACGTGTAGAATAAATACGAACAAACCTCCAGGCTGCTATTCAACCCATTGAGAGAGGAAGTGGTAACTCCATCATCCCCTCTAGCATTCTATCTTCTGTCTGAACCCTTTTTAAGTTTCTGTCTTTGGAGTTTCGTTTGTTTCCTCAGTTGCCAGATGAATTTATGGAGACCTTTCACATCACTGATCCCAGGACTGATAGGTACAATGAACCAAGTGAACTGACTGTTGTACAAAGGATAAGACCATTCCTGGAAGATTCACCTTAGGACTTTGAGTACCAAGGATAGCATCTTTGTTTCTTCCTGTATGTGGCATTAATATTAATATGAAAAGTTTACAATGTATAACATGTGGACCTACAACCAAATCCTCCATTGGCCCTCAGCAATAATTATAATAGCAGAAGGGGTGATTTGTAAAACTCCAAGTTCTAAAAGTGTTTTAAGTAATCCAAAGAAAAGGAAAGAGGCTCTGCAATTATTGCTAAAATAAAGAAATAACTCTTACTTTATTCTAGTGCATATCAGTGATATGTTCTGCAAGACAACGCGTTTCGTGGCTTTGCTAAAGCTTAATAGTAAGTAGGTAAAGACACAAAATACCTTGAGTCTTATGGAAATTGTCACCTTTCCTATTATCCCTGATATGCACTAAAAAAATTAAGGCCAGTACGCTTGCACTACTACAAAGGAGACCCAATCAGCTGGACCTTCCCATTGGTGACTGCACTTTTAAACCCAGCACTGACTTTTGATAAACAGCCCCCATAGTGCTTAACATTCAGATATTTTCAGTTTTTCAAGTATGCCCTAGGGATGTTACATTTGCACAAATCACGCTTACTTATTAATGGCACTCATTTTATTGATCTGGGAAGGATGAAGGGCAGTGTCAACACCACTAGGAATTGAACATGCAACCCCGATGGTTGAACAGATGCTATATATATGGCACACAAACCCGCTCAGCTATTACATCAGCCGGTATACTTTTCTCCAGGTCTTCTTATCTCCCTCACTAAAGCAGGCTGATGTAGGTTGCAGATAGGAAGGAGCCTATTGTACCAATGAGTCATCTTTCCCAGCAGGTGGAGAGCTGTCAGTCCTGTATAAATGTGTTTGCTGTGGGTGATTTATGAGGTAAATCACTGGAAGTAGACTCAGCAGAAGATGTGTGTTAGTCTATTACAGCACTGTGCATGGTGTCTGTAACACGTATCTTGAGTACCTTATCACTTGCTCGTCTGGTTTGGCGTGAGAGCGGTGATGCGTTGCATGGGACAAGCGAACCAGATTTTATTCCTGTTGTGAGTTATTTACGAGTTATTTTATGAAATGTGGGGGTCACAGCTAGAGATGTCTGAGCATTTTAAAGAAGCAGGTTTATTTATTTATTTTTGAAATGCACAAATTATTCTTGCTTGTTATCCATTGTTTTACGTTTTGTTTTTTTTCTCAGCTAGAATAGCTCTGCCTCATTTCTGGTCCAGAGCATTCTTTGCTCACGCTACTGGTTTTACAACGATTTAACTCTTGGATTGCCCTCCAGTTAAGCTGTAAGAAGCACCAACAGGAGCTGTTCTCAATATTTAGAAGACAATACAGACTGCAGTACAAATTGTGCAAATGCTCAATACAACTTAAACTTCAGTATCGGGGGAAATAAAGTAATTAATACAATTTTTATTCCATTAAGACACATAAAAATGATAAAATACCATATAAAAAAAACACCTGGACATGTATTACATATACAAACTTTTGCAAACAATAAGTCCTGACGCATTGTGTCATAAAGGCAGTCAGAGAGTTTGCACAAAACAGAGGGGGGTTTTCACTAAAAGGTGAGTTGGGGTGAAATTAGGTAAGTTCAGGTGAGTTGAACATTTCCTCTCACCAAATTAGCTATATTTTTCTTAGTGGAGGAAACTCACCATGTTTGCCCCCGCACATCTCACCTTTTAGTGATTAGTCCCAAGAGACAAGCAAATATCCTACAAGAGATACATTTCGGCTGAAGAAGCCTCACAGCGAAGCGCGTCAGGTCTTCTCTAAGTGTACATTTAGTTTTGGGGTTTTTTCGTTCAAACTCTCTGAAATGGATCTCTTGTCGGATATTTGCTTGCCTCTGATTTTTTTTTTTCATATCCTCTGAAGAAGCCTTTACGGTGAAACGTGTCAGGTCATGTTGTTTGAACAAGATTGTATGTGCAATACATATCTAATGGTTTTATTATGTGTCGTTTTATCATTTTTATTTGTATTCCTGAATTCAAAATTGTATGAATGACTACATCTTTGCCAGGTTTTGAAGCTTTAGTTTTCTTTAAGTGTTTGCACCCTTTCTACTGCGCTACGTAGGGGGATCTGCACAAACTATACGTGGAATGGGTGTGTATAAGTTCAGAGGTTTGTAGGGGCCATACCTCTCACACTGTATGGAGCAAAAGAGTTCCATCGCAGACCTTTCAAACAGTATGGTTTAAAACTTTTCACCAAGGAATTGTCCGGCTGTATTTGTGGAATGTAAGATGAAAGGGGAGAATGTTGTGTTTTCTTGGAATTGTAGTATCACTACTTCTCTTTGATGACATTTTTTTAAGAGGCTGATCGGGTCTCTTGTGATTCCCGATGTGACTCCAGTTACTTCAGGGCAGAGATTCCTTTAAAATTCCTGTAAAATAAAAAGCCTTTTCATGTTTGGGTATCGAGGGCTTTCAGCTCATTCTGTCTTGCGAATTCCTAATTCCAAAGCGGTTTCTTCTTTTGCTTTACACAAAGAGTTTTTTTTGTTCCAATTTTTAACAACTTATCAAGTTTAGAACAAACTTTACCACACAGAGATTGCCAGAGATACTAACAAATAAGCAGATTGGACATGTTGCATATGTGAGGATTTAATCGGCATTAGTGAAGATTTGATCGTTTGGACGTTGGACTTAAGTTTTGGAGATTTCACATAAGATGGGGCCATTCATATTTTGGACCCTGATACCTCTCATGTCCCTCGCTCGCAGTGCACCTGTTTTCTAGTATCCATTACACTCCATCCATGACTCTAAAATGTCGGAATGTATTTTAACGTGGATTGAGTAAGAGAGCTTCCATGACTAAGGCAGATACGTAAATGTATAACCCAGAATAATTTCTGAAGTAGTGACGTGGTGGAAATGAAGAGGCCATAGTGTTTATTAAGATAATAAAAACACTTTGACCAGCATAGTTAAAACCAGTTAAGTCAATAGTGCTATACTATTCAATTTCAGTGACAAAACTGGAACTTGGTTAATATTTTGTTTACTGGAACCCAACTTGCTGAGTCCTTGGCAACCAGGACTTGGGCCCCCAAGAGACAGGCACTGGAGTAGACCGCCAAGATGTAAGTCTGCCGGCGTAATCCAAAGCACAGTAGCGGTACGATAAGGAACTCCCGCAGAATTGTGACCGGGAAGACCAGCCTGTAGCTATCCAAGCTACTAGTCCCGAGTGCCATGCCCCGCTGGGGGGACATTGAGCTAAGCATAATCTACTGAAGAGAGAATACACAACAGATGGGGGGAAACTGTTTTATTTAATGAAAAGTGTAGTGTGCCTGACTGTGTGCTGACTTATATAGATTCTGATCCCCATCTAGAACCCAGGCACATGGCAGGAATCAGTTTAAACTAGGGGTTATTATGGCTATCCCTATCATTTAGACCTTCCATGCAATGCCTACTCCAGGCCATATCGTTAGTTAAATAGGTCTTAAAATGTATAGGTGCTTCCAATAAAACTGGCAAAAATGAGGCATGTGTGAAGCTGTAGCCTGAAAATTATTTATTTCTGGATATAGTCCCTAAACCCCCACCCACAAGTTTTAATCAATAATGCATCCACCTCTCTCTTTCATTTCTTCAGCGAGTCTTCTTACCTTCCTACTACTTCCTAAAAATCAGGAGCTTAAAAATACCTAATTAGTGTCGGAGAATCTCCGGCAAATGCTGTTTTACGGAGGTCCTTCTCTCCCATACTGGAAAGTGTTGGGAGTTATAAAAAGACGCAATCGTTGTTTTATGGCCTCTCCCGAGACTTTTATACATAACCCCCATCGTCATTACCTGTCATTAAATTCGGGACAGGAGTCACAGGAGCATTAGGAATTTCTTCTTAGATTTCTGCCTCTCATAGCAAGTTATACCCATACGTAACAACTACTAAAGCCAGTGATGGGCTTTATAAGGGATTGTCCTACGTACTCTAGAGGTCTGAAGTAATGCGACCAAAGAAGGCTTTAGGATAAATTATCAGGGAAGTTGCTCAGGTTCTTCTAGAGCAAGATTATAGAGTAGATTTTGGGGTAGGTGTTGGTGTTTGATTTTTTTTTCTGCTTACCGATACCAAATAGTTCATTCCAATTAAAGTTTATTTGATTTACTATAGAAGGCGGTTTATTTGTGTGTGCTTCTCTACACTCTACATTTGTGTAGAATGTCTTGGCTGGCTTATCGTATGGAATCTATAATAATTTGGATGCCGCTACAAATGCTTAGCTGTGCAAATTTTGTATTTCGGCTCTGGCGGTGATTCATGCAGTGTATATGAAAAATAAGTCTTACACAATAGGGAGAAGCTCGTAAATAATGGAACTAACGGGTCTTCCCCCTTAGCCACGGCAAGTTAGCAGTTTCCATGAATAGTCTAAGGAGCTCGATAAAGAAATACTTCAACTTGCAAAAAAAAAATATATATATATATATACACGAAAAAAGCAGAACTGGAGAAATTAGGAAATCACCCATCATGGGAGCAGGGTAATGGAGATGAGGAAAGATTGCAGATGTTTAATCCCCCTAGAAGTGAAACATGCAACGTAAACTAAATATGTATAACGTATAGGTTGTAATCATATGCAATGAACTGAGTCTCATTGAGTAGGCAGAGATATACTGTAATCCCACTCATTTCTCGTAAAACAAAGAGATTCTAAACCCTCGGTGGCCAAGTCCGTCATCACCTCTTCTGAGGGAAGGGGTAGAGAAAAATATTGCAGAATAAGCAAATATTTTCGAGATATTGTATATTCCAATTATTTCTCATAAATCCCTCTTTGCTACCGTCTTTGACAGCATCCTTTCTAACACTGATTAAGACAAATGTTAACGCCAATAGGTTTTTAGAAACATGAATTCAATTAAGCGCCAATGGCTTTGTCAGTGTTGTTTCAACTTGATTTGTTATATATTTCATAATTCCATATAATGGTTTTTTTTTCTTGCAAACCTTTTTAGGAGGTTTTTTTTTTTTTTTTTATAGATTTTTTATTTTCATGACAGTGTTAATACGTTTCATAAAAATAGGCATAAAAGATTATTTTTCATATGACAGAAATAAAACATGAACTGACTTCAGAGAACAAGTGTGCAGCTTATGTATACTGATGAATATGCTGACATCTAAGCCGGTTCCAACAGTAATAAGTCACGTCTAACTTCCTTCTTCTCCAAACTTAACCCTCTTAGCAGAGGTAGGGACACCGATACAACAAATTCCAAACATTCAAGCCAATCAATTATTATGGGTCCAGAGAGGCACCATCCACAAAGGATATCTCCGTTATAAGTAAATAGCCGACTCTCCGGATCCATTAGAAATATAATCAAAATATTTAGTACTATTTTTTTTTTTTTTAAACAACGCAGGTATCTCACATCAAAATAAACAAAAATGATTAATGTTACATACGGCAGAGATAGTACCTAGAAACATATATGTACGGCATATATATTCCGTTATATATACTGTTGTGTGAGCCCAATCTGACATTAAGAGCTAGGGGCTATTCGTAAGTTAAATTACTTGAGGACATACACACAGTGAACTAGTACTTCCTCTCCCAATATTATTTTATGGTCAGATTACTGAGATACCAAACATCCTATAGGGTGGTCAGTATATCTGGTAGGTGACAATTCAATACAGGGAGTGCAGAATTATTAGGCAAATGAGTATTTTGACCACATCATCCTCTTTATGCATGTTGTCTTACTCCAAGCTGTATAGGCTCGAAAGCCTACTACCAATAAAGCATATTAGGTGATGTGCATCTCTGTAATGAGAAGGGGTGTGGTCTAATGACATCAACACCCTATATCAGGTGTGCATAATTATTAGGCAACTTCCTTTCCTTTGGCAAAATGGGTCAAAAGAAGGACTTGACAGGCTCAGAAAAGTCAAAAATAGTGAGATATCTTGCAGAGGGATGCAGCACTCTTAAAATTGCAAAGCTTCTGAAGCGTGATCATCGAACAATCAAGCGTTTCATTCAAAATAGTCAACATGGTCGCAAGAAGCGTGTGGAAAAACCAAGGCGCAAAATAACTGCCCATGAACTGAGAAAAGTCAAGAGTGCAGCTGCCACGATGCCACCAGTTTGGCCATATTTCAGAGCTGCAACATCACTGGAGTGCCCAAAAGCACAAGGTGTGCAATACTCAGAGACATGGCCAAGGTAAGAAAGGCTGAAAGACGACCACCACTGAACAAGACACACAAGCTGAAACGTCAAGACTGGGCCAAGAAATATCTCAAGACTGATTTTTCTAAGGTTTTATGGACTGATGAAATGAGAGTGAGTCTTGATGGGCCAGATGGATGGGCCCATGGCAGGATTGGTAAAGGGCAGAGAGCTCCAGTCCGACTCAGACGCCAGCAAGGTGGAGGTGGAGTACTGGTTTGGGCTGGTATCATCAAAGATGAGCTTGTGGGGCCTTTTCGGGTTGAGGATGGAGTCAAGCTCAACTCCCAGTCCTACTGCCAGTTCCTGGAAGACACCTTCTTCAAGCAGTGGTACAGGAAGAAGTCTGCATCCTTTAAGAAAAACATGATTTTCATGCAGGACAATGCTCCATCACACGCGTCCAAGTACTCCACAGCGTGGCTGGCAAGAAAGGGTATAAAAGAAGAAAATCTAATGACATGGCCTCCTTGTTCACCTGATCTGAACCCCATTGAGAACCTGTGGTCCATCATCAAATGTGAGATTTACAAGGAGGGAAAACAGTACACCTCTCTGAACAGTGTCTGGGAGGCTGTGGTTGCTGCTGCACGCAATGTTGATGGTGAACAGATCAAAACACTGACAGAATCCATGGATGGCAGGCTTTTGAGTGTCCTTGCAAAGAAAGGTGGCTATATTGGTCACTGGTTTGTTTTTGTTTTGTTTTTGAATGTCAGAAATGTATATTTGTGAATGTTGAGATGTTATATTGGTTTCACTGGTAAAAATAAATAATTGAAATGGGTATATATTTGTTTTTTGTTAAGTTGCCTAATAATTATGCACAGTAATAGTCACCTGCACACACAGATATCCCCCTAAAATAGCTAAAACTAAAAACAAACTAACAACTACTTCCAAAAATATTCAGCTTTGATATTAATGAGTTTTTTGGGTTCATTGAGAACATGGTTGTTGTTCAATAATAAAATTAATCCTCAAAAATACAACTTGCCTAATAATTCTCCACTCCCTGTATAGTGGTATCTAACATTGACTACATCTAGCCCTTGTAGCTAGAGTTGGAATGTGTACCAACAAATGCATAACATCAAAACATAACTGTTGTGGTTTCAGAAATTGACCTTCTATCAGTAAGATCTCAGAGTAAGCATAGTGTCCCCACTCTGAATCCACAAGAACATGAGCAACATATATAATATGAACGGCTATTGTTAAAAACAGTGGTTAGGGGGAGACCGGAATATAGCAGGTTTAGGAGGAGAGCAATGTGAGTAAAAAAAAAAAAAAGGGGGAGAAAATGCGGGGCATGGCATTATGTTCATGGTGAATTTGGGCAAGATAAAATGGGAATTTCAAAGTCCTCTCTCCTTGATCAGTCACTGAGATAGAATTCTGCTGCCCGGGGGTACTGTTTTTGTCTTCTGGGGGGCTTCAGTGGATTCATCTGCACTGCTGCCGCCTGGGTTCCATGAAGAAGGGGGCGTAAAAGGTGGAGCATGTTGATTTAAAGGTCTTGCCGGGAGGGTAGGCATAGGAGGGAAGGAGAGATCCGAGAGGAAGGACTGAGTCTCTCGAACATCGGTTAGGAGGTGCGTCAATCCATCTTTGCGGACCAAAAGAGAGCGAGCCGGGCCCCATTGGTATTGTACCTGCAGGGTACGGAGATGAGTGGTTAGGGGACGTAGTGAACATCGCCAGGCAACCATCGGATGGGTCAGGTCCGGGAATGCTTGCAAGTTGTGGGATTCAAACTTGATTGGGTTAGGGCCCTGGAACCTTGCCAGGAAAAAGGACTTGTCTGTAAAACTTCGGAATTGGATTATAATGTCCCTAGGGGAGTCTGGTGACGCAGCTGTGGCTTTTGCCACTCTGAACATGTCATCGAAACGCAGTGGTCTGCCTTGAGTAGTGGGGGAGAGTTGTGCTAATAGCCGTCTTATGAGGTTCGGTACTTCTTGTAGGTCTATTCTCACCACTCAGCCTTATATTTTTGCGACGTGATCTATTTTCTAGTTCTTCAAGTTTAAGATGAAGCGCATCCTGTTGCTTGTCAAGGGCTCTATAGTGTTTCCCCAGTTTTTCCACCTTAGAGTCAGAGATCTTTTTCTCAGTTTCCAGGTGTGTCACTTTGGTCTCCAAAGCTTTAATGTTACAATGAATGTCCGCCACTCCGCGATCAATTATTTGCTTTACTTCAGTGATAAGCAGTTGAAAGTCCTCTCTTGTGATTGGGGAATCTGTCTTAGCCGCAGATGGTGCTGGAGGTGAGTAATGGCGTGGTCCAGTCTCCAGTAAAGGAGAGTCCTCATAGTCGGAGTCTTCTGAGACGTCCAGCGTGTAGCCGGGTGGAAGCATATGTTGATTCAGAGACCTGGGGGGTCTGGTTAGCAGTACCCCTATGTCGTGAGACTCTGGGCCTGGTTTAGGCTTTCTGGACTTCCTCCCCATGGTGAGTATAGTCTCTAGACAGATAAGACCCTCTCAGCAAGGCGCTTTTTCTAGACAGTTAGTAGTTTTAAACCCTCCTAGGTAATTAGTCTGTCCAAGGTAGAGAGTGTGCTCTCTCAAGGCTTGGAGTCGAAAGCTCCTGATGTGTGTACTCTCCAGGGCCAAACAGACATACTACATGGAGGTGTTTGTTTGACCTGCCTGTGTTCCAGTGTGGAAGGGGGGTCAGTGTGATGCAGTGTCTCTCAGGGCTAGGGCTGCCCGTATGGGAACAGAAGAAGGCAGTTTGAATAAAATCGAGTAGGCCGCAAAAGCCGGGGACTTTCCTAGATCGCGCACCCCGCGATCGGGGTAGTGTGTGCGCGGTAGTCAGGATTTTCAACCAAGTGATCAGTTTTAAAGATACCTGAGTGCCTTGCTTGCTTGTGTCCCTTGGAGCCTTTGGCTATTGGAGAGGTGAAGGGAGAGGATCGCAGTGAGGCCGTTTTGGGGCCTTATTTCCCTCAGTTTCGGGCCTGGTTGGTACCTGAGACCCCTGGCCGGCTTTGGATGATGATTTAAAAGAGATAGATCAATAGCCCTTGCTGTGTGGAGTAGTCCTGAGCTTTCTTGTGCCCCGATGAGTAGTAGAGAATTGTGATTATTGCTGGATGGTAAAAGGCCTCAGAGGAGAGAGCAGAGTGCACGTCTTGTCATCATGGCCGCCGACCGGAACCCCAGGAGGTTTGTTTTTAACAAGGTCAAAGGTTTGCTTCCTGATGACAGGAACACTAACTTTTTTAACTTCAAATGGTCAAGGAGTAGGCTAATATTAAGCTAATATTTGCCTTATGTTGATTGTTTTTAGTGTGTTATATGTTTTCATATATGTTATTATATGTGTTATAAAGTTTATTAAAGTGTAATAAGTCATTACAGTGTGTTAGGAAATAAACGCTATCGCCTTTGAACTCCAACCGGTGAGTTGAGTCCTTTATTGGTAGGATATGTTCCCAGTGGGGTTCCCTAAGAAGATGTGTCTAAGTCATGTCATACTGTGGGGCAGGCAGATAATTTGGAGCATTTCAAGCGCAGAAAACCTTATTCAAACGGGATGTTAAGTCAACAATCTACATTTAAGCAGTTCAACCAATCACAATACAGAAACAATTATTAAAAATAAATGCATATTTATTAAGCCTTTTTCTCTTTTAAGGGTTTTTTGGTCACTTATTGTTCATGTTCAAACTGCTTAAAGTATCATAGATATGTTTATGTGCAAGTATTTTACACTATAATGTGCTAAAAGTATTTTGTTCACTCTGATTGGTGTGTCCACATTGAATAAATGTTTCACACATACCCTGTTTGTATTTCAGTGTATGTCTGAGTCTATCCAGAGATAATTATTTCTGTATTGTAATTGGTCGAACTGCACTTTGTATTTAAATGCTGATTGCTGCACTTAAAAGCACAGTCTAGTCCCCCAACTCACATTGGTGCAAGCTGAAGGTTACTTCTTGTGCAGGCATTCTGCATAAATCACATTTTTAATATTTGACTCAAGCCCCCCCCCCAGTCCCTCCCAGTGATTACTCTGCATGTTTACTGCAGGTGAGGCAGCACTGATTATATACATTGTGTGGATTGCAATAGAGTTGCTCTTATACACAGTAGGATCTATTAACAGTGCAACCCCTTGTCTGATGACATCACTAGAGAGACAGGATATTCCATTCATTTGAATTATTTTCATTGGTTCCTGCAGCAAAAATAAAAAAGGAAATTGACTTTTGGTCAGCTAGTGTGGGCAGTCCTTGTTTCTTGCAAACTGCTGTAATTTCACAATTTCATCTAGCTGTAAGTATTTTATATTTTAAGCAACGCAAAATGTAAAACATGCATTTTAAAGTACTTTGAAAGCTATTAATATGCATTAATATTTGGAAGATACATTTGGGGCACTAGACAGTCCCTTTAACATCACTTATGAATAAGCATCTCGGTACGCAAAATGTGTGATACGGTCTGCCTGCCCCACTCCATGTTATTTACACCAAACTAAATATAAATATATTTTTTTACCTTCAAAAAAAAAAAAAAATCATTTTCTTAATTGCATAATAAACCTGGGACACTTGTAATTTCATTGTCATGTCTTTCCCATGATCTTCACACCCATTCCTGAAGCTGACTGTCCCTGCCTGGATTTAAGTAGTCTGTGGATTTTTAGGAAGAGATCTTGCAAATGATGTGGTCTTACTTAGGTTTCCCTGTCTAAGGCAATTACAAGAAGCGATATTTTGGTGAACTGCAAGTGTGGTTATTGAGCAATTTGTTCCACTCGGAATCCAACTCGCATGTCATATATAAATGTAAAAAAAATAAATAAAGAGATTTTGTATAAAAAAATTAAAAAATAAATGTATATTTGGCTTTGGGATTCCCTGCTGCTGTATGAGTGCAAACAAAAAGTGTTGTGCCAGCAGTAGACATCCAGGAAACTCACATTTGAGAAAGCACCAGTTAGGTGCGAAACGCGTCAAGCGTTTGTCTTTTTGCTGTTTTGTCTCCATCACTCCATTTATGTTTTTATTTTGGATTCTAATAAACATTTTTGCTTCTTGAACTTTCATTCTACCTGTGAGTTTCCTGGATGTCTACTGCTGGCACAACACTTTTTGTTTGCACTCCTGTCTGTTTGAGTCCCGAGTAGGCTCTTTTAGTGTTAAAGCACCTGGGATTACTCCTTACTCACGTTTATTAACCATCTAAGGGCTGGAGCTGGTCACTATTTCTCGTTTGCTTCCCTGCTGCTGTATCCTAACTGAAATGCTTAGAGAGAAAGCGCACTTACCATATTTCCTCGATTCCTTTAAACTTCCCGCCCTTTGAACGTCGCAGACACATGGAAGATATTACATATTTTTCAGATTTCGGGGGAACCTTATGTGTACCGTACCACATCAAAGTCTGGCCTACCAAATCAAACCTTTCAGCAGCCATGGGTAAAACCATGGCCATGTCCATGGCCACACACCCCAGATACGCCCTCTTAAAAAGTGTCCTGGTAATGACACAGTGGGCACATTGCATTATTTCTTCCTTCAATGTAATGGAATGCAGGGAAAATACCAGGTTCTGATTGGCTGTCGGCAGCAGTTCCCAGTGAAGGCCCCCCACGTTTTTTCTTTTTTTTAAATTGAAGAAGCTCCTTAGGTAATATGCGTCTGGCCACATGACTGCAGAGCCCGTTCAGTAGACGGAGCATTTAAGGTTGCCTGTGCTACTAGCATAATGAGGGTCTCTCGCTGCACTAGTGATGGCCTGACTAGTGCGGCCCACAAACCTCATAGGAAGGCCATAGAAACTTCTTCAATAGCAGCAAATTAAGGTTCTGCTGGGCCTCAATATTTGTGTTGCATCTCAGGACAGGACTTGAGAAAGGTCCGCTGTGAATGTGACTGAAACGTTGTCTGGTTTTGCGTTGTACTTTTTCATGAGTTTTTGCAGATACCTACCTCATCCCTTTACTGTCAGTTTAATGATGTTCTATGGGACGTTCACTGACCTTGTCCTTGTACGCAGTGCTGTATTTACCGCGAGGCATCCTAGGCGGATGCCTATGGCGGCAAATTTTGGGGGGCGGCAGCGCCCCCCAGCACTGGAAAAAAAAATTAAAAAAAAAAAACCCCCCACCGCGCTTGCAGGCAGAGACGGAGGTGAGAAGGGATCGGAAGATCCCCCCTCACCAGCGCTCTGCCTGCCAGGCTGCACGGGGAGCCGAACAGGCAGCACAGAGAAACCTCCGTGCTGCCTGTTCGGCTCCCCGTGCAGTGTGCCGACACGGAAGTGCTGACAGTCACGTGACGGGCGCGCTGACGTCATACGCGCGCCCGGTCACGTGACCTGTCGGCACAATCGCCGGGAAGCCGAACAGCCATGCTGCCTGCCTGCCAGGGAAAGGTAAGTGCTGATGGGAGACTGTGTGTGTGTGTGTGTGTGTGTGTGACTGAGTGTGACTGAGTGTGATGGGAGTCAGAGTGTGTGTGTGTGTGTGTGTGTGTGTGTGTGTGTGTGACTGAGTGTGATGGGAGTCAGAGTGTGTGTGTGTGACTGAGTGTGATGGGAGTCAGAGTGTGTGTGATGGGAGACAGTGTGTGTGACTGAGTGTGATGGGAGTCAGAGTGTGTGTGATGGGAGACAGTGTGTGTGACTGAGTGTGATGGGAGTCAGAGTGTGTGTGATGGGAGACAGTGTGTGTGATGGGAGACAGTGTGTGTGACTGAGTGTGATGGGAGTCAGAGTGTGTGTGATGGGAGACAGTGTGTGTGACTGAGTGTGATGGGAGTCAGAGTGTGTGTGATGGGAGACAGTGTGTGTGACTGAGTGTGATGGGAGTCAGTGTGTGTGACTGAGTGTGATGGGAGTCAGAGTGTGTGTGATGGGAGACAGTGTGTGTGACTGAGTGTGATGGGAGTCAGAGTGTGTGTGATGGGAGACATTGTGTGTGACTGAGTGTGATGGAAGTCAGAGTGTGTGTGATGGGAGACATTGTGTGTGACTGAGTGTGATGGGAGTCAGAGTGTGTGTGATGGGAGACAGTGTGTGCGTGATGGGAGTAGGAGTGTGTGACTGAGTGTGATGGGAGTAGGAGTGTGTGACTGAGTGTGATGGGAGTAGGAGTGTGTGACTGAGTGTGATGGGAGTGTGAGCTTGATGTGAGTCTGAATGATGGGGCATGTCTTAGGTGTGTAACGTGGGTGTGCAGCTTGGGTAGGGGGGTGCCCGGATTTTGTCTGCCTAGGGCAGCACAAAATCAAGATACACCACTGCTTGTACGGACACTTTGTTTATCCCTGGTTTTATTAGAGAACAATCTCCCTTCTCTTGGGATCTAGGCTTTTTTGCAAAAATATTAAGGTCTATATTCACAAAAGAGAGAATTAAAGGGAACTGAGACAGGAATCTCAAACTTCAGTGCAAAGTGTCATATGATAGATTTTTGGGAATAATAAAGAGTTGCATTCGAACAGTTGAAAACACTGCTAGGAATAAGGACAACCCGTCTCAGCGATTAAGGTCTTTGTAAGGGAAAGGAAGACTCGTTAGCATAAGGATGACTGATTGCATCAGATAGGAACCATCGCCTCACAACAGCCTGTCTCTATCAAGCCTCATAAACATGCACATCAACCGAAGGTCCAACCACAAAGAGAAGGGGACACCACCGAAATCTCTCCCCCGTTTTCTCTAAAGCCATGCATTAAGTTGCACTGCAATGATAATAGAGGAAGGGAACTGTATTCTGCCAAATGTAGGGTTGTCTCGACTGCTCCTTTAAAAAGCAAAGCATCCTCCTGCTTTATAGAAACGTTCCCGTAACCTGAGGGGAACAAAAGTATTTTTCAAAATGGTTTAGACTTTTCTCTTTTTGCGGAGTTTGGTAGGACTTTTTCTCTCAGGAAGAAACAGCAATGCTAGCCTTGAACATCATAAAGATACCCCCCCCCCCCCCCCCCCCCATTATCAATCCCACCAGGATAGGGTAAGGAAGTATTCTTTAAAAAATAAATACCAGCTATTATATTGCCATCATAGACTCAACCAAGGCCTTGAGCTGGGTGGCAACTCTACACAGGCATGGGCATCCATAGAAATCTTTTTTTTTGGGGGGGTAGGCGGGGGGGGGGGTTGCAAAAAAAAACAGTAAACCCACCAATACATTTCCCTCTGCTGCCCCCGGACCTTCTACCCTTGACCCTCAGCCCCAATATCACCTTTTTCACTTGTCCCCCATTATTAAATGACCCGTTCCCCAGGGACCCCAAGAATTACAGGGCCATTTTATTGCAAGGACTGATATATTGTGACATTCCCATTGTGTTAGAGAATTGTAAGAAAATGCTCAAATTAAAAGAAAAATGTGTATTAAATGTGTCTGTGGTGTCTGCCAGTGACATGCTATTGGGGTCTAGGACAGCGCTGAACTGTCAGCTCTTACAAATCTAAAAGTAAAACTATGATAACCCCCCCCCCCTTATAAATGATTCCCCCCCAATAGTAACACTAAACACTAAACCCCAATACTAACACTAAAATTAACCCCAACACTAAAATTAACCCCCTAAACCCCAATACTAACCCCCGACCCCTAATACTAAAATTAACCCCCTAAACCCTAATTCTAACCCTAATACTAACCCTAATACTATTCCCTGACCCCTAATACTAAAGTTAACCCCTAAACCCTAATACTAACCCTAATACTAACCCTAATACTAACTCCCGACCCCTAATACTAAAATTAACCACCTAAATCCTAATACTAACCCTAATACTAACCCTAATACTAACCCCCGACCCCTAATACTAAAATGAACCCCCTAAACCCTAATACTAACCCCAGACCCCTAATAGTAAAATTAACCCCTAACACTAAACACTAAACCTAATTCTAACCCCCTAAACCAGGGGTCCTCAAACTTTTTAAACAGGGGGCCAGTTCACTGTCCCTCAGACCGTTGAAGGGCCGGACTATAGTAAAAATAAAAACTATGAAGAAATTCCTATGCACACTGCATATACCTTATTTTGAACAAAACGAGAACAAATACAATATTTAAAGTAAAGTTAAATCAACAAACTTACCAGTATTTCAATGGGAATAGTGTGCCAGTCAGATGCCCAGGAATATTTTGCCAGTCAGATGCCCAGGAATATTTTGCCAGTCAGATGCCCAGGAATATTTTGCCAGTCAGATGCCCAGGAATATTGTGCCAGTCAGATGCTCAGGAATATGATGCCAGTCAGATGCCCAGGAATATTTTGCCAGTCAGATGCCCAGGAATATGATGCCAGTCAGATGCCCAGGAATATGATGCCAGTCAGATGCCCAGGAATATGATGCCAGTCAGATGCCCAGGAATATGATGCCAGTCAGATGCCCAGGAATATGATGCCAGTCAGATTCCCAGGAATATTATGCCAGTCAGATGCCCAGGAATAATATGCCAGTCAGATGCCCAGGAATATTATGCCAGTCAGATGCCCAGGAACATTATGCCATTCAGATGCCCAGGAATATTATGCCAGTCAGATGCCCAGGAATATGATGCCAGTCAGATTCCCAGGAATATTATGCCAGTCAGATGCCCAGGAATAATATGCCAGTCAGATGCCCAGGAATAATATGCCAGTCAGATGCCCAGGAATATTTTGCCATTCAGAAGCCCAGGAATATGATGCCATTCAGAAGCCCAGGAATATTTTGCCAGTCAGAGGCCAGGAATATTATGCCAGTCAGAGGCCAGGAATAGTGCTCGTTATCCCTCCCTCCTCCCCCGCTTCCCCATCACTTACCTCCAGCTGCTGTGTCCCCGGACGTCTCGCGCGGTGTCCTCCTGTGGAGGAGGGAAACAGTTACCGGATCCGGATGTGAACGTAACGTCACATCCGGTCGCGGTGATTTTTTTTTTTTTTTTTTTTTTCTTCCTGCAGCCGCATCCTTTGCGGCTGCCAGAAAGAAAAAAAAAGTAAACGGGGTGGGTGCCGGCAGCACCCCCCGCGGGCCACATAAATGCCCTCGGCGGGCCGCATGTGGCCCGCGGGCCGTAGTTTGAGGACCCCTGCCCTAAACCCTAATTCTAACCAAAGTAAAAAAGCTAAAATACTTACCTTTAGCGATGAAATGTCCCGCGATGAAATCTCCAGCGACGAGCTGTCTTGTGCTGTAGAGTCGGCGGTGAAGCGGCTGCGCTGAAGCAGCCGCGATGAAGAGTCCCATCCTCATGCTATTGTGGTTTGAAATGCAGCTTACACATGCCCCATTGGCAGCCAAAGGTGATGTCACATCACTCAGTATATCAATCTGCTTGCAAATCTGATGACGCAATGTATACATCATTTGGGTCATTATTTAAATCCTCTACATTCACAGTATATACAATGCTTTGGCGACAGAGTCCTGTACAATACCCATTTTTATATAAAGAACTTATGTCTGTATTTATCCTAATTTCAATGTATTATGTTGAATTTATTCCTCCTAGAGTCACACCTAGCACAGCTTGTGTCCATTCAGACCACAGAACTGAATCTGGTTACGGTGATTCATTGCGCATGTTCCTGACTGTATGAAATCGCTGCCAACTGGATGCAGAAAACTCCTCACCTTATGTGAACTATAGAATCTTCTTCCAATGAATCATCTGGTTAGAAAGTCTCCTAGTTTGTTGCTTTGGGGTTTTACACACCCCCCCCCCCCCCCCTGCATTTAAATAGACTGTATCACCCAAACATTGATTATGTTATTGTTTTGTTTTTTTGTGTGTTTCCTTGAATAAGTTTTATTCATTGGTAAAAATGCAAATAATGTACATTTAAGTTCATATTATTATTTGTGACAAAGAGAAAATGATGTTTGATTCATTCAACAATATTTCTTATGTGGACGGATATCAGACCTACTGCTTTTTTTAGGGTTTGTATTAAAGGGGCACCAAAAAATTAAAAAGGTTTTATTTATTTTTTATTGTATGTTGTATTGATGAATTCAGATATGTCTTTTGTTTCATCATGGGAAATATTCACAAAATGGAGCCATGACATAAACACCTAATTTTGTTTTTTTACTTTTATATGCAATTAATTCAAACATAGAAGAAAAAAACTGTAGCATATGTCTTATACATGTGTTTGTTTTAAACGCACGGGTAATACAGTTGCATCTTATGTAAGTGGTAGTGTCCCTTTAATATTTTTTTTACTATCGAGTTAAAACATATTTTACTGAGTGAAAAGGAAAAAGTCGGTGCGCCAAGCTAGTCAGAGGCTCAAAAAACACAAATGCTAAAATGAAGACTAGCAAACAGGTGTGAGCATGCTGCAAATACAGTGTGATTGGCTATACAGTGTATACAAAAACAAAAACTGTCTGCGCTTCTCACCCTAATAAAGTTGGCAACAAATATACAAGCATAATATATATATGAGAGGTTTTGGTTATATGAATTGGCCAAAGCATAATTAACATTGTTTTAACTGTGAACGTAGAGCATAAAAAAATGATTGAAAATGATCTATACATTGTGTTGGCAAAACTGCAAGCGAATGCCTAAATTAGGAGACAAATGTGTTTTAAATATATCTGTGGAGTCTCCTGCTTATGACATCACATGTAGCATGATATGCAAATTACACATTTCCCATTGAAAAGCAGTTCATTTGCATACCGTGCCACAGGTGATGTCATAAGCAGGAGACTCACATTTGAAACACATTTTTCTCCTAATTTAGGCATTTGCTTCCAGTTTTGCTAACACAATGTATAGATCATTTTCATTAATGTTTTATTCTCTACATGCACAGTATACACAATATTCAGGTGATACAGTCCCCATAAGCTTCTTTACATATTGAACCATTGCACCCGTGAGCTGATATATTTACTGTTAATCACTGCCGATACAAAGAGTTTATGTATAAGCATTATTTTTCTGATGTGTGTTCAAACTCCACTGAAATATTCTTCTGTTAATAATAAAAATAAGTGTTGGAAAAGAAGAGAAAAAAAAGATGCAATAGCAGTGATCTTGGGTACCATGGGGTGGAGTTTATCAGTGCAATTTTAAGTGCAGATATGCAAAAATTATATAATAAAATATATGTCATATATATATATATACAGCGGAGTTGGGGATCCAAGGACAGTGTAATAGTAGCGAGATCGCAATGTAAGTCCCAATATCTTGCTAAACATCTGCATTAATTCGCGATACGATGCCACGGGAGTCATAGGGACCGTGTTATATAAGAGTTATAAGAGATTTACCTGTATGTATACACGTGTTGCACCACCGTTAAGAGTGATGGGGCTATCAAGACGTTTGTGCATAGAAGCCTGCAGAGATTGTGCAGCTATTACGCCATGTGTTCTCCCCTTTTTTTACAAATCCCCCCTGGTCGTTTTTTTTCCCCTCCAGTTCACCTTGTAGATGTTATCATTACCAAGTTTAATATTATTTTATAGATTCCACAACACCATCAAAGGTCTATGTAAACCCTGCCAGGAATCAAACCTGCAACCGTTTTGGCTTGGAGCCAGTTAGTTTTCACATGTCAAACCAATGACTTGTGACCACTAAAAGCATCCTCTAAGGCTCCATTTCTAGAAACCCTTAGGAAGTCTTCTTACTGTTAGATTTCCAACATATTCATTATTGCCTCTCAACAAATCTGTCATATGCGTCGACAGTTAGTTAGTAGGTTAGTTGCAGAGCAGGGGCTGATAAGACTTATGTAGAAAACAATAAAATCAGAGGAAAGTGGAACTAGGTGGAAGCGAGGACCCTTCTCCCATATCTGGAGGCACCTGTCAAACACAAGTCTTTCTGGTTGAAAGTTCCTACGTCTACCGATTGATCCAACAGGAAAATACTGAAAATGTACGCTGCTGGTGTTATCAATTAGAAACTCATTCTTAATGATACATTCCACAAATCCAAATATTCCTTTTGTATATATGGAAGGTCCAGTTCTCCCTGTCTTATATCATTTATGGAATGGCGCTTCAGCAAAGTGCCATTCAAAAGATACTCCCAAAGTTTATGTAAAAAAAAAAAAACACAAAACAACAAAGACTTGGGAGAGATCATTTTGCGAATCTTCTGTTTCACTGAGCTTGGTCGCTCCTAGTGGTGTGTCTATCATGTATATTTGGAGGGGGTAAAGTATTTGAGGATGGGAATACGAGTGAGGTTGTGATTGATGTGGACAGTTAAATAAGATGACTGCGAAGCAATATCAGTTGGAAGACTTACGTGAAAAGTTAGGAAGAATGACAATGAAGTAAGACGGAATAGGCAGATAATGATGGAGGGGGGTCTGATCATCAGAAGTGTTACACAGGATGTAGGCACTGGAGTAGAAGATAGAACATACTGAAGATTCATAGGTAAGTTGCTTGTCCCAGCACACTGAAGCAGGACACAAGCTAAGTATTAAACGGACACTACCTAAGATGTAACTAGATTATCTGTGCATTTAAAACAAACACATATATAAGACATATGCCACTGAGTTTTTTCTTGTATGTTTGAATTAATTGCATATAAAAGTAAAAAATAAAATTAGGTGTTTATCTCCAGCATCCATTTTGAGAATTTTACCTATGATGCAACATTCTACAAAATCTTCCAGCAAGTCTCACTATACAACTGTGGCCAAATCCTCCATGATAATGTCATAAGATACACCCCTGGTCTCTTACTTGCTCCTGTGTATCATAGTGGGCAGGACTAGGTGGCTGTGTACAACCTTTTTTTACCTGCCTTTCAACACAAAGAGAGGAGATTAGCCTCATCAAACAAGATAACTCTGCCCCCTTGTGATGTAATAGTTACGTTACCCTCCCATTCAATGCAAGTCTATGGTCAGAATTCTGACTTATAGACTGCATTCTGTGTCCCCAGCCCCAAAGTGAGATACTAGTGGCACCCAAAACCCCCAACTATATTTCACAAAATGGCGGCGCCCAGTCACACTTGTTAAAAATATTTCATCAAATAAACTCACATAACAAAAACAAGATATATGCGAAATCAACAATACAAAATAAAATACGAAAACCTTTTAATTTTTTTGGTGGTAGCGTCCCTTTAAGTGACCTTTCACTGTAGGAAATTGTTATTTTTTTGGTGTGATCCCTATCTGATGAAAATGCATATGACCAAACTGTCTCATAAAATGGAATTAAAAATCCCATGGAATTAATAATTTTCCTGAAATAAATCCTTTTATTATTCTCTATCTGGAATTCTCAAAAACACTTTTAGAAATGAGACGTGAACAATGGTGTTTGTGTTAGCAAGGGATAGGATTATGAAATGCCTTGCGAAGGTGAAACAGGGTGAGTGCTATTTAGTATGCCAACAAAATTAAATGTTGCTTTCTACATGAATCAATATAGCTGGGAGGATAAAATGTTTGTTTACCCAACAAATGTAGAATGGATTCGTTTGCACAGCTCGCTTTCCGGTTATTCGTTCCCAGTACCAAGGCTGGCTTTACAAACCATGTAATATTATGCACTATTATATAGGCGCAGCTATTAAAAAGGTCTCACTATGTACTAAAGAGTACTTGGAAGTGGAATGATCACATCAGAGTTGCATAATATTATACCTTACATAGAACGTGTCACCAGCAGATAAAAACCATTCGCTCCATCTAGTCTGCCCAATTTTCTAAATACTTTTATTAGTCCCCAGTTCCTTATCTTATATCTAGGGTAGCCTTGTGTCTATCCCACGCATGCTTAAACTCCATCACTGTGCTTACCTCTACCACTTCTGCTGGAAGGCAATTCCATACATCCACTACCCTCTCAGTAAAGTAATACTTTCATTAGTCCCTGGCTTTATCTTATATATAGGATAGCCTTATACCTATCCCATGCATGCTTAAACTCCTTCACTGTGTTTACCTCTACCACTTCTGCTGGAAGGCTATTCCATACATACACTACCCTCTCAGTAAAGTAATACTTTCATTAGTCCCTGGCTTTATCTTATATATAGGATAGCCTTATACCTATCCCACACATGCTTAAACTCCTTCACTGTATTAACCTCTACCACTTCTACTGGAAGACTATTCCATACATCCACTACCCTCTCAGTAAAGTAATACTTTCATTAGTCCCTGGCTTTATCTTATATCTAGGATAGCCTTATACCTATCCCATGCATGCTTAAACTCCTTCACTGTATTAACCTCTACCACTTCTACTGGAAGACTATTCCATACATCCACTACTCTCTCAATAAAGCAATACTTTCATTAGTCCCTAGCCTTATCTTATATCTAGGATAGCCTTGTGCCTATCCCACGCATGCTTAAACTCCTTCACTGTGTTTACCTCTTCCACTTCTGCTGGAAGGCTATTCCATGCATCCCCTACCCTCTCAGTAAAGTAATACTTCCTGATATTACTTTTAAATCGTTGCCCCTCTAATTTTAAGACTATGTCCTCCAGTTGTGGTAGCTATGCTTTTAAAGGTACATTAAAGGGTCAGTCTAAGCATCATCAAAAATTTCCACTTTTTTATTATTTATAATCCAAGCAGCCATGCGTCTTAATCAAACTTTCTGGACTTGGTCCATTAATCTGAATGGATCTTACCTTATCTCCAGCTGCTATCTGCATCCTGGGATGAAGCTAGATGATCAGTCATATTATTGAGGAATACAAACACCGATCAGCCATAACATTATGACCAATGACAGGTGGCAAGCCAACGGAGGGGCGCTTGCGCAATGTTCTGCTGGGAAACCTTGGACCCTACTATTGATGTTTTTTTGACGCGTACCACCTACCTAAGCATTGTTGCAGAGCATGTAGGGACTATGGCATTGGCCTCTTTCAGCAGGATAATGCGCCCTGCCACAAAGCAAAAATGGTCCAGGAGTGGTTTGAGGAACACAACAATGAGTTCAAGGTATTGACTTGGCCTCCAAATTCCCCAGATCTCAATCCAATCGAGCATCTGTGGGATGTGCTGGACAAACAAGTCCGATCCATGGAGGCCCCACCTCACAACTTACAGGACTTAAAGGATCTGCTGCTAACGTCTTGGTGCCAGATACCACAACACACCGTCAGAGGTCTAGTGGAGTCCATGCCTCGACGGGTCAGGGCTGTTTTGGTGTCAAAAAGGGAGCTGCACAATATTAGTCAGGTGGTCATTATGGAATGGCTGATCGGTATAAGTTTTACATGCGGCCCTGCAGAAAGTATAATTCATAGCTTGTCCCAGGAAAATTCATTCATTCATTAGGGAAGTTCAAAGGAGATCCATGCCTTGATTAGCTAACTGATCCACAGTGGAGACACTTTCGTTGTACATTCTGCAAGGGAGGCTGTAGAAGTTCTAGCATAGTTGCCGACTGTCCCAAATTTGCTAGAAGTCTTTTTTTGTCCTGTCCTGTC
Organism: Pelodytes ibericus; assembly: GCA_036172795.1. Taxonomy (NCBI): domain Eukaryota; kingdom Metazoa; phylum Chordata; class Amphibia; order Anura; family Pelodytidae; genus Pelodytes; species Pelodytes ibericus. The sequence continues at coordinate 20,442,733 of CM069859.1, forward strand.
TTAGAGACAAACACAGTCTAAACTGGGAGACCTGAGGTGCAGACAGCGGCACCGGGGAGGCTGGAGCTCAATCTGCCAGGATCCCTAAACGTCACGCAGAAGCATGTGACTCCTCCCTCTTTTCACAACTCGTTTTTTGTACAGGTGTCTAGCAAAAGTCTATTAGGCCTTGGCGAATTCATTTAAACCAAAACCTCTCTTTTCAAAATAGATACAAAGATTTCTCCATATTGATTTCTTCGCTGTTATGTGGTTCTCTGCCCTGATTAGTACACGAGCCCCATAATGTTTTATTTTTTAGGGGAAATCAGGGCTGGTCAAGCAGATGTCTGAAACTGTTTGTAATCATTGTGCTGGACTTTCCACTGCACTGTTTATTTACTAAACAGTAAACTCTGGGGAAAAAATGGGTAACAGAGGGAAAAATGGGTAACAGAGAGAATTTAATTTACTTGCAGCATGGCTGCCATGCTTGTCAACACTGGCAAAGTGTGCTCTGGGGTGCGAAGGGGCGGAGTCACATGACATCACACAACATAGTGTGACCGCCAACGAGACTGAGCGCTAACCTGCCTGGGACAGGTATCGGGAGTCTCACTTTGTTGTGAGTTTTATTGCTGTGGAGCTCTGTGATACACAAACCAAAAATTCTGAGCTCCCCCCAAAAAAAGAGGGACAACAGAGGAGGAAAGTGGGACAGGGGGGTTTGGGTGCAAAATAGGCACTGTCCCGTCAAATATAGGGAGACTTGGCAGGTATGTTTTTCCAAGATGTTTGGAAGAATACATAGTAGCCAACAGTCATGTCCAATTTGAGTCAGTCCTTGCAGTATTGCTAACTACGTGCAGTACTTTGCACACAGGCAGTCAGTGCGTTCTTGCACAAGCTAGTACTTGTACCGCGGAGGCTGAAGCTCCATCTCATGACATCATGAGATTACGTGTAACCCCGCCCACTTTAGCCTCTGCCCCGCCTCTTCCCGCAAACCCTCTCCCAGGAGATATGGGAATTACGCTTGCAATTCACCCATAGCACATCCCATTATTCCTCTGTTTGGTGGAGCGCCGGTCTTTATTCACAGGATGTTATGCCTCAGTACATGAGCTGCTACATCAATAAGGAAGGTGCACAATCCAGCAATGTCTCTGTTCTATTATTTTTATTAATCCCTTAATGAGCTGCCTCCACCCCGACCACGTAGGATTAAATTAATCCTTCGGTAAACTCTCCGCAGGTGCTACACGTGACCCTGCGACGTGCATTTGCACAATAAATATGTAGCGGATAATTTGAGCTTGCCGGGAATTGCAAAGGAAAACAACCAGGTTTCTTTACCGACAGAAATGCAATGTTTACAGGACATATCTTCTAAAGCACTGGGGAAGATTCCTGTTCCAAAGAATTGTCTGGCATGTGACTGGTGCTTGGATTTTAACATCATGCTATTACTCTTAAAGGAATTAAATACAAATGTTGTATGGACTGCCACAGTTGCCAACAGTCCTGATTTTGGCAAGGCAGTCCTGTCCTTGAAATTCTGGTCTGGCCTGGCTTAACTGTTGCTTGTGCACAGCACTGTTCACAGCACGGAGACCGGATTGATTTAAACAGTGGATATATTTTATACAGACACAGCGTTACCATTGAATTGAGTACCTGTAATTTTGCAGGATCACGCAACTTTGTGTCATGTGTCTTAACCCCCTTTTGGCTTCTTATCCTTGGGTTACCGGGACAATCTTTTCCAAAGTTGGCAAGCATGGACAGTAGGGTTTCTGTTTTATTCTGCAAAGATTTTTTTTTAAAAATGTACATTTTCATTAACCTTTTTTTTTTTTTTTTTTTTGGTTTATTTTACTGAAGCTGACTGTTTCATAAGATACAGGGAAATAATGTTCTGGCTCCAAAGAGGGTAATCCTGCTGGCAGTATGATAAAGACACTCAGAAAAAAGCCACTTTCCTCTAAACCTAACGCGTTTCACCTGGGGGGCACAGGCTTAATCATTAGCACACCGCCGAATGTTGGAAACATTCTCCAATGCAGCTGAACGGGAGAATTTTTCCAATTTGGCTTCTTTGGCCTAACATTTCAAATTCCCCTTTCTATTCCCTGGAATTCTCTCTTTATTGAGTAGACCCTACGTGGATTAAATGAACATAACTAGCCCTAAATTCAAACAGCAATACAGGGCTCTGATGAATACCTTTTGCCTAACAGTCATCTCTGAGTAATCAGTGGGAAATCTTAAAGGACATAATAATGAATAGAGAAAGCGAATAATCTGTGTGTGGAATGTCTAATGGACTAGGCCGTCTTCACACTTTAGCTCTGTCGCTGTAACCCAGATACTCTGACAGAACTGGATCCATTCAGTCAACATTCTGATACACTGTATCTCAGCCAGTCTAAGCAGAATGCTCACTCCATTTGATCTTATCTGTGTGCGCAGGCGAAACGCGTAAGGTGGGGAGGACCGTAGAGTTTTTTCGCCTTCACTCTGCTGAGTTTGTCCCTCTTCGCAATTTTGATTTTATCTATATTGGAAGAAACGTGCAGCTTTTAAGTTTGACGCTTTGGAGCGTAAACATCCTTTTCCTGGTTTTGAGGGGCTGCACTCATATTATGAGGCGGCTATATATATATGTAGGTGAGTGCACTGTATACATATCGTTTTTCAGCTCCAAACAATAGTTTAGTAGATACAGCTAATTTCACTGAAGAAAAGATGTTGATAAATCTTTACCATTCTTCCCTGTTTCAACCCAATCAGTTTTATTACTTGTACCAAAATCTGGCATCTTAGTCAACCCCACATCCTGAAATGCTACCGCTTTCTTGCTATTAACCTGAATCGATCTTAACTTAACTCCATTACTTACAGATGTGTGCAGCCATTTTTTTTTAAAGACATATAGTCACTTTGAGGAGAAGGATTGAAACAAAATAACTAAAAATAACCTACAATTTATTCGTTTCACAGCACCAGAAAATGTAAAACTTTGATTATTATTGTGTAATTAATACATGTGAATAAATGCTTTACTGAAATGGGGTAAAATTGCTAAAAAATTCTATTTCATAGAAAACTTCCCTTTATAATTATGATATGTGATTTCACAGTGCTACATTACTACCGACCAGGATTTGCTCCTGCACAATGTATACGGTGGCCAACCTGTGACCCTCCAGCTGCTGATGGACTTCATCTCCCATAATGCTCTTTCAGCTAAGAGGCCGGCAGAGGAGGATGGGAAATGTAATCCTGCAACATCTGGAGGGTGGTAGGTTGCAGACCCCTGGTTCAGTCTCCGAAACCTTGCCCCCCAAATGGTTACCGCAGTACCGGGGGAAGAATTTGGAAGGTTTTCCATTAAGAGAATAGTTTGCAGAATTGTGCTTTACAGATATGGGCAAAAACATCCAAATTTAAAAAAGAATGATTGAGACGGGCTTAACCTTATTATAGCAGCTGTCATCAAAGATTATGTGCACCACAGTCCCAAATAGTAAACTATTTTTTGCAATACACCCTGGAAAGCATGGACAGGCAAACAGCAGAAAATGGGGCACACACGTGCATAGAGGATTGTGCACATTTAATGATAATGTGCTTACCTAGATTTCAGTAAGGCTTTTGACACTGTCGCACACAGAAGGCTTATCAATAAACTGAAATCTTTGAGTTTGGATTTAAATATTGTTGAATGGATTAGACAATGGCTGAGTGACAGGCAACAGAGGGTTGTAGTCAATGGAGTATATTCGATGCAAGGTCTTGTTACTAGTGGGGTACCTCAGGGATCTGTTCTTGGACCAATTCTCTTTAATATTTTTATTAGCGATATTGCAGAAGGTCTTGTTGGCAAAGTATGTCTTTTTGCTGATGATACAAAGATTTGCAGCAGGGTTGATATTCATGGAGGGATAAGCCAAATGGCAAATGATTTAGCTAAACTAGAAAAATGGTCAGAGCAGTGGCAACTGACATTTGATGTGGAAAAGTGCAAGATTATGCACCTTGGCCGTAAAAACCCAAAAGCAGAATATAGACTATTTGACACAGTCCTAACCTCAACATCTGAGGAAAGGGATTTAGGAGTAATAATTTCAGAGGACTTAAAGGTAGGTAGGCAATGTAATAAAGCAGCAAGATATGCTAGCAGAATGGTTGCATTGGGAGAGGTATTAGCAGAATGCTTGGTTGCATTGGGAGAGGTATTAGCAGAATGTGTGGTTGCATAGGGAGGGGTATTAGTAGAATACTTGGTTGCATAGGGAGGGGTATTAGCAGAATGCTTGGTTGCATGGGGAGAGGTATTAGCAGTAGAAAGAGGGAAGTGCTCATGCCATTGTACAGAGCACTGGTGAGACCTCACTTGGAGTATTGTACGCAGTATTGGAGACCGTATCTCCAGAAGGATATTGATACTTTGGAGAGAGTTCAGAGAAGGGCTACTAAACTGGTTCATGGGTTGAAGGATAAAACGTACCAGGAAAGGTTAAAGCATCTTAATATTAATAGCTTGGAGGAAAGACGTAACAGGGGGGATATGATAGAAACATTTAAATACATAAAGGGAATCAACACAGTAAAGGAAGAGAGTATATTTAAAAGAAGAAAAACTACCACAACTAGAGGACATAGTCTTAAATTAGAGGGGCAACGATTTAAAAGTAATATCAGGAAGTATTACTTTACTGAGAGGGTAGTGGATGTATGGAATAGCCTGCCAGCAGAAGTGGTAGAGGTAAACACAGTCAAGGATTTTAAGCATGCGTGGGATAGGCACAAGGCTATCCTAGCTATAAGACCGGGAACGGGGGACTAATAAAAGTACTCAAAAAAAATTGGGCAGACTAGATGGACCGAATGGTTATTATCTGCCGACACATTCTATGTTTCTATGTTTCTATGTGTGTGATGATGGACTCACAAACAGCCCATAAATACAAAGTCTAGTTACTTGCCCATCTCTTCTCCCCCATGGAACCCAAACCTTATGTATGTGAGGGCAGTAGTGTATCTTCCACAAGGCGAGCAAGGCACTCGCCTAGGGCGGCACTTTGCCAGAGGGCGATACTTTGCCAGAGGGTGTTAAAGCACACTTCTGGTGCTTCAAACATTTTCACTCCCACCCCCACCGTTCAGCAAGCTTTAGCTCCTTCCAATGAATCGGGGTGATGGGGGCATGTAATGGACATGGTGGGGGTATGTAATGTGGCATGTAATGGGGTTGATGGGGCATTTACAGTGTGTGCAATGTGGGTGATGGGGCATGTAATGGGGTGATGGGGCATGTCGTGGGTGTGCAACGTGGGTGATGGGTCATGTCTTAGGTGTGTTGAATTTTGTCTGCCCAGGGCAAGACCAAGATACACCATTGTTTGATGGTCCTAAACAGCCACTTAATTCACTTATATGGCACTGCCACTACTGGTGATCAGAGTGTATTACAGTCTTTAAAGGGGCAGTGTCCAAAAAATTATTTTTTATAGATAAGTGATGCGGCATGTAAGTATTGTTTTATTTTTATTGCAAAAGTATCAAAATTACACATTTTTCAATAAATATACATTTTTAAAGTGCAATAAACATTACAATGCAGCATGTAAGTTAAAGAAAAAGAAACTGATCTGTCTTATCAGTTTATTCCGTCACTCCCCCTATCGCCTAATAGAGGTTTTGCTACCGTCCTGTCTATCTCTCCAAGCCACTCCTTGCTGAATGTAGAGGCCCCGGAGATCTGCAAAAAACAAACAAAACAAAAAAAAACCAATGAACATCACACAATTATGCTACTGGCAGTACATAGATGGAATGGGTAAAATGCACATACATTGATGGTTTGTGGTCATTTTTTTGCACCTCAGGGGTCAAAGAGTCAATGATTTGTTTTGGTTTCATTGGTGACATTTGGGAAGACCTTGTCCTCATGGGAAAACTTACCCTCTCATTCCTTAATTTTCCTGTAGCTCAGTCATCTGCGGGGACAGGAAAAGGTGAGGTTTCCAAGCAGGAAAGGATGTGAATCTTTCAGCGGATTTTTTTTCTGCTTCCTCTGGATAATGATTAAAAATTGCTGCATTGACTTCTACGGAATCGAGCATTAAGTTGCACCATTTTAAAATGAATTATTTAAAATGTCAGTGGTCAGAATATTTAATGCTTTCCACATTTCCTGTCTCTTCCTATGAAGAAGATGGATTGATGAAGTAAATTAAGGTGATCACGAGACTCTTGAAGTATCAGATTGTTACATGTAACGCATTCAGAGCTCTCAGTTTGTCTGCAGTGATATATAAAAGGTTATTTGATGTTACAAGACACAGTATGGTAAGATATATATTATGGAACATGTAATTATTCAAAGCTTAAAGAAACAGACTCACAGAGTGACCCCAAACTACAACTGTAAGATTTATTTTTCTGTGTCTTGATAAAGCTGCATGTGTCAGCGGCGAAATGCGTTGGCAGGCTAGGAGGACTTTGCAAAGCACTTACCTAATCTGAAGTCACTGGGCCAGCGTGGAGGATCTGGGGAGTGGGCGGGGTGAAGGTCCGCCCCCACACTGTGACGCAGCACTGTGTGCTTCACTGGGGGGGCCGCGAGCAGCATGAGCTCGGTATGTTAAACACATACAGAGCTCAGTCAGTGCTGCTCGCGTTCCCCCATGCGCAGTGATGATTCAGGGCATGGGAAATACGATGCTGTGCATCATCACTACGCGCGGGGATATGTAAATTACACATTTCCCATTGAAAAGGAGTTCATTTGCATATCAAGCCACAGGTGATGTCATAAGCCGGAGACTCGACAGACACATGTAAGACACATTTTTCTCCTAATTCAGGCCTTTGCTTGCAATTTTGCCAACACAATGTAAAGGGAATATTTTTTATTCCCTACATTTACAGTAAAAAAGCAATGTTTAGGTGATGCAGCCCCTTCAATATTGGAGAGCATTTTTCCAGTAAAGTTAATAGATAAAATTAGTATTTTTTCTTCTCTTCGCCTTCTTTAACAGATATACTTTTTTGTTTGTCTTTTCTGGTAGTATTTTCACCTATTTTGCTCTGAAACATCAGCAGACAGAGAGATGAATGATTGATGCCCTTTGAAGCAGCCTGTTCTAAGCGAAATGCGTAGACAGAGACCGGTATCTGCTGCCAATGTAAGAGAGGCGGGTCAACTGCGACATTCCTGACAACAGTATCTGAGCTCTCCTACAGCCGATGCGAATCTGGACATATTGCAAAAGTGCAGGGGTCAAAAGGGTTATTATAAGACTCCATTTCAGTTATGGAGGGAAAAAAAAATCTCCTCCATGTGAAATGCAGTGGGTCACAGAGATATTATCAGAAATCTACACACACCAAACCAGCCAAAAACCTTTGTCTTACCACAGAAATCCCACAATCACAGTGCTTGGTCACCTCTTTCTGTGTTTGAAGACTGTCCTGTACAGTGTACATTTGCTCCAAGGCGTCCATGTATAAACTGGCAAGAAGGTGAACATAATTGACCTGATTTGTAAATACTTACCCAGAATCCCGTGCAGTGGTTGAATCCCTTTCAATATGAGATTTCTGTAGGGAAAGCAAGTCTTTTGTCTTGTTTGGTGTGTGTAGGTTTGTGTTTGATAATACCTCTGCGGCCTATTGTAGCACTGTAAGCAGATATTATCTTATTTTAGAATTATGCCGATTTAATTGTAACATTGGCGCCTCTTCCTCTCTCCGTTGTTCTTGGTGGCGTTGCGTGAAGCTGGGAGTGGATAGGGGTGATATCCTGATTCTGACCAGGATTGTAGATGGGATTTCTTAAACGATATTGCACTATTGTTTTGTATTCTCTATTTTTATCGCCTTCTCATAATCTCCATATAGGACCTGGATTCTAATCAAGATAACTTCTATAAAAAAAACACCCTCACTTGTATACACAAAGCTATTGGTTTGTGGAGAATATTTTAAAGGGATACTCACAAAATGAAGTGTTTATAATTGTTGGATGTTAATTTTAAGCACAGTTCTCTCACATATTTATACAATATTTTAGAGCTCCACTAATGCGCTGGGGGACCCTGAGTAGAATTTTCAGTAGTGGGCCCCCTCTCCTCTCAATCCCACCCATGTTTTTTCAAAAACATAAAATTATTATTAAAAGAAGAAGAATCCAAGACTATTACTCCCCAGCATATCCCCCCTTCCTACCCCATGTAGTAGAATGCTTGCGATCTTGATCCTGTCTAGTACCACATGGTGGGCTAAGTGTGCCCCGGTTAAGATATAATTCTTCCCCCTACCTGAAGCCTGTTTTTCACTTCCTTCAACAAAAATGGGACATCTATATGTGTTCCTTCCATCTTACTATCCTTAAAGCATCAGACACTGTGAGGCCCTCATGGTTGGTTTGACATCATAACATGGCATGTACGCTACAAATGGTTTCAGTATTGTACTGCAAGCACAATGCGTAGGGGGAGACGGGGTGGATGCTGTCAACGTGAGAGCGGCGGGGCCACATACGGAATTCTCCTACCGTCAGTCCCAACGCAATGGAAAAGTGCGGGAGCCGATGGGAATACAGGTTGATTACTATTATAACACTCCATTTGGGTGGGTAAAAGTGATAGTAAGACCCCTCCACCTGAAATGCGTCGGACCTGGGATTGGACTCATGGCAGAGGAATTGAATAGAGAGATTTTCTGCTCTGGGCATGCACCCTATATTCGCATGTCAGTCTATAGGTTGATGTAAATGTGGACAGTATACCTGACCATATACTGTTGGCGTTTTTTTAGTATATGTCCAGGTTATGTCCATTCTCCTAGTGCATACAATGTAGCAGTGTATAACTTGCATTGCTGAGGTCTGGTACTGCTTTCTATATATTGTGCCATGACCATTGGACAGAGCAGTTCCTGTATCTGATGCCGCCTCGTTTCATGGTCCTTAACATGCTCTATCGAGAAAAAGTAACCTTGCACACGGATCAGCGCCCGCGTAGAGCCCACAGGAAAGTTGAAATAGAGGTCATGGATCTCCATTCCCCATGGGAAACCAGCCAACACAAATACACGGCTGATCAGAGAAACCCTCAAGCTTTAAGGGCCAATGCTATATAAAAATAAAATAAATCACGCAATGGCCTCCTAGAGCTGTTTACATAATTTTTATAGTCATTCCCAGTGTCATTGTTAAGCTCGGATGCCTAGCAAGTAAAATAGAAGTGGGGGGGGATCTTATAGTATACATATTAAAATAACACAGTACGGAAAGACTGCAGACGAGACGTGTTTACATTAGAGAAAGGCCTCCAGTGTGACGAGTCATGATTTCTGTCCACAAATATGCAGCCGCCATTTTTAAAAGGCCTGTCAGAAACATTCTCCGCAGCAGGAATGTCGGAGCTCATTAGGAATCAAAAGCGAAGCGATGCCAAGCTTTCACAGAAACCATTTCAACGATAGCACAAACCTTCAAATACAAGGGGTCTCTATGAAAGCTAGCCAAGGCACCCGGGACAGGGGGCATTTAAATAGGCCCCTTGAAATTCCATGCTGGAAGTGTAAAAATGCAGGAAATGTGACTTGGAGATGTTATTTACAGAGCTTGTAATTACCAAAAAAGAAATTACAGCACTGGTGACCAAATCCCTCGCCCAGGCTTTGGACCATAAGACGTAACTTTTCTTTGTGAAGATAGAATAGTAGATTCTCCAAAACAGCACTACCAACACCGTTGGGATTGTGACATCATCACACTGAACTTACGCTCTACACCCGTAAAGGGGCTTTTAAAGGAAAATTTAAAAAATGTTTAACTTTTGCTTCCTTGAAGGAGGCAAGGGTTAAAATAAATGTCCTGCATCTCCAAAGTAAACCCGACGTCAATCGTATCTACTCTCTGCTGTGTCTCACAGCTGAGACACAGCAGGTCTAAAGTCTGGCGTGCGCTGACAGTGTCAGTGAGCTCTCAACCAATCAGAGCGGAGGCTTCCCCCCGCTCACCTGATTGGGGTCTGCAGAGTGAGGGGGCCTCTCTTGCCACTAGCGTAGAGAGTGACCCTGGTTTTATCATGGGAGCTCTGCTGGTCCCATGCAAAAACAGGTTCTCTCTCTGCTCTCCCAATAGAGAGCCTGTCACCGAACCAGACCGGACCATAAAAAGTACCTGCCCTTGAATCAGTGGTACCGATGATAAAAACCACTATAGTGTTTGAAAAAAAACTTTTGTATTTTGTCTCCCTATTGCCTAAAAACTGCAAATAAAGAGGGGAATGTATTAAAAAAAAAAACGCAAATATATTTTATGTGCAAAACTTTTTCTTTCCGCTTTGCTCCTATTGCAATGTACTAAACATTTAACACTCAAATACTAAATCTGAGCAAATCAGAGCCGGTGTAATTTTCACAAAATATTCGCAAAACTCTTTGGCGTGCGCAAATATAATCGCAATCTATTAGCACAACCGGAAAAAATGCATGCTAAACAAGAATAAACGGAAGAGGCGCAAATCGGGGGGAAAAAAGCGTAAAAAAATTTTACAAATAGTCGCAAATTGCTCCTTACTCATGTTTTACCTGCTTTTTTTTCCCCACTGCGCTTGTTTAGTACATGACCCCCAAAGTGGAATAGATTTATAGCTGTTGCTATGGCAACAGTCCTGCCTGTCTCTGCAATCCCCACCTTATTGGATGTCAATGAATTTAGAAGCCCCGCAGAAAATTTATTTTGAGTGTAAAACCACACAGGAGAACTGGAAATTTTTTTGAAAGGGCAACTCTCACGCAGCCCTTTCCTATGCTCCACATGGTTCAGTGTTATGTAACTTCATGGCAAGACAGGGTGAGACTTTTCCAGGAATACACTACTTAATGGTTTCCTGGAAATGGCTCAAAAATCTGTATGAAGCTTTTCTCTAAACCGTGGCCTGCGATTGCGAAATTTCTTGAAAGCAGTTTTAAAAAAAAAACAGACTGAAAAACTATGTAGTGATTAACATGCTAGATTACATGTCTGTGGAGGGAAACTAACCTGAGCTGCTTAGCATGTTCAAACACACACACACTTTTGTTGTAAAATGGATCGCTCCCATTTTCAATCAAACTAAAATACATTAAAACGTCTTAATTAGTGTTGAGCGAACCCGAACCGCACTGATCGGGTTCGTACCGAACATTATGGTTTTTGGACCCCGGACCCGAACACGGACATTCCACTGTATGTTCGTGTTGGAGTTCGGGGTTCGGCGATTACATCGTATGTAATGCTATTGGCTTTCTATAAACCGAAATAGATTCCCCATTGATAAGAATTTCTTATGAATGGGGACTCTATTTCTGTTTATAGAAAGCCAATAGTATTACATGTATTCTATAAGCCGAAAGTCTATAAACCGAACGACATTCTGTTTATAGACTTTCGGTTTATAGAATACATGTAATACTATTGTTATTCTATAAACCGAAAGTCATTTGGTTTATAGACTTTCGGCTTATGGAACACATGTAATGCTATTGGCTTTCAATAAACCGAACTAGAGTGCCCATTCATAAGAAATACATTCCACTTGTCCTACTCTTACCCCCATTTTACTTCCTTTTGCAGCCCTCTAGTCCTTTCCAGGACTTTTTTAGAGGCATTTTAGTGGCCAAAAGATGGTGTCCCCATTGACTTCAATGGGGTTCGGGTTCGGGGTCAAGTTCGAGCCCGAACCCGGACTTTTTTCCGAAGTTCGGCCGAACCCGCCTAACCCGAACATCCAGGTGTCCGCTCAACTCTAGTCTTAATTCGATTTTCACCTAATTTATATAGTCTAACAAGAGGCCCAGAATCAGCTTGGCCAAATTAGAGCGTTGGCGCGCTCCAAATTGAAATGTCATTTTATTCATTAAACTGTTCTTCCGTTACTCCATAATCCCGGATTTCAGAAAGGCCTTGCGTCTTTTCCTATTACGGACTGGGCCACTAGAGTTATCCCCCTTTATTAGACCTCTGTTAGATTTGAATTGACAGAAAATGTTATTCTTTGATATCCTTAAACTTTAATTACCAGAATTCATTTGAAAGGAATTTAACTATACTCAAGTACACAGCTTTGTCACTAAACACATCTCAAATGTTTCCCCTCAGGATTGGGAAAAATGTTTTAGATACAGTGGTAGATGGAGCTGGCATTTCGGGGCACCCCATCTAGACTCTTATTTGGTATAGGTGAAGCATAGAGGTGAAGTCTGGTATGGTGCACTGTATCACCCTATATTACCTAGTATGTCCGTTACAGATTTATGTAAAGTACCTTCTCTAATGACTCTTGTTTTTGGATTCATGACGAAGAAACATCCTTTTCGGTCTTCCTGGATAAACTATTTTTTCTATACCGAATGAATTGGCTTGACACACATCAATCCAAGCAAAAACAGCACAGAAAAGTTTTTTCGTATTTGGAAGCTTTACTTAGATACAAGAATCAGTGTAAAAAAAAAACCCATACAAAACAAGAACTGTCTCGGGGCCCAATCCAGCAATTTAATTTCTGAGGGGTCCGAGGGCCGCTCTCATGGTGCGAATGTCGCATTACTTAGGCTGATGACTAAGTGCCAGGAGGCACGAAACGCGTAAGGCGAATTCCCCACTGTTTGTATCGTTACTTTGAATATATTGTCGGATCCTTTTCCAATAAATGAATCATCTATTTCATCAGACTACAGAGTGCAAGCGTCTTTGTTTCTTTTTGCCCTATTTGGACAAAGTAGGTGACTGGGCAGATAAATGGCAAATGAGATTCAATGTAGACAAATGTATAATTATGCATTTTGGGTATATTGATAAAAAAAAATGGTGTTTCCATGGGGAAATCTCCCAATGAAAAAGATTTAGGAATAAGTGTAGACAAGAGGGGTATTAACTCAAGGGAAGAATATATTATTCTGCCTCTTTACAGATCCATGGTAAGACTCCCGACCTCGAATACCCCCATCCCGTCTTTCCAAGCTGTACATGTTAAAGAAAAAACAAAAAGATTGATCGTAATTCTGAAAATGACTTTGGAGCTTGTGTATATAAAATATTTTATTTGTTGCTGGAGAACAGTCATGCTGGAATAGAAAATGACCTATGGAATCATAGCATTGTCCAATATGTCTTGGTATGCTAAATCATCAAGATTTCCCTTCACTGGAAGTAGGGGGTGTGGCCTATTTCTCCAGAGTCCAGTGGCGGCGTGCTTTACACCACTCGATCTGACACTTGGCATTGTACATGGAGATGTGAGGCTTGCATGCAGCTGCTCCAGAGTCCAGTGGCGGCGTGCTTTACACCACTCGATCCAACACTTGGCATTGTACTTGGTGGTGTGAGGCTTGCATGCAGCTGCTCCAGAGTCCAGTGGCGGCGTGCTTTACACCACTCGATCTGACGTGTAGCATTGTACTTGGTGGTGTGAGACTTGCATGCAGCTGATCCAGAGTCCAGTGGTGGCTTGCTTTACATCACTCGATCTGACGATTGGCATTGTACTTGGTGGTGTGAGGCTTGCATGCAGCTGCTCCAGAGTCCAGTGGCGGCGTGCTTTACACCACTCGATCTGACACTTGGCATTGTACTTGGTGATGTGAGGCTTGCATGCAGCTGCTCCAGAGTCCAGTGGTGGCATGCTTTACACCACTCGATCTGACACTTGGCAGTGTACTTGGTGGTGTGAGGCTTGCATGCAGCTGCTCCAGAGTCCAGTGGTGGCGTGCTTTACACTACTCGATCTGACACTTGGCATTGTACTTGGTGGTGTGAGACTTGCATGCAGCTGCTCCAGAGTCCAGTGGTGGCGTGCTTTACACCACTCGATCTGACACTTGGCATTGTACTTGGTGATGTGAGGCTTGCATGCAGCTGCTCCAGAGTCCAGTGGTGGCGTGCTTTACACTACTCGATCTGACACTTGGCATTGTACTTGGTGATGTGAGGCTTGCATGCAGCTGCTCCAGAGTCCAGTGGCGGCGTGCTTTACACCACTCGATCCGACGCTTGGCATTGTACTTGGTGGTGTGAGGCTTGCATGCAGCTGCTCCAGAGTCCAGTGGTGGCGTGCTTTACACCACTCGATCTGACACTTGGCATTGTACTTGGTGATGTGAGGCTTGCATGCAGCTGCTCCAGAGTCCAGTGGTGGCGTGCTTTACACTACTCGATCTGACACTTGGCATTGTACTTGGTGATGTGAGGCTTGCATGCAGCTGCTCCAGAGTCCAGTGGCGGTGTGCTTTACACCACTCGATCTGACGTGTAGCATTGTACTTGGTGGTGTGAGACTTGCATGCAGCTGCTCCAGAGTCCAGTGGTGGCATGCTTTACACCACTCGATCTGACGTGTAGCATTGTACTTGGTGGTGTGAGACTTGCATGCAGCTGCTCCAGAGTCCAGTGGTGGCTTGCTTTACATCACTCGATCTGACGTGTAGCATTGTACTTGGTGGTGTGAGGCTTGCATGCAGCTGCTCCAGAGTCCAGTGGCGGCGTGCTTTACACCACTCGATTTGACACTTGGCATTGTACTTGGTGATGTGAGGCTTGCATGCAGCTGCTCCAGAGTCCAGTGGTGGCATGCTTTACACCACTCGATCTGACACTTGGCAGTGTACTTGGTGGTGTGAGGCTTGCATGCAGCTGCTCCAGAGTCCAGTGGTGGCGTGCTTTACACTACTCGATCTGACACTTGGCATTGTACTTGGTGGTGTGAGACTTGCATGCAGCTGCTCCAGAGTCCAGTGGTGGCATGCTTTACACCACTCGATCTGACGTGTAGCATTGTACTTGGTGGTGTGAGACTTGCATGCAGCTGCTCCAGAGTCCAGTGGTGGCGTGCTTTACATCACTCGATCTGACGATTGGCATTGTACTTGGTGGTGTGAGGCTTGCATGCAGCTGCTCCAGAGTCCAGTGGCGGCGTGCTTTACACCACTCGATCTGACACTTGGCATTGTACTTGGTGGTGTGAGGCTTGCATGCAGCTGCTACAGAGTCCAGTGGCGGCGTGCTTTACATCACTCGATCTGACGATTGGCATTGTACATGGAGATGTGAGGCTTGCATGCAGCTGCTCCAGAGTCCAGTGGCGGCGTGCTTTACACCACTCGATCTGACGCTTGGCATTGTACTTGGTGGTGTGAGGCTTGCATGCAGCTGCTCCAGAGTCCAGTGGCGGCGTGCTTTACACCACTCGATCTGACACTTGGCATTATACTTGGTGGTGTGAGGCTTGCATGCAGCTGCTTGGCCATAGAAGCCCATTCCATGAAGCTCCCGTCGCACAGTTTTTGTGCTGATATTAATGTCAGTGGAAGTTTGGAATCTTCAGCTATGGAATCAGCAGAGCATTGGTGACTTTTACACACCATGCGCCTCAGCGCTCAGTGACCCCGCTCTGTGACTTTACGTGGTCTTCTGCTTCATGGCTGAGTTGCTGCTGTTCCTAAACTCTTCCACTTTCCCATGATACCACTTACAGTGGGACTGTGGAAAATCTAGCAGAGGTGATGCATCACAAACTGACTTCATGGAAAAGTGGCAGCATCCTATCCCAGTGCCACGCTTTGCACTGGTGGCAGCATCCTATCACAGTGCCACGCTTTGCAATGGTGACAGCTTCCTATCACAGTGCCACGCTTTGCAATGGTGGCAGCTTCCTATCACAGTGCCACGCTTTGCACTGGTGGCAGCATCCTATCACAGTGCCACGCTTTGCAATGGTGGCAGCTTCCTATCACGTGCCACGCTTTGCAATGGTGGCAGCATCCTATCACAGTGCCACGCTTTGCACTAGTGGCAGCATCCTATCACAGTGCCACGCTTTGCAATGGTGGCAGCATCCTATCACAGTGCCACGCTTTGCACTGGTGGCAGCATCCTATCTCAGTGCCACGCTTTGCAATGGTGGCAGCATCCTATCACAGTGCCACGCTTTGCAATGGTGTCAGCATCCTATCACAGTGCCACGCTTAGCACTGGTGGCAGCATCCTATCACAGTGCCACGCCTAAATTCACTAAGTTCTTCAGAATTACCCTTTTTTTCACAAATATCTGTAAATTCAGTCTACACGGCTAGGTGCCTGATTGCATACACCTGTGGCAATGGATCTGATTGAATCACCTGAACTCAATAATTACGGTGTCCCAATACATTTGTCCAGACAGTGTATCTGTTTGTCATGTTGGGCTTATTTGGTATATTTTGAAATCTTTCATCCTTATACAGCTGGTACAGGGCAACTGTGATCCAAAAATAAAGTTATGTTTTATTGAAAGATTGGAACAAGTGTGGGCATTATAAATAGAAAGCCGAAGTCCATCTCCAATCTCCAATCTCGACCCCAATGAGTACCATAGTTGCCAACATCGGCCATGTTTCCAGGGACACATATTTGTCCCACATGCTGCAGAAAGAGCATGCAAAGTGAAGCCGGGCAGTATGTATTTCCAACCTGAGAAATGAATTGGATTGTGTCTGCGAATTTATCCATCCTACATACTGCCGGGCTGCCCTTTGCATGCTCTTTCTGCAGCATGTGGAACAAATATGTGTCCCTGGAAACATGGCCAATGTTGGCAACTATGCAGTACTATTCAATGAACTGAGTTCATTTAGAAATTGCAATAAGAAATGTTGTGTTCAAATCCGGTGATCAGTGATCCTTCAGTCCAGCGTGTATGATATTATTAATTTATTTTTCAATAATGGTTAGGTGGAAATTGCATCTGCTCCAGGTTATTCAAGTAACCTTTTAGTTCTGCTAAAGTTCAAGCAGTTTCGTCAATTGGGACAGGCCCATTGCGCCGCTTGGAAGTTTTGCAAAACCTAATGAAGCAATGGTCCTCTTTTCTAGCGAGGGCATCTCTGGTAGATAACATTCATCATTTACTTTCTCAAGAGCAAAAAGGTTGCATTAGTTATTGGCTCACAAAGTATTTTGAAAAAGGGGCCTTCACACACTCTCATGGCTGTTAACGTTATGCTTTAATAAAGTCAGATGATTTTTTTTCTTTTCACTTATAAACAGTGATTTTTCCCTTTTCTAGTTATTGATTTTTTGGGCATACTTTCCAACCAAGCGTTTGCTAACTGAAATTATCACAGCATTATTTTACATCAGGGTGGATGTATATAGAGAGAAACAAATAATAACAACCAATAGCAAAGCTGCATGTGTGATAGATGTGATTATAATCACATGTCCATGACAAGAGGCTCCGTCAAATATAGTATATTTTCTATAATGGGCTGTGTGTATTTGGTATATGCAATTGGGTCTAGGACACTTCTTCGCCGCATCTTCATCGCTGACAGTTCAGCGCGGCAGTTAGAACGTGTAACTGTCAGCAATGAAGAATAACGTGGCCGCTTCATCGCGGCCGCGGCTATGTAAGAGCTGACAGTTCAGCGCTGAACTGTCAGCTCTTACGAATGTACAAGTAAAAAGAAAATAACCCCGCCAAATAAATGATTCCCAAACCCCAATACTAACACTAAACCCCAATACTAACACTAAAATTAACCCCAATACAAAAATTAACCCCCTAAACCCTAATACTAACCCCCGACCCCTAATACTAACCCCCGAGCCCTAGTACTAAAATTAACCCCCTAAACCCTAATACTAACCCTAATACTAACCCTAATACTAACCCCCGAGACCTAATACTAAAATGAACCCCCTAAACCCTAATACTAACCCCCGAGCCCTAATACTAACCCCCGAGCCCTAGTCCTAAAATGAACCCCCTAAACACTAATACTAACCCCCGAGCCCTAGTCCTAAAATGAACCCCCTAAACCCTAATACTAACCCCCGAGCCCTAATACTAAAATTAACCCCCAAAACCCTAATACTAACCCCCGAGCCCTAATACTAAAATTAACCCCCTAAACCCAATACTAACCAAAGTAAAATAGCTAAAATACTTACCTTTAGCAATGAAATGTCCAGCAATGAAATGTCCCGCAATGAAATGTCCCGCAATGAAATGTCCCGCAATGAAATGTCCAGCGACAAGCTGTCTTGCTGTGTAGAGTCGGCGGTGAAGCGGCTGCGCGGAAGCAGCCGCGATGAAGAGTCCCATCCCCTATGCAATTATCCTTCTAAAGCGTAGTTTTGGAAATGTAGTTTTAGTGCACTGTCTTCCTGTATATACATTTTTCTTCCATTTTTGGTCCATGTGTGTAGGTCTCACCTTCAGGGTTTTTTTTTACCCAGCTTTACAAAAAAAATTGCTTCTAGGTCAATAAAAAAAAAATACACACAGACTGAAAGTCTAAACTTGTTTATATTTTTGTACCGTCACTTTAATTTCTGTGACCCTGTGAGCACAGACCCCTTTTTGTTTGTGGCATTCACAGCACCCCGTGTTGTCTATCAGGTTGTGTGTCTTTATTTGGTACACATGTTTGCATCCCGTGTTTGTCAACGTCATTAGTAGTAAAGCTTTCCAAACAGGATTTAGCGATCTGATTCCACAGTATGAAAGGATCCTTTCAAGACCAGCTCTAGTTTTGGCAGAAGAAGAAAGGGAAAACAATTGTAAGAATACGTGCCATTGACGCAAAATGTTCCTGACGACACCGTGATTTTTTTTTTTCGTACTGCGTCTTAATGCACTCTCAGTAAATATTCCTTTCATTGAGCGTGCATTAAGACACTGTCCGAAAAAAATACTATCAGCTAACTGAATCAAACCCCAGAAATGGACGTAGGGATTTTTGACAAACCTTATGCACTAAGAAGAAGAATATTTTTTCATTCATTTTTTTTTTGCTTGATTTGGTTTTGTTTGTTTGTTTGTTTGTTTGTTTTTTATCTCAATGTATTACACCATAAAAATCCAAAAGGTCATTTTTTTTTTGTTTGTTTTTATTTCATTCTCCAAATACCAGGAGAAAAGATCTCACGCTGGCTTCTTTTTGTAGTTACTGTTTTCCCGATGTGAGGAAGACATCCAACCTTCACAAACTCTGGTCATTTCGTGTAAAACTCAGATCACATCAGGTCCCATCGTGTTCCATGTCTTGGTTCATCGTGTTCTTTACTTGCAATTAGTTGTAAGAGTGATACTAAAACAGATAGAGAACAAATAAGGAAGTTCAGAAGAATATTGGTAGCAGAACCCTTTATTTGAAATAATTTTTTTTTTTTTTAACCAAACAAAGATTTTGTTTACACCGTTCTTTGCTTCTTCATTGGCTGGATCCCAGTAACAGCAGATGGATGTTCTAGATAACGCACTATGATGCTGCACATTTTTCTTGTTTCTAGTTTCGGTTGCTGACCTCTGGGATGGCTTGTAATATTTTATTTAGAACATGACTTAGGAACCATCTACTTAGGGAACCCCACTAACAACCTATCCCCCCAAAAACAGACTCAACACCAGATTGGAATTCGAAGGCCACAGCGTTTATTTCAAACACACTGTAACAATTTTATACTTTACTCAACTTTATAAAACACATACAATAACATATATGAAAACATATATATATCACGCACCAACATCATAAATAATGATGTAACATAAGGCTAATATTAGCAGAATATTAGCCTATCCCTTGGCGAGATCCCGTGAGAATTGGCCCCAGGCGCAATTATACCAGCGTATTCCGATGTAGGAAAGCCACCAGCCGCCTCCTCCTAGCTGGTGGTACCATTGCCCAAATAACTCCTCAGGAACCTGCCCTAGAAGAGATTGTGCACTGCCGCCCATTGGAAAGTGCACCCAGCGTAGCCCTCCCTGTGAGGCCCACCTCCTGCTCAGGAGCCAATTCACTTAGAACCCCCTGCCACGCCTTGGGAATGCCTAACCAAAAAAAACTGGGGAGGGAGGGAAATCAGCTTGGTAAAATTGCTGTAATGAGCAGATTCTAAAACATTTGGCACCTTATTATGCCAATTTTCACCCCACCCCTAGGGGATACCTAATGGATACCCAGCCTGTCACTCAAAGAGGACCCAAGACCTGGGTAATGTTTAACCACCATACACATTGTAACTATCTAGGGGAAATCCCCTGATCTAGGCCTAGTCATGGAGCCCTTCCTGTAATACTTATATCCAGGGCTTTCTTTACTAGACCCCTGGCCTGTCTTATGGTTTCTTTGATTAAAGAAAGACTAAACCCTCCAAGTCACCTTTTAATTACACATTGAAGATGTCTTCTGTCTTTTAAGGATGCTCCTATAGAACATTGTTCAGAAGAGATTTGAGAGATGGTCCCTAGTTAGTGGACAATATCTTTTTAACAAGCAAGGAACAAGCAATTCCTCTCCCCAGTAAGTGGCAGGCATACTAGTATTTGGAAAGTTTCCTTCTATAATCGACTTACAGTGGGAAAAACATAACAAAAATCTAGTGAATTGAAACATCTTACGCGTTTCGCAATGACACCAAGCACTTAACCAGAGGCAATGTTTTTTTTTGCCATCTTTTGGATCAACAGCAGTAAACAAGGAATTGGAAAAGGATTGAACTTTACAGGCACAAGTCCTTTTTCAACCTAAACTACTATGTAATTATAAGTAACTGTGTATAACTATTTTTGAGAAGACTGATGCAAAATTTGATGTTTGTAGACAGGGAAATTTGAGACATGGCTTAATAAAAAGTGGGTAGGACTACTGCTAAGCCACAGCATTTTCATGGTCTGCTTTGAAAAAGTGGCATGCTAAGCAAGTGTCTAGATGGTCTGCTTGGGAATTCTTTTGCACCGATGCAATGAACATGTGTTGGTACACGGTCACATTTAGAAAACAGAATAATACACCTGCTTCCATTTTGTAGAAGTTCCCCACTACATTAAGCTACATCAACATATTTAGATGCATGATCCTTTTTTAAAAAAGAAACAAAAATGAAAATGACATGGATAATATTTAATTAAACGGCAGGCATGAGTTCCTGATTTTTTACTTTCCTAACAAGTACTGCAGTTCAAAAATAATTTCCTAACATAGGCTTTGCAATACGCATCTCTCAGTCTCAAAACATGTAAACGTCGCAGTGGAAATATTTGCAAACCTCTCCTCAAAAGACACTGGCCAGATGGCCAATCAAACACTGCAACTAAAATGAAATTAAAATGAAAGGGCATCTGTCAGTAAAAAATATGTTCTGTTTATTTGAAATATTGAATCAAGTGTGAACATTTTAAATAGATATGCGAAATAATACGAATAAAGTACCTTACTGGGCCTTCTTTGCTCTGTTTAGCTCTATCAGGAGGCAGACATATTGTTTAGAATCTTGGTTCAAGTAAATCTTCATCTATCCCAAGGTTCTGATACAGCTTGACTGTCCAATGTCACAATGTTATTAACCAATAACGTACCTGTAGTAAAGACACAGAGACATGCTGGAATACAATGGCCACATTGTTTATGAAAACTAATAACTATAATCATACTAACTTATCACCAAATGGGTAGCCTGAGCTGGCTATCTGAATGTATTCATTATTCTAACTATTATATAGGTGTACTATCTGTCTTACTGGATGGCTAACGACCTAACTTCCCCTGCACAGCAGTCACAGTAGCATCCTTCATGGTCCCGATCCAGGAAAGTCCAGACTTGCAAGCGCCATACAAGTTAGCTGTACCTTTGGACCGCAAACTCCAACATTGATGTCAGACCTCAAAGACCCATGCCCAGGCCACTTAGATTCCCTTGTGGCAAAAAAATATCCAAAGAGGGCTGACACATTTGAAGGACTTTTTATAACCTAGCATGACCTCACTTACAAACTACTCCCTCTCATGTGCCATTATACCTCTAATATAAAGAACCCAAACCTGTATTGTGCATGTTAATGACTTTTTCCATTCTTACCAAATCAGTAATTGTATCAGTGCTTACTGCCAGAGCTGTTGTTAAACATTATTATTATTTTTTTACCCACACCGTGAAATTGCAGCAGTTCGTAACAAACCAGGACTGCCCACACTAGCTGAATAAAAGTAATTTCCGTTTTTTTTTTATTTTGTTTTTCTGTAGGGACAAATGAGAAATAATTTCAGTCAAATTAAATTAATTTTCTGCCTCTTTAGTGATGCCATCAGACAAGTTTATCACAGTCCACCCAATGTATTCTATTCCAGCAGCAAGGGCATGACTAAATGAAACAAAACTGTATATCCTCAGTGTCTATATAATCAGTGCTGCCACACCTGCAGTAAACATGCAGAGTAATCACTGGGTGAGGGCTTGAGTCAAATATTAAAAATGGTATTTATGCAGAATTGATTGCTCAATAAGGTATTTTTTTTGTACTCATTCAATAAAGCATTTCTAGATAGAATCCCTACACTTGAGGCAATCTTTCAATTAAACAGAACTTTATATTTTGCCAACAGCTGACCTTTAAAAAAATGTAACATGTATTGCACCTTTCATTGCAACTCATCCTGTCTGTTTTAACATATAATTACAGAGCTTCACGGAAGACTGTGTCACAATCAGATGACATGTGTTCCTCACTTTCTTTGAATACTAATTTTAGAGAGACAATTTAGTGCTTTGAGTCACTACCTTGCAGTCAGTACAGAGGGTTAGTAATCGTTGTACTCACCGCTCACCTACTTGATCTGCTAAATTCATATTACCAAGAAAATGACCACTCACGTATCCACACACACAAAAAATATTTAACAAAGGTAGCATTAGACATACTTTCCCAAGGTGTTGAAATTGTGTCGATTTAAAAAAAAAAGAAAAAAAAACATTGTGTCCAATATATACTGGATCTATAGTTCAAAGAGCATTTGCATAGCCGAGTCCATTTTTTCTGCCCTGTTACCAGTTAATCGCTAATTATAATTGTATGGAGCCAGGGGTGGGATTCTGAGCATCAAAAATGTGTCCATTAATCCTATATAAAGTCCCTCTCAAAAAATAGCCTTGACAGCTAATACCAACAGACTGGCTTACAAGAGACAATAGCCTTCATCCTATATACTATACCATGTACGTCAGGGGATTTATAAAGATGTCCTACTCCAATATATCATTGAATACTAATGCTATCGCCGTGTGCTCCACAGGTTGTGTCACTCATTCCCGCCAAAAATCTCAAGTGCAAAAATGGACGGTCAGTATAAAAAAATGACAATACATAAGACGTTCTGGATTGCACCCTTCTATTATTTTCCCAACACTTTTACCAGGGTGTTACACCCCCCTTTTGTATTTATTTTTTATTTGGCGTATTCTTCTTCTAAGTCCGCCTTCATAAAAATTAACTCGGACTACCCCGCTATAAAAGAATGAAGATAAATGATTTTTAGCACCATTACTTTGGACTATTTCATTGAATGTTGGTGGCATACTTGCTGTAATTTATCTTAACACATAATATAATTGTTTGGTTTTTTTTGATGGCAGAGGTTATATTTCCTATATGTTCCAGTACAGATTGCCTATCTTGGTATTTGGTACCTCTTCAAATCACTTGAGGAAGGGTTAATAATCTGTAAAAAAATAATAATAATAATCCAATGCTATGTATAGAGTCTTTTTTTTTGTCTTATCTTGTATTCACAGCAGTGACTCATTGAAATAACATTAAAGCACAGTGAATGTATGGGATGGGTGTATCTATGTAATGATAACAGTGAAGGGCAGTAATTCTCCCATTATCTATGAGATGCTAAGTGATGATCTCATCG
Organism: Pelodytes ibericus; assembly: GCA_036172795.1. NCBI lineage: Eukaryota > Metazoa > Chordata > Amphibia > Anura > Pelodytidae > Pelodytes > Pelodytes ibericus. The sequence goes on from CM069859.1 coordinate 20,466,448, forward strand.
CCAGCGCATGTGAGGTTACTCAGCCTCTCTAGCTATTGTTCACTGGTGAGTAAAAAGTCATTGTGCTTCGTGGGCAGGACTGGCCGGACTATATTGAATGTCGTAGAGGTGTTTCGTTTTGGGGGAGCGCACCCTGAAATAATAACCCCACCCTGAATAAATTAACCCCTCGGTTCTGTTCCATGCAAGCTACAGAGGGGTTGGACATGTTTGTTTGTGGGGGGGGGGTGGGGTTTGACAATTGTGTTGTTTGGTCACTTGATCTCTTTAAATGAGGGGTTTACATGACTGGTGTAAATCCAGGAATTCGTACCTCATGGTAAGTCAAGAGTAAAATGAGGCGAGGTCAATAGAAATGAATTTCCAGGCAGCTCATGTGCCTCCATGCTTGTTACCGCTCGGTTTCCAAGACCTGACCTGAGCAGGCTAAGAGTGGCATAATGGGAAAATTGATGGGCAATCTGGCTGTGGCATATTAATGGACAATCTGGCTGTGGCATATTAATGGACAATCTGGCTGTGGCATATTAATGGGCAGGTAAAAAGTGGCATATTAATGGGTAAATTGGCTGTGGCATGTTCTGTGGGGCAAATTAACATGTACTATGGGGGAAAGTGAGACTGGGGCATGTTCTGAAGGGGCAGTTCAGTGGGGCAAAGTGACACTGTGATATGTTCTGCAGGGTAAATTGACACTGTGGCATGCCAAATTATGTTCAAGATGAGTACAAGCCAAGTTCTGTGGGTACTGTATGGTGCTGTGTTAAGTCCTTTAGATGCAATGTGGGTGGAGAGGAATGGCATGTTCTGCAGGGGCAGTTCAGTTGGACAAAGGGACACTGTGGTATGTTCTGGCGGGCAAATTGACACTGTGGCATACAAGATGCTGTATGGTGCTGTGTGAAGTCCTTTAAGTGCAATGTGGGTCCAGAGGAAGGGAATAAATATAAGAAATGAACAATTTTTCAATAACATTTTTATCACATATGAAAATAGTTGAATATAATGTTAAAAAGTTCATATAAGTATAAATGCAGCTAGTTATATACATATATTTGGGGTCCACCTCAAGCTTTTGTAAGTCTGGAAATATTTAATGTTTTTTGTGGTCAGAAAAGTCGTACTGCAAAATAACTTTACTGAGAGGGTAGTGGATGCATGGAATAGTCTTAAAGCAGAAATGGTAGAGGTTAATACAGTGAAGGAGTTTAAGCATGCATGGGATAGGTATAAGGCTATCCTAGATATAAGATAAGGCCAGGGACTAATGAAAGTATTACTTTACTGAGAGGGTAGTGGGTGTATGGAATAGTCTTCCAGCATAAGTGGTAGGGGTTAATACAGTGAAGGAGTTTAAGCATGTGTGGGATAGGTATAAGGCTATCCTAGATATAAGATAAGGCCAGGGACTAATGAAAGTATTACTTTACTGAGAGGGTAGTGGATGTATGGAATAGTCTTCCAGTGAAAGTGGTAGAGGTTAATACAGTGAAGGAGTTTAAGCATGCGTGGGATAGGTATAAGGCTATCCTAGATATAAGATAAGGCCAGGGACTAATGAAAGTATTACTTTACTGAGAGGATAGTGGATGCATTAAATAGTCTTCCAGTGAAAGTGGTAGAGGTAAGCACAGTGAAGGAGTTTAAGCATGCGTGGGATAGGTATAAGGATATCCTAGACATAAGATAAGGCCAGGGACTAATGGAAGTATTACTTTACTGAGAGGGTAGTGGATGCATGGAATAGCCTTCCAGTTAAGTGGTAGAGGTTAATACAGTGAAGGAGTTTAAGCATGCATGGGATAGGTATAAGGCTATCCTAGATACAAGATAAGGCCAGGCTCTAATGAAAGTATTAAATTACTGAGAGGGTAGTGGATGCATGGAATAGCCTTCCAGTAGAAGTGGTAGAGGTTAATACAGTGAAGGAGTTTAAGCATGCGTGGGATAGGTATAAGGCTATCCTAGATACAAGATAAGGCCAGGCACTAATGAAAGTATGACATTACTGAGAGGGTAGCGGATGCATGAAATAGCTTTTCAGCAGAAGTGGTAGAGGTTAATACAGTGAAGGAGTTTAAGCATGAGTGGGATAGGTATAAGGCTATCCAGATGTAAGATAAAGTCAAGCACTAATGAAAGTATTACTTTAATGATAGGGTAGTGGATACATGGAATGGCCTTCCAGCAGAAGTGGTAGGTTCATACTAATGTATGTTTTATGGTGTACACCAGTGGTAGTCAACCTTTTTCTACCTACCGCCCACTAATGCATCTTTCTTGATGGAAAAATTTCCTTACCGCCCACCATTGTTTGCGCAAGCGCGGAATATTTTTTAGAAAGGAGGGTGTTTCAAAAAAAATAAATGTACGTACATTTATCTTTTTATTTCTTTATTATTTTTTTTTTGATCTGCACTCCACACAGTGCTTTTTTCCCTCCTCTTTTCCCTTTTATTACTAACACCAAAAACAATGTTGTATTAGCTGCCAATTTTTATTAATGTCACCATCAAAAGAAATTCCTTTTTCCTGCCTGCTTCTTTACCTTCCTTATAGTATATCACTATATTAAGGATCTCTTTTTCCTATTTTTTTATTTTCTCCTTCCCTTACTTATTTTTTTCTTTTATTTTATAAGATAACAAAACGTAATTTATGAGCCAGACTAAACACTGCTTACTCTCCTCCTTTATTTTATCCCCTTTTCTCTATTTTTCTTCCTTTTTTTGTTATTTTTTTTTTTTTATCTTTTCCTTTTTTTCTCCTTTCTTTTACCTTCCTGAGCGACAAAAGTAAGGCTGAACTAGTTAGCCCACTTATTATTATTAGCCAACAATTCTCTTTCTCCTGCCTATAACTTTTCTTTTGCAACTGCTCTGCTCCGTTTCTGCCTGCTTCTGCCTGTCCCTGCTATCAGTTTCCACTCCTCCCCTTCCTCTTCCCACGTGTTTGCGTGCGCTCGCTCCCGCCCGTCCACCTTCTCGCACAAAAGGAGGTTGATTGATGTGTGCGCTCGCGCCCGCCTGCGCCGCCCTCCCACTCTCTCAAAAGGAGGTTTTAACTTCCGAAAATCCTACTCTCATTCTCGCGCACGTTGGTTTCTTGATGTGTGCGCTCACGCGCGCTCCCACTCGCTCGCTCTTTCAAAAGGAGGTTTTAACCTCCAAAGTCCCTACCGCCCACCTGGAATCCCAAAACGCCCACTAGTGGGCGGTAGGGACCAGGTTGACGACCCATGGTGTAAACGCAGCTCTCTGACTGAATTATAAACCAGGTCTTAGTATATTTCATGTAAAAGTGATATAACGCACCTGCCTGATGTAGATGTTGTGCTGTGAATGTATCTGTTGTATACCAAGGATGCATGGTAATGATATAATCTACACTATGACAAGTGGGTGGAGTTACATTATGCTAATTATATGGCGTGGGTGGAGCTTTGGACAGTAGGTGTGGTCAGTATTAAAGTAAGTAATTGGAAGCTGAAATGCAAAGTGTCCCAGGAAAAATGTTTTCAACTGGGAAGTAAATAAATTAAGAGAGAAAAAAAATGACATTAAGAGAAATATATGTTTGATATATGTCTGTGGTCTCTCCTGTTTATGACATCAGCTGTGGCTTGATAGGCAGATTAAGTTCTTTTTCATGTATAATTTGCATATCAAGCCAAAAAGGTGATGTCATAAGTGGGAGACATTCCCAATTTAAGCAATGGCTGTGTTGAGTCCCTTTAAGGACTTCCTCTGACCCTTAGTGACCCACAAAGAGTTTAATATATTTTATTTATTTTAGTTTTTCATACAGTGGGACTGATATTTTCTATCCAATTGTGTCCTTATCCATAGATCCGAATACATTATTCAGTACTTTAACAAGTTTGAGCTATGATTTCTATTGATGTTGCTTGAGTAAGGATACTCTGTCTAGGGAATCTTAACCAATATGTGGTTTATTACAAAAGAAAAAAAAAAAATATTGCTTGAACTGGTAAAAGGAAATGTGAATAAAATATCTAAAAATTGCAGTTCCAACTTACTGTGGTGTAATTGGATCGTGGCATTTAAACAGTTTCATATGATGACACATGTAGAAACCTCTCTGTATGCTCACAGAATATAACTGAATTGGTACAAAGCCAACCTTTCTGATACTTCAAGTTACCGTATTTTCCGGCGTATAAGACGACTGGGCGTATAAGACGACCCCCCCAACTTTTGAGAAAATTTTCCTAGGTTAAAGTCGTCTTATACACCGGAAAATAGTGTCTATATTTTAACTTTTGAGGTTAAAATATAGAGTTTGCCACCCTCCTCCCCCCCTTCCCCAATCCCCAATCCCCAGTACTTACCTACTTTCTGCTCTGTCTCCCGCTGTTAAGCCGGTCCGTGGCTATGAGGGAAGCATTGTCAGCTCCCCTCCAGCCGCGCGGTCAATAAAGTTTGGTTAAAAAAAAAGTTTAAACAAACTTTATTGACCGCACGGCTGGAGGGGAGCTCACAACGCTTCACCTCACAGCCACGGACCGGCTTAACAGCGGGAGAGGAGAAAGAGCAGGAAGTAGGTAAGTAAACCTTAGCATTTCCGGCATATAAGACGACCCCCCAACTTTTGGGAAGATTTTCCTGGGTTAAAATGTCATGTTATACGCCTGAAAATACGGTAATTCTAGAGGATTAACAATAAATTTGCCACCTGTAAACTCCAACATAGAGGGCTATTCATTAAACGGGGAGTTGCAGGTGAGTTGAGATTCACCATCCTGGTGAGTTTGATTAGCGGGAGAAACTCACCAGGTTTATCCTTGCACAATGTATAGTAACAATGGTGAGACGGAATGTTCATCTCACTTTAACTCACCGGCAACTCACCTTTTGGTAAATAGATCACACAGACTCGCGAACTCAGCAGCTCTTTGTAGTATTGAACGGTAGCAAAGTTAAAACAGTGTGCTGGTCGTGTTTAGAAACTCCTGCACTTCAAGGTGTCAGGAGAAGTAAAAAAAAAAAAAATGCACAATTTGTTATGTATGACATTGTTTCTTGTTCTATAACTCCCAACACTTTGCAGTGCAGCAGAGAGAGACCTCCATCAAACCCTGTATGCCAGACGTTCTCTGAGACTAATCAGGAACTTTTGAGCACCTAAACTGACCCCAAAATGTTATCCTTATATCTAAAATTGTATTAGAATATTCTCTACACATCCATCTTTCATTTATATATTGAGAAAGATCAGTCTGGGATGAAATTGACCTACATTTTCTAATGCATTGTAATGTTTAATAATTATAAATAAATTGTCTGCATTAAGTCAAATTTGGGTAAAAAAAAAATGATTTCTTGACAAAATTTGTTATATGTTTAATTTACTTATAAATGTTATGTTTTCTGCTTCCTGTTCCAGTATGGAGTCAAAGAGCAACAATCAAAACATCTCAAATGATACCTGTATTTGAAATATGCATGAGTTTACATGATAAACAGTAGTGTATTTTTGATTTATACAAAAAAGTCCCCTTTGTATTAAATAAAATATTTTGTGTTTTTCATTTGACATGTTTTATCTACTCTTTTCCCTACCCAGGTGACTGCCATTACCATGCCTCCACGGAGTCCATATTTAGGAGGGACAGTTCCTATTTTTGCCGAAAAACCCTTTTCCAGGAGCTCAGAATGAGTGTATCACAGAGCTCCAGAGCAATAAAACACTTATCATATAGTATGTAAATGTAAACAAAAAACAAAAAACATTATGCTTGTTCTTAATGGCTTACCAAATCAAATAAATACCTCTCATAGTTGCCAACAATCCCGGTTTTCTTGGGTCTGCTCAAATTCGGGTCTGCTCCTGCATTAATACTACCTCTGTACAGTGTATTACACAGGGAGCATTGTGTTTATAGTGTGTATGTCTGACCGCATTCACAGCCTATAAAATGGGCTCCAGACACCCGATAAATGTACCAACTAGCCTCTAGCTCAATGTTCGGAGTCACTAACTCTGGAGTCACTCTGCCAACTTTAGGCTCTGCCTCCTTTTAGTCCCAGAAACCCCACCAAAATATCTTGGCAATTATTCAACAGAGGGTTGTAGTCAATGGAGTATATTCAATGCAAGGTCTTGTTACTAGTGGGGTACCTCAGGGATCTGTACTTGGACCCATTCTCTTTAATATTTTTATTAGTGATATTGCAGAAGGTCTTGTTGGCAAAGTATGTCTTTTTGCTGATGATACAAAGATTTGCAGCAGGGTTGATATTCATGGAGGGATAAGCCAAATGGCAAATGATTTAGCTAAACTAGAAAAATGGTCAGAGCAGTGACAACTGACATTTAATGTGGACAAGTGCAAGATTATGCACCTTGGGCGTAAAAACCCAAAAGCAGAATATAGACTATTTGGTACAGTCCTAACCTCAACATCTGAGGAAAGGGATTTAGGAGTAATAATTTCAGAGGACTTGAAGGCAATGCAATAGAGCAGCAGGAAATACTAGCAGAATGGTTGGTTGTATAGGGAGAGGTATTAGCAGAATGCTTGGTTGCATTGGGAGAGGTATTAGCAGAATGCTTGGTTGCATAGGGAGAGGTATTAGCAGTAGGAAGAGGGAAGTGCTCATGCCATTGTACAGAGCACTGGTGAGACCTCACTTGGAGTATTGTACGCAGTACTGGAGACCGTATCTCCAGAAGGATATTGATACTTTGGAGAGAGTTCAGAGAACTGGTTCATGGGTTGAAGGATAAAACTTACCAGGAAAGGTTAAAGCATCTTAACATGTATAGCTTGGAGGAAAGACGTAACAGGGGGGATATGATAGAAACATTTAAATACATACAGGGAATCAACACAGTAAAGGAAGAGAGTATATTTAAAAGAAGAAAAACAACCACAACTAGAGGACATAGTCTTAAATTAGAGGGGCAACGATTTAAAAGTAATATCAGGAAGTATTACTTTACTGAGAGGCAGGGGCGTAGCGTGGGGGGTGCAGGGGGGGCCGGCCGCACCGGGCGCAATATCTGGGGGGGCGCACTAGCCCTATGCGGCCGCGCGGCCGCAGCCACAACCGCGCGATACTTCCTGTCAGCCGCCGGATGTGAGCGGCAAATGACGGCGTGACGTCACATCCGGCGGCTGCGCGGCGGAGGCTCTTCTGAAACTGCATCGCGGCCTTTCTTTGGAAGTGGAATTTGTAAAGGTAAGAATAAAGAGGCTTGGGGGACCTATTGTATTATGTATTGAGGAGGGGGTCATTAATGTATTGGAGAGGGGGAGGGGGGGTCATTAATGTATGGGGGAGGGGGGTCATTAATGTATGGGGGAGGGGAGGGGGGTCATTAATGTATGGGGGAGGGGAGGGGGGTCATTAATGTATGGGGGAGGGAGGGTCATTAATGTATGGGGGAGGGGAGGGGGGTTCATTAATGTATGGGGAGGGGGTTCATTAATGTATGGGGAGGGGGGTCATTAATGTATGGGGGAGGGGAGGGGGGTCATTAATGTATGGGGAGGGGAGGGGGGTTCATTAATGTATGGGGGAGGGGAGGGGGGTTTATTAAATGTATGGGGGAGGGGGGTTTATTAAATGTATGGGGGAGGGGGGTTCATTAAATGTATGGGGGAGGGGGGTTCATTTAATGTATGGGGAGGGGAGGGGGGGTAATTTAATGTATGGGGGAGGGGAGGGGGTCATTTAATGTATGGGGGAGGGGAGGGTCAGTAATGTATGGGGAGGGGGGGAAGTAATGTATGGGGAGGGGGGAAGTAATGTATGGGGGAGGGAGGGAAGTAATGTATGGGGGAGGGGGGCAGTAATGTATTGGGGAAGGGAAGAAGGGGGCAGTAATGTATTGGGGAAGGGAAGAAGGGAGGCAGTAATGTATTGGGGAAGGGAAGAAGGGAGGCAGTAATGTATTGGGGAAGGGAAGAAGGGAGGCAGTAATGTATTGGGGAAGGGAAGAAGGGGGGCAGTAATGTATTGGGGAAGGGAAGAAGGGGGGCAGTAATGTATTAGGGGATGGGGGTCAACTGTGTATTAGGGGAGGGAGGGGTCAGCAGTGTATTAGGGGGAGGGGGTCAGCAGTGTATTAGGGGAAGAGGGGGGGATGGGAAAGATCTGACTTGGGAATTTGAGATGAGGCAATGATTATATTTTTTACATTTGTGGCCTAATGAATAATCTATATATATGTGTGTATGTAGAAGGAAATGTAAATAGGTGGGGCTACAGGGGTGAGGGAATTATATTTGTAATATATTTATTAGGAACTGTGGAGGGAAGGGGGTTAGATGAGAGCATTAAATATCATAGCATTAAATATTATATTTATGGGGTAGGAACTGTATTATATATTTTTGGTTTAGTGCAGGGGTAGGTAACCTTTGACACTCCCTTTGTTTTTTGACTACATCTCCATTAAGGCTTGCAAAGCATCATGGGAGGTGTAGTCCACAACATCTGGAGTGGCAAAGGATGTCTACTCCTGGTTTAAAGCATAGGTGTATAACCATTTGGCTTCCCCAGGCCAAAATAACCCCATAAACTCTTAAAGGATCACTATAGTGTCAGGAAAACAAAGCGGTTTTCCTGACACTTTAGTACCCTGAGGGTGCCCACACCCTCAGGGTCCCACTCCCGTGGCGCTGAAGGGGTTAAATTCCCTTCAGTTACTTACCTTAATCCAGCGCCAGGCTCCCTCGGTGCTGGTGACCTCTCCTCCCTGTCTGACGTCAGCTCCCCGTCCGACGTCACTGGAGCTGAATGCGCATGGCTGCGCGCGCATTCAAAGTGTCCATAGGAAAGCATTTCTCAATGCTTTCCTATGGACACTCTGCGCGATGGAGGCGAAATGTGCCTCCAGGCTCCAGCGTCGCAGATGCGCCTCTAGTGTCTGTCCGGAAGACAGCCACTAGAGGCTGCCTTAACCGCAAATGTAAACGTAGCAGTTCTTGATATTTTTTGTCGTTTACGATGGTTGTGAGACGACATATAATAGCATGGCCCATGCTAGATTACTACATGTGTATATTTGTATTCAAAGACCTGCTGAAAATGTGGAGAATGTGTGTAATGCATGTTCGCACTCAATAAAGTGTTGGAAAATAAACTTGTATTTAGATGCATTTTACTTTAATTACATAAGTATTTTCATAACAAACAATACATGTGCTTGGGGGGTAAGGGTTTCTTTAATAAAATCTAGTAGAAGAGACTCGAGTGCTAAAATCCACGGGTTAGGGGGCACAAATTATTTGCCTTGCCCCGGGTGCTGACAACCCACGCTACGCCACTGCTGAGAGGGTAGTGGATGTATGGAATAGCCTTCCAGCAGAAGTGGTAGAGGTAAGCACAGTGAAGGAGTTTAAGCATGCGTGGGATAGACACAAGGCTATCCTAGCTATAAGATAAGGAACTGGGGACTAAGAAAAGTAGTTAGAAAATTGTGCAGACTCTATGGAGCGAATGGTTCTTATCTACAGACACATTCTATGTTTCTATGTGTCTATACAGTTGTTCTTCAGAAAGACTGTAGATCTCATGCAGCATCATCAGTGATGGTTCAACAAAGTTGGCCCAAATGGTAAAATAAAGCCACTGTGTAGGAAAGCCGGCACAACGGTCATACGATGAGATGCGGATCATGTGACCACCTACTTTTAGAATAAAAATCTTAATTTTAGATGCTACGGACAGAGTCTTGAAAGAGAGATTTATCTGGAAATGATCATTTTTATGGTAATACGATACATTGTATCACTAGAAGATATTGATTAAAACACCTTGCCGAAATTAGTATTGAGTAATCAAAGTAATCCAATACAGGTATAATACTCCCAAATGGTTACGGCTCCATTGTCAAGCTTAGTAATCCTGATGGAGTGATAGATTAATCATACAAACTGACGTTACTGCCAGAGAATGCATAGTGGACTAATCACATTTAGCATTTGTGCAATAGAACATTACATGGGCAGGAATAGACTAGTAAGTGGGCAACCAGAACCAGTACAAAGTGACTAAGGTCTCCAAGAAATCTACAAAAAAAAGTGATCTCCGTGCCTGAAACCCTGAGAAAGAGGGGTGCAGCCACAAAACGCGAATGGGTAAAAGAATGTATTATTTATATTCAATGTAAAAATCTACATTTAAATGATATGCTTTTAGTTTTAATTGGTTTTATCTGATATTTAATTTATATTTCTAATAGCATGCTTGATATTTAACCTTAGCCACTTGCTGTCCTCTAAAGAAGTCTCCCAGGCGAAACGCGTCAGAACTACCATGCGCCACTTTTAACGGCCCCGTCATCCTTAAAATCAAGTTTGCCAAGTATTGACTATAATTCTCCATTCATGTTTATGCCTATATGTGTTTTTAATATTGTCATTGTCACATTTGTTTTCTTACTGTAATTCAGAAGATACAGCAGCAGCAATTAGAACACGGAGGTTGAAAGGGAATTGACTTCCTCCGGGGGCTAGCTCTACCTGATCAGACATACAAGCACAGATTTGGTTTTTGGAGATCTTCCTTAAGCCCAAGGAAAACATGGCCCGATCCTCCAGTACCAGTAGAGACTATGCCCATGCCATGTTGAGATACCCAAGATGTCATCTTGAGATCAGGACAGTGCTGTATTTACCGCAAGGCATCCAAAGCACTGAGAAGAGAAAAAATAAAAATGTTTTTAAAAAAGCCGCTCCTTTAAAAAATAAAAAAAAAGCCCTTGCCAGCAGAGACGGAGGTGAGAAGAGATCTGAAGATCCCCCCTTACCTTCCCTCTGCCTGCCAGCAGGCTGCACTGGGAGCCGAACAGGCAGCACAGAGAAACCTCCGTGCTGCCTGCTCGGCTTCCTGTGCAGTGTGACAGGGAAGTGCCGACAGTTCACGTGACCGGCGCTCTGAGGTCAGACGCACGCCGGTCACATGCCCTCTCTGCACAACCGCCAGGGAGCCGAACAGGCAGCATGGAGGACACCATGCTGCCTGCCACTAGCCACCAGGGAAAATGGTAAGTGATGGGGAGATGGAGGGATGTATTGGGAAAATTGTCAGGAGCTTATTAATGGCAAATAACACTGGCTTAATATTGGGCAAATTGGCGAGGGCATATTAAATGGCAAATAACACTGGCATACTATTGGGCAAGTCAGCAGGGGCATATTAATGGCAAATAACACTGACATATTGTTGGGCACATTGGCTGTAGCTTATTAATGGCAAATAATAGTGGCATACTATTGGGCAAATTAGCAGGGGCATATTAAATAGCAAATAATAGTGGCGTATTATTGGGCAAATTGGCAGGGGTGTATTAATGGCAAATAACACTGGAATACTATTGGGCAAATTAGCAGGGGCATATTAATGGCAAATAACACTGGAATACTATTGGGCAAATTAGCAGGGGCATATTAAATAGCAAATAATAGTGGCATATTAATGGGCAAATTAGCAGGGGTGTATTAATGGCAAATAATACTGGCATATTATTGGGCAAATTGGCTGTGACTTATTAATGGCAAATAATACTGGCATAATATTGGGCAAATTGGCTGGGGAATATAAATGGCAAATAATATTGGCAATGTGTATGTAATGGGGGGATGGAGGCATGTAGATGAGGTGATGGGGCATGTCCTTGGTGTGCAACGTGGGTTATGGGTCATGTTGTGGGTGTGCATCGTGGGTAGGGGGGTGCCCAAATCCCAAACCAAGATACACCACTGCCCCAGGGGACATGTAAAACATTATATTCTTGTGAAAGTGTGTGAGCCTGAGTGTGTGACTATATATTTATTGTGCCACATTGGGTTTGTGATTATGTGAGCAGGATGAGGGGGGGGGGGCAGAACCTGGTGGGGTTAACATTGGGGATCCCTGCTGAGATAATTACAAAGGACCAAGGAGTCTGAGGGTCCTACAGAAAATAAGGTGGCTTAGTAAGGTTTTACTCTGCAATATGGACCATACATTTCGACTAGTATCTCAAGCTATCCCGGAAGGCCACTAAGACATATCAATGACTAGGCATGGCAATTAGCTTATTCATCGGAGCCCTTGGTTAATTTTTAAACGTTCTACCCACACATGATTTGTAACTTGGCTCAAAGGCAAGTGGAAACATCTGCTGAAAAAAACCACAATGTTTTATATGGAGATGTCTACTGGCCACCCACAAGTAGACCAAACCAATGACACAGCTGAAGATACAAAGCCAAGAGTCTACTTCCGAAAGACAATAAATAGGTTATAATGTTTAAACTCTATCTCTGGAGAACATGAGGGAGATTACAATGTACAAATCTGTCACTGTTGGCCTTAGTAAGCACATCTTTTTTATGATGTCAACCATACAATCTTTATAAGGTCGACCCAATAGGCACCAATAATCGGCTGCAAAATTGTGCCTTCGAATAGTGGACAGATTTGGATCACGTCGCTGGCACATCACTACTTGAATGTCGAGCTACCCAGGTATCTCCGAGGTGCCTCCGAATAAGTTCGCAATTCAGAAATCATAGCCGATTCCACACCGAAACATGTCCGAAACACACTGAACCGCAGTGGTCGGCTCAGTCTCCCCATTACCGTATTTGCTTGTATATGAGACAGGATGCCTAGTCATTTAATTAAACCACATCTCAGGATTACCACTGGCTCTTTCCTCCATTCAGTGGCAGATGCTCCATATGTGCTAGGTGTGCACTGCACACCTAGCACGGAGCACCCACGCTGTGTATGTCTGGGGGTTTGTGTGCTTCGAGCAGAGAGCACACAAATCCCAGAAATACATCCGAAAGATGAGTCACTCACTCAATACGAATATACGAATTCCTATTCTTTTCGTGCTTGTTGAATTGGCCACAGAGTGAGTGACTCTGTGGCCGAATTCAGTGCAGCGTCGTCTTTCGGATGTAACGACGTCTCTCGGGTATTTCCGGGGGTTTGTGTGCTGCCTGTTCGCTGGCTGTTCTCAGCACACAAACCCCCCGGAAATACCCCAGAGACGTCTTGCCTCCGAGTGACAGGCGTGCTCTGGGTTGGCAGCACTCCTGTCACTCAGGGGCATGATACGCCCCTGCCTCCATTATGGCTTTTAAATGCTCTTTATTCTTAAACACAACACACATTATCTGTCGTAGACCATTGGGTTCTGTAATTGTCAAGACTTGGCTGGGAGATTTCCCAAATCTTTGCAATCTTTGAGATGCACTAACCCAATCTGAGTCAATTCTGCTCACAATATTTTAATCTGGTATTCTCTGTACATGTATGGTAGACAGGTGATTTGCTCCTTATTGGCAACTCATGTTAAGCACCAGTCACTTCCTTTCACTATATTTTAAAGGACAGCTGTTGGCAAAAAAATAAAAATAAAAGACTTCCGTTTAATTAAAGGGACCGTATCCCCTCAACATTGTTTTACTGTGAATGTAGAGGGGGGGACATGATTGAAAATGATCTATACATTGTGATAACAAAAATGCAAGTAAATGCCTAGATTAGGTCAATTAGGTGTCTGTGGAGTCTCCTGCTTATGACATCATTTGTGGGCTAATATGCAAATTACACATTTCCCATAGAAAATCAGTTCATTTGCATATTATGCCACAGGTGATGTCATCAGCAGGATCTAACACAATGTATAGATCATTTAAGGATGATACGGTTATTTTCTAGACTGCATCAAGTGTAGAGATTTGAAAAAGAACTGCAGTACTGAAAGAATACAAATAAAGTATTGAGGCCTCTTTGATTGTATGGCAGTACTAGGGGTCGGCCATGATGTTTAGAATCTTGGCTCAGATCCTGAAAAAAGATGAGGGAAAATCTCATCCAAGATTCTAAACAAGATGTCCGACCCCTGGTGGTGCTATAGAAGCAAAGGAGGCTCAATAAGGTACCTCTTTTGGATTAATTCATTAAAAACATTTATACTTGGTGCCTTCTTTCAAAGAAACATAAGGACATTTTTGGCTCCTTTAATTTTCCCAATGGCATTTACGTCACATCCCCACTCCTAACATCACCCAGACCGGGATCAGGACTGAGCGAATGCGTACATCCAGAAAGACTTGGGTGCAGATATCCGGGAAAAGTCGAGGGCAAATATCAGATACTCCGTAGGGAAATTAAAACGAATTGTCATTCCATTTCTAATTTTAAAAAAAGATGGCTGCACTGCACCATTTAATGTGCTTTCAACCCCCCCCCCCCCCCCCCCCCCCCCACACACACTTTCCTAATTCTTGGTGATGCGGTCATTGGGGGCTATTCACTAAAAGTGAACTTCAAAGAACCAGGGATTAACAGAGTTGGAAAGATAGGCAAGCTACTAATCCCTGTTTTTTGCAGTTCACTTGTCAGATCACTTTTTAGTAAATCGTCTTTGGTATATAAATCCGGCTGCAAAATACTCTTCTGGTTTCATTTCTATGTTGCACTCAGATGTCCACCCTCAAGCAGGAACACGTATGTGCAAGTCCACTGAGTCCTTCCACGTGTAATGCAGAATGACTCTCACAGGAGCTGACATAACTGTATGATATCACCTTACACCCCAGCTTAACAGCACAGATATCAAAAGGAGAGCTATGACATGTTGTTTAAATTTAGGGCTAAGATTCTGTACTTTTTTTGGCATGTACAACCCCACCCCAGCAGTGTGTCTACCAGTCTATGTCTATTTTATTCCTCAGTTAATGACAAACGTTCCAGACTGTTCCACCTGACGTATTTTGTGTACATGTTTTTATGTAATGTGAAACACGCTTATTTTTCCTTAAAACTATTCCCGGTGCATCCGTAGATTTGCACTGAGAATTATTTCACCGGGGCTTCTAAATTCACCGACATCCAATAAGGAGGGGCTTGGAGAGGTAGGTGGGACTGTTGCTATAGAAAATGCAAGAAAGCTGTTATACTTAAAGGGACACACTCCCAGCAAAAAAAGAAAAGGGGTTTTTTATTTTTTTTTATTTTGCATTGCTGATTTCAGATATGTCTTTTGTTTTTGTTATGTGAGTTTATTTTATGAAATATTTTACTAAACAAGCGTGACCATTTTGTGAAATATAGGGTAACTAGAATCTCACTTTGGGGCTGGGGACACAGAATGCAGTCTGTAAGTCAGAATTCTGACCATAGACTTGCATTGAATGGGAGGGTAATGCAACTATTACATCACAAGGGGGCGGAGTTATGATCCTGTTTGATCAGGTCAATCTCCTCTCTTTGTGTTGGAAGGCAGGTAAAAAAAAGTTGTACACAGCCACCTATTCCTGCCCGCTATGATACACAGGAGCCAGTGAGAGAGCAGGGGAGTATCTTATGACATCATTATGCAGGCTTTGGCCACAGCTGTAAAGTGACACTGGCTGGAAGATTTTGGAGAATGTTGCATCATGGGTAAAATTCTCAAAATAGATGCTGGGGATAGACAGACACCTAATTTTATTTTTACTTTTAAATGCAATTAATTCAAACATGAAAAAAAAACAGTGGCAAATGTCTTATATATGTGTTTGTTTTAAATGCACCAGTAATTTAGTTACATCTTATGTAAATGGTAGCGGGACGGGGATGGCCAATCTTTTTCTTTACTTTACATGGTGCCGTAGCTATTTTTTAAAAATATATTTTCAAACACTATAGGACAGGTGGAACTTCCCTTTTAAACTTTATGGGGTCTACTCAAAAAAGAAAGAATTGGGGAGGGAATTTCAAACTTAAAAGTACAGTCTAGTCCCAAACTCACTTTGGTGCAAGATGAAGATCACGGCTTGTATAATGCACAGGCTTTTATTCATGTGTGATTTGATGCAGGCATTCTGTATAAATCACATGTTTAAAAGCTTAAAAGCTTTGCATTTAAAGCTTTGTTTCATTTAGTCACTTCCTGTGCTGCTGGAATAGAATGCATTGTGTGGACTATGATAAACTTGCTCTTGTACAGAGTAGGATCTCCTAACAGTGCAGCACATTGTCTGATGACATCACTAGAGAGACTAGAAATCGGTACCTGCAGCAAAAATAAAAAAGGAAATTGACTTTTTACACAGCTAGTGTGGGCAGTCCTGATTTATTAAAAACTCCTGTAACAATTTCATCTAGCTTTCAGTATTTTATATATTAAGCAATGCAAAATGTCAAACATGCATTTTAAAGTACTTTGAAAGCACATAACTATGCAGTAATATTTGGAAGATGCATTATGTGTACCAGAGGGTGACGAAGCAGGTTGCGAAATGCACGTCAGGCGTTTTCGACTACTCTGCCATACCTATACCAAGTTCTTTGATCATAGATCAGCACCTTTCGTTGCTATTATGCAAATCTTTATGTGTCGTTATCTATAACCGGCATCTTTTGGAGCTGGTCGTTTGCTGTTGTTTAGTTATTTTTTTGCGTGGGGTATTTGGGGGAGGAAAATTCTGGGCTACTGATCAGTACTCAGTAAGTCATTAGATCTTACCTTCCCCTCTCCTACAGCATCCTCAGTCAGCCCTTCTATACCTTTGACCACTTATCTTTAATACTTGTGCGTTTCGTGTTTTTGGTTTTTACTGTCGCCTTTCTAGAGACTCAGAGCAATTTTATTTTTTCTGGAAGGTGTTTAATCTTAATTATTGGACATCTACTTGGTTGGTCTGAGTGAGCTGCTCTTTTGGTTCTTTTATATTGTATATGTTATATACCACCATTGATATTGACCATTAGGTCCATTACTTACATTTCAAAACACTTGGTGGAAAAAAAAATTCTGTCATTATTATTATTATTTTTCTGTTATTTGTTAGTTTTTGTTTGTTATGTGTGTCCCAGCAGTTGGTGGGGATTATGCTACATACCACCTGAATTTATGTTGTCCTGCTTTTTAATGAGATGTCTTATTAAAGCTCTATATGCACTTATTTTTAATTGCTTTATTGCTCTATAAAAGCTCTATTGCTTTTGTTTTGTTTTGTTCTCTTTACCACAATATTGTTCATTAACTGCCTATAAATCATTGTTCACACTTAGTCTTATCATTAAATGTATTTCTATTCATATGATTGATTTTGATTTCTTATATATTACCATTTTCATTTACTTATTCAAATATATATATGTATACTGTGTATATAGGTAATATTTAAAGACTATTATTTATAGTCTATTATTTTTCAACAGATTACACTATGTTTTAATTTTCTCTTCTTTTTTTTTTTTTTTTACATATGTCTCATCGATGCCAAGTTCCAGTCCAATCTACTAGTCACAATTTGGATTTATAGTGCTGGGATTAAGTATAATTTTTTTTTCATCTTTTACATATTAACTATATATATAAATTTCTACGCATTTCATTATGTATCATTAACATTATTTATTGGTTACATTTCTCATTTATTGTTTCCAAAAATCTGAAATAGGACATATTCCTATCTCCATGAACTAAAACAACTCTATATATATATATTATAATATGCATATAATCTTATTTTTATTACATTTTTGGAAAGTACCACCAAATTACGCAGAAACCGAACAATTAGCCAGACAGTGTATTGAAGTAATTGGTGGCAGCACAGGCAAGAACAAAAGGAACGGAGGTCTAATCCTCCAGATCATTCCTCAAAGTTACCGTATGTTTCTCGCAATCTGCCATCCTCTCAGTGGACAGGAACTTCCTGCGACTTCCCCTTGGGCACCTAACAGTCTTCACAGCATGACCTCATCTTCCATCCCTTCTCTTCCTCTGGAACCGGCTTCCGCCCTGGCATATGTCAAAACTTGTATCGTAAGCTTTGAAGTTCCCTAGAACAATCAGTAACTCCCTTTTGAGTCACTGGGCATTTTTTTTTTTATTGATCTCATTTAATGGACTTGCCTATCTAAGGCCACATAGGATTAAAAAAAATCTGACGGTGTCCAAATAACTCCCAATAAAGCTCAAGCCTCCGAAACTCTAAGCAGGGACAGACACCAACATCGATCAGGGACATGTCTCGGATGTTGGGACAGACAATTTAATGTTCGATGGAATGTCACAGACATTGCCACGGACCCTGACACCAAGACCAGCATTTTTCAGACAAAAGCATCAGAGTGACCATACTGACCATAGAGTTGTCCCACGCCTGATAGATTGGCTACTTGAGCGGCAATGTGATCTTAAGTGGACAAAAAGCTGTCCTGGATGAAGCAGCGAACTGAACACGCGTCTCTTTGGCTGAAGGGTTTTTTCCTGTATCCTCACAAATGCCGGATTTTTTGTTCTTGTCTGGAAAACATTCAATTTTAGATAGACGGGATTCCAGATGAACAATAGATGTATGGGATGGAAGGACTTTAGACAATGTAAGAAGAGTAAGGAATATATATTATATAAAGGATTGCGCAGAAAGAAAGGTTTAGAGGTCGCTAAGGAATGGGTACAATATGGAGCAGAAGAAGCTGAAAAAAAGTGATAGGATATGGCTTGTTGGGGTGAAAAGAAAAGTTGAGTGACTAACTCACTATTTGTGGACAGGACGGTGGTGGTGTCAGTCCTGTACTCGAACCCACAATTCACATTGTTATAAAGGACAAAGTGCTCTACACAAGAGGGGCAAACATAGAAATACTAAAGTGACAGAGGAAAAGTGCAATTAATACTTCTCTACACGAAGAGAAAGGAGTTCTAGAGAGACTAGTTCCGCAGTTATTGCTTCGTCACTAAACTATAAGCACCAATTACTAACCACCTGAATAAATAAACCCCCTTACCCTAAAAGTACCTTCTAACCCCAAACCCTAACTCTCAAACTAACCCCAATATTAACCCCGAACCCTGATCCCTAATAATAACCCTGATACTAACCCCAAAACTTACCCCTAAACCTAACACCCTCATACTAACCCTAATCGAGCCCTAAAACTAGCCTGCATCATTGGAGTGCCTGACAGCAATGAACTGTACAGTGACAAAAAGTAAAAGGTGAGAAGAACGCACTTGACGCGTTTCGCCTGTTACCACGCTTAATCATAAGTGTCCTCTGTGTCAACTGTACCGGGCAGGCTAGATCTCAATCTCCCGGAGTCACACAAAGTTGCATGAAGTCATGCAGCATTACTTGGCCCCACCTCCTGTAATCTCCACATTCTCGCGTCCTGGAAAAACTGGACAAAAGTTGGCAGGTAGGGTTACCTGTCTCTGTGTTTCTGTGCAGTTTATTTCAGTGGTATGCGCTTATTCGACTGTACTCAGCAACCCTCATCTAATAAATAGATCCACACACGGTGATGGAATCATGCTAGCGTGTGTTTTAATCAGTCAGTGTTAAACGCGTTAAGTGGGCCCGGCTGTGGGTCTTGTTGCTCCATGCTTTTTTTTGCAATTAAACACACACCATCATGTAGAAGGCTTTAGCAAAATAGATTGTTCTTAACTAAAACAACAATCATGGGCAAGTGACGTGACAGTCCAGCCTTGGTATATACCCCGTCGCAAAATAGGGCCATAAATAAAACCATCCCAAAGAGATAATCCAAAAATAACCCGTGCTTCAGTGTTAATGTTGACAGCTAATTTTGATTTTGTTTTAGTCATAGTCTTTTGACTAAAATGTCATGTTAGTTTAGTCGGATTTTAGTCATCTGAACAGTTTTAGTTTTACCCTAGTTTTACTAAATCTCCAGCAGTGATGGAAGGAACAGGTCTGAGAAGGCTGTTACAGAGTATTAAGTTAACTTGCTAGGGAGATGGTAGGGAACAGGTCTGAGAAGGTTGTTACATAGTTTTAAGTTATCTTGCTAGGGAGATGGGAGGGAACAGGTCTGAGAAGGCTGTTACATAGTGTTAAGTTATCTTGCTAGGGAGATGGGAGGGAACAGGTCTGAGAAGGCTGTTACAGAGTGTTAAGTTAACTTGCTAGGGAGATGGGAGGGAACAGGTCTGAGAAGGCTGTAACATAGTGTTAAGTTAACCTGCTAGGGAGATGGGAGGGAACAGGTCTGAGAAGGCTGTTACATAGTGTTAAGTTATATTGCTAGGGAGATGGTCGGGAACAGGTCTGAGAAGGCTGTTACATAGTGTTAAGTTAACTTGCTAGGGAGATGGGAGGGAACAGGTTTGAGAAGGTTGTTACATAGTTTTAAGTTATCTTGCTAGGGAGATGGGAGGGAACAGGTCTGAGAAGGCTGTTACAGAGTGTTAAGTTAACTTGCTAGGAAGATGGGAGGGAACAGGTCTGAGAAGGCTGTTACATAGTGTTAAGTTAACCTGCTAGGGAGATGGGAGGGAACAGGTCTGAGATGGCTGTTACATAGTGTTAAGTTAACTTGCTAGGGAGATGGGAGGTAACATGTCTGAGAAGGCTGTTACATAGTGTTAAGTTAACTTGCTAGGGAGATGGGAGGTAACAGGTCTGAGAAGGCTGTTACATAGTGTTAAGTTATCTTGCTAGGGACATGGGAAACACTCATGTGACAGTACCAGGTGAATCAGATGGAGAAGTATCCTCTTCCTCTGCAGTTTGCAGGGCATTGTTCCAGGGGGCAGACAGGCACAGAGACCATGTGTCTCTCAGCCAATCCAGCTGCAGATAGAGTCAGGGAACTGGGCTTTGGCAGAGATCCAAGGAACCAGAAGTCCAAATAGGTACATGCAATAGTCCCTCCCTAACATTTTTCCCAGCATTGGTTAAGGGTGGAAGAGGGTAGCATTGGCTAAGCGTAGGGTTTGGTGTGGGAGCAGCAGCAGCATTGGTCTGGGGTAGGGTTCAGAGGCAGCATTGGCATGGTCTGGGGGCAAATCGCTATGGGGGGATGCATTGACTAAGTCTGGGAGGCAGATGGCTGTGGGGGGATGCATTGGCTAAATCTGGGGGCAGATGGCTGTGCGGACGCAATATTTGGTAAGTTTCGGGGGAAGATGGCGGTGTCAGGGGATGCATTGGGTAAGTCTTGGGTGCAAATTGCCAAATAAAAGAAAAAGAAAAAAATGCATTTTTCTCCATCATAATTTTATTAAATATGAAAGATCAGTTTACAGATTAGTATTTACAAATAAAAAAAGAAAAAATCTCTGGTAGTCATATATTCGGTGTGGCCTTTATTCCGGTAAAATGGGTTAAAATGTAATTGCGTGGCCCAGCAGAGGTTTCGTCCGTACAGCCGGCTCTAATATGTGCAGGTCTGTTTATTTTTATCTTTCACATACTTAAATCTTGGGCTCGGTAGTATTTCTGTAACCAGCGTGGCATGAGGTCACTGCAGCCACCCGATATTCTCACTTGGCAGCCCTCTCCCTTTATTTATTTATTTATTTATTTCAAGGCCCCGGCTGTTTGGAGGAGACACAGTTGTGACGTGCGTAAGATGTAAACCTGTCAGTACAGTGTTCCAAGCATATGACTGTCTCAAATGAACGCCCACGTAGTTAGCCAGCCATCACTGGACCAGGTGTCTGTTCACTGACAAGCTGCTGTGTGGTCAACAGCTTTACAAAGACTGGCTAATAAAGTGATCATGGAAAATGCCAAAGGTGGTTTGTTTGTTTTTTCTTTTGTTTCTTTTTTTAATTGTTTTAAATACTGTAATTACAACATCCAAGTACCCAGTAATTAAAAACATCACAGTGTTTATAGTAAGGCATGTTGCACTGTATATGCTAATGCTTACTGGGGTAGCTCTTTAAAAGCCCCTTAATATAAAAAATAAAACCAAGTGGAAATATTTAAACTTAAGGGTCTAGTCAATAAAAGGCCAAAGTAGCCGAGTGGGAAACATTCTCCCGTTCAGTTACATTGAAGAATTCTCCCAACTAGGCTTCATTGGGGATGGGACTCTTCATCGCGGCTACTTCCGCGCAGCCGCTTCACCGCCGACTCTGCAGCACAAGACAGCTCGTCGCTGGAGATTTCATCGCGGGACATTTCATCGCTAAAGGTAAGTATTTTACCTATTTTAGTTTAAGGGTGGTTAGAATTAGGGTTTAGGGGGTTAGTATTAGGGGTCGGGGGTTAGTATTAGGGTTTAGGGGGTTAGAATTAGGGGTCGGGGTTAGTATTAGGGTTTAGGGGGTTAATTTTAGGGGGTGTTAGTATTAGGGTTAGTCTTAGGGTTTAGGGGGTTAATTTTAGTATTAGGGGTCGGGGGTTAGTATTAGGGTTTAGGGGGTTAGTATTAGGGGTCGGTGGTTAGTATTAGGGTTTAGGGGGTTAGTATTAGGGTTTAGGGGGTTAGTATTAGGGGTTGGGGGTTAGTATTAGGGTTAAGGGGGTTAGTATTAGGGGTCGGGGGTTAGTATTAGGGTTTAGGGGGTTAGTATTAGGGTTTAGGGGGTTAGTATTAGGGGTCGGGGGTAGTATTAGGGTTCAGGGGTTAGTATTACGGTTCGGGGGTTAATTTTAGTATTGGGGTTATTTTTAGTATTGGGGTTATTTTTAGTATTTGGGTTTGGGAATCATTTATTAGGGGGGGTTATTTTGGTTTTACTTTTACATTTGTAATAGCTGATAGTTCAGCGCTGTACTGTCAGCTCTTACATAGCCGGGTCCGCGATGAAACGGCCGCGTTATTCTTCATTGCTGCCGCACTGAACTGTCAGAGATGAAGATGCGGCGAACAAGTGTCCTAGACCCGGCTTCATTGGCCTAAAGTTTGAGATTTCCGTCTACAATACCCTGTTGTTCTCTCTTTATTGAGAATATTCTCTATATTTGTTTATGTACACTCTTTCATTGGTGTACAGCAAGATGAATACATTATATTCCATTAACATTTATTTATACAGTGCTAATGCAGCTCTTGGTAGGTGATGGGGGGGGGTACAAATGGGAATTACGGACTATGTTAGATGAACAGGGACCGAGTGCTCAATGAGGAGGGGATAGTTTTTTTTACAAGTTTAGTGTAGGGGTAGCCAACCTTCGGCACTCCAGATATTGTGGACTACATCTCCCATCAGGCTCTTCCAGTTGGCAAAGCATCAAGGGAAATATAGTCCACAACATCTGGAGTGCCGAAAGGTTGGCTACCCCTAGTTTAGTGGAATAAGCAAAGTTATATTTTAGTTCTAATTATCATTATATAACATGGTGGATGTGGACGTGGTTTTGATTGGCGTGGCGGTGGTGGTTTAGAGGCTGGGCAGCATTTCATTGTTGGACACAGGTAGCACAATGTCCGCATGGCTCGCGAGAATGATGCATTGTGGGACATATACCTGGGAGATTTGTTTTGACCCCATTGCGCAAAAGAGGTTCTATTGACCTCCACAGGCTTTTCCACGGACTTGGGTGTCCTTGTACGGGCCCTGTGCATGGATTAGAGTTAAAATCAGCAAAAGAGACGTAGTGCCTAAATTGGGGACAAGCAGAGCCTTGCCTGCCCGGAGATGTGCCGTGTTCAGTTATGATCACAGTCCTGAGTTATAATTGGCTTGTGAGGCAATGTCAGCTTTCATGTGTTACATTCCTTGGTGAATTGCCAACGGTCTGTGTCATGCAACAGCCTCCCTCTTACTGATGATTCCTTTCCTAACAGGCTGGTTTGCGCAAGCAGAGCAGAATCTTCAGAGATCCATGGGGAATGTTCCATCAATGATTTAACCGGCTTCTTTCTCCACATTGTGTTCCATGCATCTCCCTGGGAAACACAGTTTTTTTTTTTTTTTGTGAATGACATAGAAGGTAACCTGAGTTTCTAGTGATTTGTCATTGACTTTTTTTTTTTTTCCAATTCCTCGGGGATACATGCCTCTCTAAGCATTGCACATGTGCTGACATGAGTAACTCCTGTACAGTTGCATAGCCCAAAACAATATTTGCAACAGGGGAGTTTTCTAATGCAATAATTTCCCTGTCGTTTAGCAATTCGTCAGAGTTAAGAAGTAATTAGAGGAGGCGTCATCTTCCTTCTTTCCTATGTTGGAGGAGTAAACAGTGTATAAACATTTTAATAAGTATTATTTTTTAGTATGTGTTTATTATACTGTCATACATTCCTGCTGTAACCTTCATTGAGCCAGTTATCTATCTGAAGACTACAGGCCTTTTTGGGGGGCTTGTAATTAAGTCTTTAAAAAAAGCATTTTGGCAGGTTATTTTTGTTTAAATGGACTGTATCACCTAAATGTTATAATTACTTTGAATGTAGAGAATTACAAATGTGTCTGTGGTGACTCCTGCTCATGATGTAACCTTGTGGCTACCGTAGTGTCAATGGGAAATATATAATTAAGCATTGTCTAAAAAGCAATGTGATGTCATTTTAGAGCTATTTAAGATTTTTGGAGAATTGCTTGTATACAGAACTTGTTTGGGGCGGCGGTTGTTTTGTTTTTTTACATCACTTTGATAAAATAAAATAAAAAAGCAATAGCAAGAAATCATTTTATGGCTTCCATTCTGCAGAGGTTTCAAACAGATGTCAAAAGAGTCAGAAAGCCAACTCACTGAAGTCATGTGTTAAGAAAGGGATGTTCCTGATTAACATACTCTTTACAGTAATGTAGTCAAATAAGATTTTATAAAATCTGATATTTATACAGCTGTAAAAACTTGTTTACAATAACTTGGAGTGTGCTTAAATTATTGGAAAGGTTACAAACAAATGTCAGGGGATTGGCCAGCTTATTCAACCAATCAAAGAGATATTGCTAATTAGACAATTGGTTATAGCAGTAGTTAGATAAGTGTTGTTTGTCTTTTCTTAGAAGCGTGAAAGAAATAAACAGGAACCTTGTAGTATATGTTTTATATTACGCCAGTAAAAACTATATAACATTTTTTAAGTACACTCTAAATTATTGCAATCTCGCATTCTGCAAAGGTTACAAACAAATTTCAATGAGTCGGAGGTTGGGTTATCCAGCGTATTCAACCAAGAGATCATCAGAGAGATGTTGCTGATTAAACAGTTTGTTACAGCAGTAGTCAGATAAGAGGTGAATGGCAGTGAATTTGTTATATATTTTTTTTTGTTGCAATTCTATTTTACAAAAATTGAAACTGTATATGAATTAATATTGTAAGCAGTGTCCGTTTAAATCACAGTCCATGGAAGATGAAGAAGGCATGACATATCAGAGTGAACAAAGCAAAGACAAGAGGTATGGGAAGAGGAAACTGAGCACAGAGGTCCTCGCAGGGACAGTTCCCATGTAATCAGAGTCCCATTTGTTACAGAGAGGTCACACAGCCGGATAATGCCTGTAAGCAAGGCAGGAAGCAGCCTTCCATGTCCATCTCTGCGTCAGATGAATGTAGAAGTTCAATGTCATCGTCCTGGAAAAAAATAAATAACAGCACTGCCCATTTCTCAAGCAGGAAAGAGGGGCTTGTTGAAAAATGCCTTGAATAGTATTTAAGCAGGCAAAATAGAGATACACTAACTAACTTGCTTTCCCACAGTTGCTGGCAGATCCTCAACATATAGAGCAGTGCTTCTCAAACCTGTCCTCAGGACCCCCCCACTACGGTCCAGGATTTAGTGATTACCCAGTTGTGTTTAAATAAGAATATGTATAACACCTGGTATGGCTGCTTAATGGTTAGGGAACCACACCAGGTGCTCTACATATTCTTATTCAAACACAACTGGTTAATCCCTAAATCCTGGACCGTTGGGGGGTCCTGAGGACAGGTTTGAGAAGCACTGATATAGTGAAAGAAAAATTTGCTTTTGTACAAGTGAGTTTCAGTCTTCTGACCTTGACATCCTATGTAGAGTATCTAGTGATTCTATTTATTATCAGCCAATAGCAGGATCTCCTACTACAAATGCCGAAATACTCTCCTGCAAGGCTCTATGGGGAATATTGTCCCATACTGTATTACTCTGAAAAAATAAGCGCTAACCAGAAAAGAAGCCCTAGCATGATTTTATTATGATGCTCGCAATGTAAGCCCTACCCCAAAAATAAGCCCCAGTTGATATCTTCAGCTTTAAGAAGCTGTCCTGTGAGTGCAATCTAAAATAAATAAGACACCCCCTGAAAATAAGCCCTAATAGAAACATAGAAACATAGAATGTGTCGGCAGATAAGAACCATTTGCTCCATCTAGTCTCCCCAATTTTCTAAATACTTTTATTAGTCTCCAGTTCCCTATCTTATATCTAGGATAGCCTTATGCCTATCCCATGCATGCCTAAACTCCTTCACTGTGTTTACCTCTACCACTTCTGCTGGAAGGCTATTCCATGCATCCACTACCCTCTCAGTAAAGTAATACTTTCATTAGTCCCTGGCCTTATCCTATATCTAGGATAGCCTTATACCTATCCCATACATGCTTAAACTCCTTCACTGTGTTAACCTCTACCACCTCTACTGGAAGGCTATTCCATGCATCCACTACCCTCTCAGTAAAGTAATACTTTCATTAGTCCCTGGCCTTATCTTATATCTAGGATAGCCTTATACCTATCCCACACATGCTTAAACTCCTTCACTGTATTAACCTCTACCACTTCTACTGGAAGGCTATTCCATACATCCACTACCCTCTCAGTAATGTAATACTTTCATTAGTCCCTGGCCTTATCTTATATCTAGGATAGCCTTATACCTATCCCACGCATGCTTAAACTACTTCACTGTGTTTACCTCTACCACTTCCGCTGGAAGGCTATTCCATACATCCACTACCCTCTCAGTAAAGTAATACTAATGCTTCTTTTGGAGAAAAAATGAATATAAGACTCGGTCTTATTTTCGGGGAAAGACGGTACTTGTCAACTTCTAGTCCCGGATCCCCAGGAGATGGCAGGGCAGAGCCTAAAGGGGGCAGGATTTCGAAATGCTGTGAGAAGTCATGCAACATTGCGTGACCCACACCAGAGTGAGCTCCAATCTGGCCGGTACAGATATTGGATGTCTAGGGGCACATGTTGTAGCTTTGCAGTGTTCTGTCAAAATCGGGACTGTTGACAACTATGCAGTCCATAAATGGCTGCAAAACACAAATATAGACATGAAGCACGCTCAATATCAGTTATGGTGGGATCAACGCAACAGGAAACCCTTCCGCTGTGAACAGGAAATAGAGGCAAATATGCTATTAATGTTGACATTACTTGCTTATCCTTACCCAGAATCCCTTGCAGGATTCTCCGGATTCCTGTACACGTGTGTTATTTCATCTGCCTTCTTAAAGGTTGACTGCATAGTTCTATCACTTACATTAATAAAGGCAGCTGTCACTTATACCGCTTTGTCTGCGGTTATCCTGTTGGCGCAGCTAGCATTAATAAATTGTGACTTCATCCGCAGGGGTTTCCGAGTCTCTGAAACACTGAAGGAGAATGGATTCTACCCATGCTCAGGGCTATGCACATGTGCAGTTAGGTTGCCACTGTGAGACTCCCCTTCCCAGGCCCACTGAGATCCTCACCAGTGAGGTATGTTGGCAGCTATGTGGTTGAAGTGGAGACAAAGTTATAGACATTTTATAGATTTAGATTTTGTTGTGTGACTTTGCACATTGCCTATACTGGCCAGGGGATTATCTCATTTAGACTTAAGGAAAGAACCTGGTGTGTTGTGTGGTTACCTTGAGGCATGAACAATCCAAACCCTTCACCCCAAAACGGCACCCTGGGTCAGCCAGGGGTAACGTCAAATCTAATAGTCGTTCCCGGGGTATTTCAGACTCTCCTGCACTCCGGCTGCTGTACTTAGTACATTACTCAGCAAGGATTTCTTAACACTTGCAACATGGTAACTGATACCTGCCCTCCTGCACCTAGAAACCAAATTAGGAAGGAAGAACAGGCAGAGCTCAGTATCCTGATCCAGTTTAGATTAGGTAAATAAACTGAAATAACATGGATGGTCTTGACCCTTTTCAATGCCCGGTAACAAGATAATGTCACTTCTAACACAGTAAAAGAGCATTGCACATGTGAAAAGCCAAATGCATCATAAATATATCATAAAATGTATAAAATCTTAAAGCAGAACTTCTCCAGAGAAAAGGCAATCAGTTTTTTGGGAAAGCCAGTGATGTTTCTGCCTAGGATGACATGTTCCATGGGAGGCAGACTGGAGCAGGGCAGCAGCGGACTAAAAGGGGGCGACAACAGAGTCAGCTCTATCATTCAATGCTAGGGTATGTGTAAATATTTCCCAATGATATGTGTACCAGTGAACACAAAATCATTGCAGTAGTGAAGACAAAAACCTTGTAGTGATCAAGAACATATGTGAATAAAGGTCACTTACAAAAAGTGAATACACATGCTTGAATAATAAATGGTAATCTTCCATAGGCAGCATGATTCATACAACAGACCTAAAAGAATAGAAACACACAATATGGTGCAGTATATACACACTAAATTGGCATGTAGCAAAAAAACAAGATACAGTGAGGGAAAAAAGTATTTGATCCCCCGCTGATTTGGAAGGTTTTCCCACTGACAAAGGAATGATCAGTCTATCATTTTAATGGTAGGTTTATTTTAACAGTGAGAGACAGAAATAAAAAAGTTATAAATTGATTTGCATGTCAATGAGTGAACTAAGTATTTGACCCCTTCGACTTGGTGGCAAAACCCTTGGTTGGCAATCACAGAGGTCAGACGTTTCTTGTAGTTGGCCACCAGGTTTGCACACATCTCAGGAGGGATTTTGTCCCACTCCTCTTTGCAGATCCTCTCCAAGTCATTAAGGTTTCGAGGCTGACGTTTGGCAACTTGAACCTTCAGCTCCCTCCACGGATTTTCTATGGGATTAAGGTCTGGAGACTGGCTAGGCCTGTCCAGGACCTTAATGTGCTTCTTCCTGAGCCACTCTTTTGTTGCGTTGGCTGTGTGTTTTGGGTCATTGTCTTGCTGGAATACCCATCCATGACCCATTTTCAATGCCCAGGCTGGATGAAGGAGGTTCTCGCCCAAGATTTGACTGTACATGGCCCCATCCATAGTCCTTTTGATGCCGTGGAGTTGTCCTGTCCCCTTAGCAGAAAAACACCCCCAAAGCATAAAGTTTCCACCTCCATGTTTGACGATGGGGATGGTGTTCTTGGGATCATAGGCAGCATTCCTGCAGGATTTCAGTCCTTCACTGCGTAGTGTGTTACCAATTGTTTTCTTGGTGACTATGGTCCCAGCTGCCTTGAGATCAGTAACTAGATCCTCCTGTGTAGTTCTGGGCTGATTCCTCACCGTACTCCACGAGTTGAGATCTTGCATGGAGCAGCAGACAAAGGGAGACTGACAGTTATTTTGTGTTTCTTGTGTAACTGTTGTCACCTTCTCACCAAGCTGCTTGGCGATGGTCTTGTAGCCCATTCCAGCCCTGTGTAGGTCTACAATCTTGTCCCTGACATCCTTGGACAGCTCTTTGTCTTGGCCATGCTGATTGATTGCTTCTGTGGACAGGTGTCCCTTTAAGAGAGTGCTCCTAATCTCAGCTCGCTTCCTGTATAAAAGACACCTGGACACCTTGCTGACTGATAGGGGATCAAATACTTATTGCACTCATTAATAACTTGTTTTGACATGCGTTTTTCTGGATTTTGTTTTGTTATTCTGTCTCTCACTGTTAAAATACACCTACCATTAAAATGATACACTGATCATTTCTTTGTCAGTGGGCAAACGTCCAAAATCAGCAGGGGATCAAACACAAAAGATGCTCCTATAGACTTAGGTATTGGGAGGGCATACGCGCCGTGACAAATATCCCTTATATGATTTGTGGGTCCCACCAAACTGTGGAGGATGAAATAACAGCACTGGAGAAGAGCATCCGTTGATGAACTCAATCAATCACAAGAATTGCAGGTCTTTTCTTATTACAGTCCACTGTTGGAAATCCCACATACGGAGCTGGTCCCACGCGCCTTGGGAAACCTGCTGTGAGACTCCACGGACTTCATAGTTACGGTGGCTTGGTAAGACCAAAAACAGACAAGATCATGTTGTCTATAATGGAACAAAGAAGGATCCTGCGCGTTTCTCTTCACACGAGACTTCATCGGGATATTGTCGCACCACTGTCCAGAAGCTCCTTATATAATTCCAAACTCAATACACATAGCCACCCATTGGTTTCTTCCGCGACTGCTCCACTTTTCGAACTTTGCCCCAGTACTGACCTTTTTAAATTTGTGATTACCCGCTGAAAGCCGGGGGGAGTGTGCATGTGGTGGGAATATACTTACATCTTGATATTTTCCAGTGGCTTTTAAATCACACAGATGAATTTGGGAAAGTGCTAAATAACTGCAGCAAGTGCTAGAAGGGGTGAGTTACTGTGGGGCAGGCGCGGCTGAGGGCAGTGGTGAACTGCTCACAGAGGTGTGGTAAGATGGCTGCTCTTATGTAAATAATTTGGGGGTTTATGTATAAAGCTGGTGCTGGTGCAAATACCATACCATGACCTACACATGTTTTTATTTAAACACAAGTACTGGACCGTTGTGGATCTTTGAGGACAGGTTTGAGAAGCACTGCTCAAAAACTCTCTTTCCCTACGAACGTGTCATTCTCCATGTACTGACGTACATCCTGCAAACAATGAGGGGGACACAGAGCTGCAAATACGGGCAAAGTGTCCATGGAACATCATTAAATTGTCCACCATGAACCATGTTGATGCCGACCCCTGGACCCACCTCTAACATTGCTCAAGGTCATTTGGGAATGTGGCTTGAATTCTTACTTGACATTATGTGGCCAATGTCCCAGAGATCGGCTCTTTGCTTTTCCCCTGCTGGCGTGCTGGAGGCGGCCTAGGGTAAACCCATGGGTGAAGTCGGAGCAAAAATGTGCAGAGCACCGGAAATGAAGTGGGCTATCTGAAAATGGGCGTAGGCTTTGCCAGCAGGGGGGGGGGGGGGGGTGATCTGGTAGCCAGAGGAAGGGGAATCCTTACAGTTGTTTCGGAAGTAAAGCCATCATGATTCTTAAATACTTTTGGGGGAACTCAGAGATCCGTAGTTCATCAGCTGCTGGAGGGCTACAGTTGGATGCCATGATTTAGAGCTTCTAATTCCAACAAGATGGTTATTAATGTCCAGTGTTAACAAAAGAAGGACAAGCTACTGAGGCTCTATCACCCCTGAATTTCGCTCTGTATAAGAAGAGTTTCTGAAGCGCCAATAGGTTGCTTCAATGCAAAGCCTCATAAATCTGTGACTCCAATAAATCATGTTTTCTGTAGGATATTATTAGCCTGTAACAGGAAGACAGGCTAAATAGACTGAACGGATGAATAAATAATGTCTCAGGAAATGAGAATATTAAAATATAAAATTCCGCTCCGACTGCGATGTCAGCGGAGTTCAGATCTATTGCCGGCACTCGTAGACGGGGTGAGAGCCTGGTGACTCCCATAGCATCACAAAATTCCAATGCCGATTCTAGGGACTGCCATTATTTATTACCCAGGTTTTCTTCTAATTTAGGCATTTGCTTGTAAGTTTGCCAACACAATGCATGTCATTTTTTTTTTTTTTATATATATTTATCAACATTCACAGTAAAAACAATGTTATGGTGACAGAGTGCCTTTAAAAGATTCAATGTGCTCAAAAAAAAAAAAATTAGGCTTCCAGTAAAAGGATTGAAACACATTAAGTATTAGGTTAATTCACCTTTGCCCCGATCCTGCCTGCTTACACTTCTGGTCTAAGCTCCCACTCAGGACAATGCCAAGTGTGACCACCTCCCCGGTCAGTAGGTTCCAGACCAACCAACGCACCACCACAGCTTTAACAGAACATTGTACTCCTGTTGTAAGAGAGAACTAGGACTCATTCAGGGTAAGGCTTTAAGGCGTGTTCTGTGGACAGAATGTCCGTCTTGGCGCGGGAGAGTTGAGAGATTGGAATGGTGACTGCTCTATTGTTTGGACATTTGGGGGGTTTTTTTGGGTATTTTTATTTCACAAATATCTCCTTATTAATGAAAAACAAACACAAGCATCTTTAAAAAATAATATTTATTACAACGTACTTACAAATGGAACAATAATTATTCTTTTCCACATATTTACACAATAGTGTTTTTTTCGGTAATTTGTTTTCAGCAAATGCCTACTGTCGCTATGTACAATGTATCACAGATACAAAAAAGTCCAAAACAACCGTGAGACCGTTAGTGCAAAAAATAATAAAAAAAAAAATAAAAAAAAAAAAAAATGAGGCTCTTGTACCTCTTGGTTTAAGCTCACGATTTCCTTTGTGAAAAAAAGTCTTGCCAACAGTTATTCACATTACAGACTCTGGTTTACATTTATTTCCACCACTCAATGTACAGTTTAATTTAAACAAAAACAAAAAAAATCCCACATTTAGCAAGGCTTTCCATGCAATAATGGAAAACATTTTTTTTTTTTATATAGGATTATATAATTAGATTTCTCAGCCACCAGGTATTTGGGGGCAGTGTGGGAATTTGTTGCATGCCTGGGCATGAGGCAACATTAGAAGGACAGGAGTTACAAAGAAAAGAAAAAAGAAAAGAAAAGAAAGCACCTTCTCACGGATTTCAAATATCTTAATATAACATAAGGTAATGCATTAAATGTAAAAGGAAAGACTGAATGGGGGGGGGGGGGGTAATGTATATATTACTATTTTAGATCCATTTCACTTGGTACAGAATGCTTACCGCACATTCAAATCTTTTACGCCAACAGTGTTTTAAAAAAAAATAATAATAATAATGTACACAAGTTTACATTTGAGGTATAGGTGCCACTTTTAAAAAAGTGGCAGGCTGTCCAACCTGAGAACCAACAGGAAGAAAAAAAAAAAAATTAGAGACAAACTATCTTGATATATGTGTCTAACCCTGTTTCTTCATTGTGGAATAAAAAAAAAAAAAAAAAAAATGTATATATATATATATATATATATATATATATATATATATATATATATATATATATATATATATATATATATATATATATATATCTCCCCCCTTACAAAAGAATGTGCTAAATGCAAAACACTTGTTGTCTTTAAAATACAAATCATTGGTGTAATGTAAATTATAGAAGATCATTTCTTCTAAATTGTACAAATAGGAATTGAATCCCTTGGATCAAAATGAAACTTTAGAAATCCACGGTCTTGGTTTAGGTCACACTGTTACATGGTCTCATACAGTATTAAAAAACAAGAAGATTGGGAGAGCCCAGGTGTATAGGAGCAGGTTATGAAATCAGTTCAATCCTTTAAAGTGTCAGTCCAGCAGTAGGACGTCTACATTGGTACCAAAACATTTTAGGGTTAAAAAAAATCATCCAAGACCTTTAAAAATTTTAAAGGGAAAGATATACGAAATCAATGCAGTGATCTTGAAGGCCATGGAGACCAGATGGCTTGCTTATATACAAACCAACAAGTTCTGTGGGTTAAAAATTTGAAATCATAAAGGGGGGGGGGAATAAAATAAATAATCATCTTTTTTTTTTTCCAGATCTCTTGCAACAAGATAATTGTTGGCAAAGTCAGTAGGGTATATAGCAAGGCTTCAGCACCATGATGTCACCATTGGTGGCCTTCTGTCTCACACTTATGACATATGCACCAGGTGGGTGCTGTCCATCAGAATATTAAAAAAAAAAAAAAAAATTTGGGAGGAGGACTAGCAGAAGAAGGAGTCCATATCATTATATTCTTGGGGTATGTCGGGTACGAGCTGGTCAGAGTTACTCGTGTCCTGATCTGCGTATCCAGGTTGTGATGCAGCTTCGAACCAGGGGTGTAGTAAAATGTCTTCTGCTGTAAGGCGCTCGGTGGGCTCCTTCCTCAGCAGACTGCGTATAAGGCACCTGGCTTTGGGGGACACATGTTCGGGAATACAGTACTGTCCTCGGCGGATTTTAGAAAAGAGGGTGCTGGGGTCAGAGTCATGAAAAGGATAGCGACCCACCAATAGAGTGAACAACATCACCCCCAAGCTCCAAACGTCGGCTGATCTCCCCGAGTAACTTCCAGTAGTATTGAGTATTTCAGGGCTGACGTAAGCCGGGCAGCCATGTTTGTCTGACAAAGCATCATCATTGCCCTTCATTATGTGAGAGTCTTCTAGGCTTTCCAGCCTCAGTTTGGTCCTAAAAAGATAAAACAAGAGGATCCATAAGTTACAGGGTCTTTTTAAGAGCATAAAAAAAAAATATATATATATATATACATATACATATACACTATACACTATACACACACACACACACAATCATAATAACAATGATAGTATATTATAAAAAAAATATATATATCTAAATCTATTTCAATGCAGTTCCAACAAAGACCATTGGAGGCATTTAGTACAACACACATATAGGTCATATGCATACAATCCTTTCTTGGCTTCATCAATGGACCTTTGTGTACAGAAATAAACTTTTTAAAACCTCACTTTAAACTGCACGTGCCAGAAGGGTTAGGAGTTGATTTTAATACTGTTTAATGATAAGAACGATTATAATATATTATTCTAAAAAAATTATATATACACATACAATTATTTTTGTAACCTGGTTACAGTCATTAACTGGGAGATACGATAACATGGTTTTCTATCAGACATATATTCGTAGATTGTGACAAATTTGTCATCACCGCTAATACGGTTATATAACACCAGGCAGAAAAGGTAACTATAGTGGAATTTTCTCCACTAGGGCAACATTCTAAAAGTGGTGTAAACTGCTGGCACAGTCTGTTGGCTTACATGGAGACTGTCACACTTTTATCCCAAGAATGAAATACATAAATATATATAGTAATAAAATAAATAATGCGAACAGATATAGATGCTTTTAATCAGTATTGTTTTTTGTAAGCGTACGCCATACAAAAGGGGAGAGGTATATTAATTGGCGCAACGTTAAAAACGTATATGTCCAGGATGGTCATGGATCTCCAGTTGCCGGCTGGGTAACAGACACTGGGTTTTCGCGGTAAATCTGCTCAGTTCCATTATAGCCATGTCCTCAGTCTGAACTCTTGTAATGCAAAATACCAGAGGTTAAGCAAACTAGACTACCGTCTGGCAACCATGGCCACCCAGAGACAATCCCTGCACCTGTAACACACCATGATCCTGCCACGAATTGCTCAACCTCCCCGATGAACACATTGGATGTGCTCAGCATTATTATTATTAAGATTTGCAACGTGAAGTTTCATAATGACTGATCCATTGACAACGTGATGTATACGCATTGGCTGACTCTGCTCTTAGTCAGGTCACATTTAAAAGGATTTCCTCACTTCTTTAAAATAAATCATTCTTTCACAAGATGCCAAATCAAGAAACATAGCTCTAGTTCCTGCCCCCCCCTCCATAAAATGATCAAAACCTAGCTAGTAAGAATAAAAGTTAAGACCACCAAAAAGAAAAAAAAAAAAAAAAAGAAAAGTTACAAAAATATTCTGGTAGCTAGCCATCTCTGGCTTTTTAATGGTTACAGACAACTCCCATTATGCACACCATTAACCAGCCAGTTCTGCTGATTTAGCATGATGGGAGTTCACAGAATAATAACCTGACAGCTTGGACTATGTAGCACTGTACCATATGTTTGTATACCTGATACACCAGCTTCCTTCACATAATATTTCTTGTCTATGTCCAAATATAAATCCTAATTCAGATCCCATCACTGGTCTCCCTCCCCCCTCCCCCCTCCTCCTCCTCTCCACACTCCTTTGGGCTTCTCACTTATCTTCGTCAGTTCACATACCAAGAATATGACATACACCCATCTCTAAGCTACAAGACCAACACAAATCATTTCTGACTTCAACATACAGCAAATTACACAGTGTTGTCATTTGTGCTCACAGACCAGTCACCGGTGCTGAATGGCACAGAGGCAGATTATTTTATACAAAACACAAGCAAAAATGTATCAAAAATGGGTTTTCTACTAAAAGTACATATCCTACAAAGCAAATGTCTAATGTTAAAAAAAAAAAAAAAAAAAAAAAAGGAGGGATTATGCATCCAAGGACAAGGTTCTAAAACTGGAGTTAAATGCAAACCAATCAAAATGTTCCACTTTTACAAGTAGAGCACTCCATTGGTTTCCTTGGCGATTGCTCCATTTTTGCCCCAGAATTGTGCTCTATACCCAACTCCCCACATGTAGGAAAGCTTCCATTTGTTACATTTTAGAGGGGTTTTACGATTAGTTATCTCTCTCACACAGGTCAATGGGAATGCAACATTCAACTAAACACCATCTGGCAGCACATAGCCTTCCATTAAACAGCATGTGAGCTCTGTGTAATGTATGGCTTCAAGCTCAGGGCACAGGAAATTGCCTGTTTCCTCAAAGACTGTAATAAAAAAAAAAAAGGAAAAAAAAAAAGAAATTATATATTGGCTTCTCCTTAATGCCACGCTACTGATAAACAGGGCTCTACCACCACCACTGCTCTGTGGTATGTGTTTAACCATATAACATTCCCGAGGTACTGCTAAGGGGGGTGCGGGGGGGGGGGGGGGAGACACCCCTGCTAGTCCACACTGGCATGCAAGGTGTCTAAAATCCTCCAAACAAATTGTTTTAACAAATGATTCTGTAATTAAATGGGATAATTAAAGATATAAAAGATGTATATGTAAAAGAACAAACCACGGATTATTAGGAAAATATATAGATATGACATTTTGTTTTTAAGTTTCTTTTTGTAAATGGTTTTACTACACTGAACACTGTTTTGTAATTTGTCGCAAGAAAATGTAATAAAAAAAAAAAAAATGTCCACACTGCGCTACTGTAAATACACAAGTGTAAACACAGCCTGTTAGAAATAGCAATATTTGGAAGGCAAAAAAAAAAAAAAAAATGGGAGGAGAATCCTAATCAGAGCTTTCCTAACCCCTTCACTGCCATGGGGTTTATGAATGAGATTCTATACATTGTTCCTACTGGAAGAAGGCCAGGCTTTGAAACCCTGCCTGACGGGGGGGGGGCACATCACCCAGCTGCTTGCGTTAAATACCGGGCGCTCACCTCTCCTTGTCCGAGAAGACAAACTTGCGCAGCTTGAGGTCGCCCAGGACAAGGCGGAAGCGGTGGCAGTGAGACACGGCGGAGATGATCTGTCGGAAAAGCTTGGCCGCCTCTTCCTCACCCAGGCGCTTGCAGCTCCGGACGTACGAGTGCATGTCACCGAAATCCTTCTCGAAAAACACGTACACCTTGCTCTCCCCTTGAATAACTTCTACAATCCCGGCAAGGTTTGGGTGACAAGGCAGGTGGATATAAGGCTCGATTTTTTTCTGGTAGTGCTTTAGGGAAAAGACCTAGAGTGTGAGAGAAAGAAAAGGGGGGAGAGGAGGGGAAAAAAAAAAAGTTATTATAGCAATTAAACAAACAAACAAAACAAACAAACAAACACACCACCGCCTCTAATCTGAGACCATCTCCACTTATCTTGCAGTAGTAATAAAACCATTAATTGAAACATTGCTGGAAGCAGACAAAAATGCAGCCTTTAGCAGCTGCATATTACAACTCCCATTCTGCTCAGCCAAATGGCTCATTGCCTACTAGCTGAGCATCATGTTACTTACAGCCCACCACAGAAGTTAAAAAAAAAAATAAAAAAAAAGTGACTGCTGGCTGAGGCTCATATTAGTTGTAGTCTGCAGCAACTTGAGTTACAAAAGGGAAACTTCCTTTAGACCAAAGCTTCCGATGGCTGGCTGAGCGTGTCGGGAGCTCCAGTGCAGCCATAGCTAGACATCCTACAACTTGATTTATTATTTATAGTAAAAGGTGGACCATATGGGATCCATCATTTCATATAATAGTGATCCTTTAATAAACTGGACTAGGTTAATATAAGACATTGATAAACTGATCAGACTAATGAGGTCTAAACTCTCACAGCAATAGATTATTAGAAATGCCAGTCCAGGTAACTGCAGGGGGCAGGAGGGGACACAGGCAGAGGAGAGGATGATGTGTTCTGGCAGAGGGTACAGATACCACATGAAGGGAACACCTCTTGGCAGCATCACTTGGTGGGAATAAAGACAGTCTGACTCAGCTGCCCTCTGCATTTAAATGTCCAGTTACTTTGTGTGCCCTAAGAAGGTAATGGGGGGGGGGGGGGGTCTTAATATGGGACTAAAAGGGGGGAATTCGGTGGACAAGGGTCCAGGGGGTCTTTAGAAAGGCAGCAAGTGAAACTGGGAGGTGTGAGAATATTTTAAAGGGGTCTTTGATCCTTGGTGACATAATGGAAAGAGATAGCAGAAAAATTTGGGGTGGGGGTCAGATTAACAGCACAGTAGAAACTTTAGAGAGAGTACTGCTGTGTTTAAATGGCTGTGTGCAGGTGACAGCTGGCTGCCCCTAGGGTGAGAGTCCCTGGGGGGTGAATACAGGAAACAATCAGCCCTGTCTCCAGACATCACAGCAGTGCAGGGCAAAAAAAAACCCCACAGGAGGTGCAGGGCAAAAAAAACCCCCACAGGAGGTGCAGGGCAAAAACCCCCACAGGAGGTGCAGGGCAAAAACCCCCACAGGAGGTGCAGGGCAAAAAAACCCACAGAGGTGCAGGAAGGCAGCAGCAAAATAAATTAACCCCTTTCCCCCCAAAAGATAGTCCAGCAGCAGTGTTAGGAGCAGGGTATGTAAAGGCAGCCTCACCTTGCATTGTAGCTCCTCTCTAGTGTGCAGATTGAGGGCTCTGGACACGTGTTCACGGTCCCCAGCCGGTAGCAGCAGGTAGTTCCCAATACAGGTAGGTCCTTGGTGCTGCGGGGTAGCACTGAGGGGTGTTGGGGGTTGCGGGGATCCAGGGGAAGGTAACAAACCACTGTCCGTTTGAGACTCACTGAGCCTGGGGCATTTTGCAGGGGGCTCATCGCTCTCCAGTCTCTTGAAGCGGGGTCTGCAGGGAGCCAGTCGAGGGGTCCCAGGGTGACCCTGTGTCTGCACGTTGGCAATCATAACTAAAAACACAGAATTAAAAAAAAAAAAAAAAAATCCACCGATCCCAGGCACTGCTTCCCAAGGTCAGGGCAGGCAGCATGCAATCAAACCCGGCACGTGCTTCCCTTGTCTTCCCGGGGACGTGGGTCCAGGAGGAGGCAGGGTTAGTGTGTGCAGCTGCTCTGAGCTCCACTCTGCATTTGGCTATTCCCTGAGCCCTGTAATCACACAGTGTATTACACACTGACTGCACCCACCCCTCCTGTGACTCACTCACTGACACACTGTGTATGGATTGTATGAGAGAGAGAGCCCAGTCCAACCCCCAGGGCTTGTGCAATCCCCCCCATCACTGCCAGAATCCAATGCATTTATTCACAAAAGGTCAAGGAAAGGGGAGGGTCCCTGCAATAGCCACACACTCTGATCATTACCCACAGCCAGCCAGATACACCCCCCCCCCCCCCAAAAAGTATCTTCTCTTGCATCAGACCTTTGCTGAGAGGTTGTTGCTTATATTTGCATCATACAGATGGCATGGAGTGCACAGTGGTACTAAAGAGGTTAAAAAAAAGTTTAAAACCCAGACCAGGTAAAATAGAGCATTTATCTTAAAGAGGAAGTTCCACTTATCCTATTTTCTGTATACTGTACATGTTTCTAATATATGCACTTATATTTTTTTTAAATGTACAGTTCTCCTGCAGTTTTACAATGAACAATAATTTCACCCTAAATTCAAGTGATGTCCAATAAGGAGGATTTGGACAGCTAGGCGGGACTGTAGCTGTAGCACCAGTAATAAACCCGTAAATCAGTATTAGAACTGCCAGCAAAAGGGGTTCAACCAGTGTGTACATATGAACCTACCAGTGTTATAGACAGTGTTGCAAAAACACTGGCACAATCTTTATTATGAATGGTTCTCACCTGTACTTTGCCTTCTTGTCCAGAAGGGGGCGTTAGTTAGCCCCATGCAACATTAGTGCATTAGATGAACGATGTTTGTGTACAGTATGTTCAAAGTGCCAGTATAATTATTTTTTATTCTAAATTACATACATTTTTCTGCAAACATTTAGGTAAAGATAACAGTGATAGTTTTGGATAGTTTGAATCCTGCTCTTTTATCTAGTATTATTTAGTATGATTTTTAGAAATGTTTAGATTTTTAGAAGCAAAATAAATAATGAACACATTAAAACATTTGTTATCATGTTTAAAGATAGATCTGCAGAGTAACATTCATTTTAAATGTAATAAATGCATAATTTAACAAATGAAAAAAGTTTTTTTAAATATATTGTAAAATGTGTCTTTTTTTTATTTTATATTTATATATTTATATATAATGAGCTGGGTTCAAGGGTTCCCTGGAATAAAAAAGAAAGATTGGTTTAAAAAGATCACATTTCAGCTAGGAGTGATAATTGGATTTGTAACTTTTTAATGAATGATCTCCTACATAAACTCTTTTTTTTCTGCTACAAAAGACACGATCAATGACAGACAATTTCACTTCCTTGCACTCAACGTGACATCTTCCTCACTCATCCTCTGTACCATGGCTGTGCTACAATGCACAAAGCACTGGGCTTGATAGGTGGGCCATTGTTTGCAGCAGTACTAGTCACACATTCTTGTATACACCACTCGGTGGGAGGTCTAGACCAAATCTCATCTCCAATAGCTCAGCCGTACACAGGATGTCACAGCAGAGGCAATAATACTGACCTATATAATAATAATAATAATAATTAATCATAGGCATTGCGTAACTCTGCCCCTCTAGGCTCAGTTTTATTTTTTGCTCTGGGACCCTTACCGTGAACGTATGATTTGATCTACCTCGGAAGCATGAAGGGCTGAGGTGACCCTGCCAGGAATTGAACCTGCAACCCTGAAGATTAAACAGAATCTACAGTTGGCTGGTTATCTCACTAGTTTTGATGGAGTTTCCGTTTTCTAGCATTGCCGTGATGTTGTGTCTTGCTTCTAATTATCGTACGTATATTTTTTTGAGAGGGGTGTGAATTAGCCCAATCCCAACACCCGATTCAATGTGTTGCCATCAGTTGATGGTATAAGGGGCAGACACCAACATGTATGTTCTGTGAGATCCTGTACTTGATTAGTTCATTGATTTCCCTCTATTCACTTTAGACTTTTACATACTGCAAGGCAGCTTTCAAAAGATATCTGTGGCCTGTAAAAATCTGGCCAAGGTGGCAACCGTGCGTGTGACACTGTTACGTGGGGAACAGTCGGTGTCTGAGGTCGTGCAGCAAGGGAAGTATTCATATTTGGGGTATTTCCTCAATTCTAAGACTTTTCCATTTGAACACCCCTGAAAAAGGGGTGAAATACTTTATCTAACATTGTATCACGTGTCTAAACGGACTGAGGCCTGCCTCAGAAAAAGCTGCTCCAATAAACATAGCTTCATGAACTTCATATGACAAACATGCAATATATATACACGTAACTGCCAACATCGACCATTTCCAGGGACACATATTAGTTCCACATGCTGCAGAAAGAGCATGCAAAGTGCAGCCCGGCAGTATGTAGGATGGATATACGCACAGACAGAATCCAATTAATTACTCAGGGTGCAGATCTCATAGGACCTGTCTGTGCGTATATCCATCCTACATGCTGCCGGGCTGCACTTTGCATGCTCTTTCTGCAGCATGTGGAACAAATATGTGTCCTGGAAACAGGACTGATGTTGGCAACTATGGGAGCGCAGACTTTTTAGTTTGTATGAGTGTATCACAGAGCTCCACAGCAATACATTGTGTTTAAATTGCAGGAAATGTGTTTTTATGTTTAATGTTTGGAAATAAACTACATATTTCCTTTTCTCAATGACATTTAATCAAATAACACAAATAGGTACCAACTGGCCATATTGCTGCAGAAAATGTAAAGGCCACAGACACATCTTCAGCCACTCCCACAAACTAAAAGTGTCCCTCCTTGGGCATTAGAAACATTGGTAGGTATGATAATCCGACAGGTCCACAGCTGGCACCATCTGTTCATTTGGTGCCTCCTTATTGGATGACTCACTGAATTTAGAAACGCCGGTGAAATTATGTGAAATGTAAAAATACGGGAGAACTGGAAATTGTTTTAAAATAAAAAAAATTAAGAATATTTCACATGTTTTAGAAACATGGACAACTTACAGAAATGAAACTAGGAGGTTCTCTGACAGTGTAAAAGTGTGAATGCCCCTCTGCCCCCCTGCCCGGCCATTCCTAAAACAATGAGGTTTTCTCCCCAGGAAACTTTACTCTAATTGTTGTGTAAGCCATGTGTTCAACACAAAGAGATACTTGAATTTGAAAGTCAGCATTTAAATCAAATGTAAGATACTTGTCTCCATCCAAGATAAACAACAGACAATCATGAGCTGTCAGGTATTGAGGAAGGGTCATTAGATTAAGTCTAAGGAAGTGGTGACGTCTAGCTAATTAAAGGTTGGTTTAACTCACTGAATGCCAGAGGGGAGGAGTATTAAGATGAGTCACACAATATATCTTACATGGAGAAACTGAAGTGGAATCTTGTAAATTTGTTTTTCTTTTTATATTTAAAATAAATGTAAACTTAAAAAGTGAACTTCTAGGATTGGAAAGACAGGTAAAATAGAATTTTCTTATGTTTATTATCCTTACCCCACGCAGGCTTAAACTGCTTCACTGTATCAATCTCTACCACTTCTGCTGAAAGGCTATTCCATGCATCCACTGCCCTCTGGATGAATACTTCCTTACATTACATCTAACCTTATTTCTTGTAACCCGTTGTGTATTTAAATGTCAGCCTCCCTTGCCCGCGGGCTATACATTACAATTAAAGGCCTGGCATGTGATAGAGATGTGGCCAGTGTATATCACACATGTGAATCAAGTAAACAGGGAGCAGGGAGATCACTCAGCACACAATCAACCCACGGAAATCAGTGACACTAGACGAGGACTGGCGGTAACATGACGTCAGATACTGAGATACAGGAACAGGGGGATCAAAATCAGCAGAGTTAGGTGAAACATTGTTACACAAGGTGACTAAGTGACATAGAGTTTCGCTGATGAACAGTGCCACAAAGCCACACACTGCCACAAAGCCACACACTGCCACAAAGCCACACATGCAACTAAAACACTGAAACCTGCAGAGGTAACACAATGACACCACACACTGCTGTGAGTTTTATTGCTGTGGAGTTCTGTAATACACACCACACATTGCTGTGAGTTTTATTGCTGTGGAGCTCTGTAATATCCACCACACACTGCTGTGAGTTGTACTGCTGTGGAGCTCTGTAATACACACCACACATTGCTGTGAGTTTTATTGCTGTGGAGCTCTGTAATACACACCACACATTGCTGTGAGTTTTATTGCTGTGGAGTTCTGTAATACACACCACACATTGCTGTGAGTTTTATTGCTGTGGAGCTCTGTAATACACACCACACATTGCTGTGAGTTTTATTGCTGTGGAGTTCTGTAATACACACCACACATTGCTGTGAGTTGTACTGCTGTGGAGCTCTGTAATACACACCACACATTGCTGTGAGTTGTACTGCTGTGAAGCTCTGTAATACACACCACACATTGCTGTGAGTTGTACTGCTGTGTAGCTCTGTAATACACACCAGACATTGCTGTGAGTTTTATTGCTGTGGAGCTCTGTAATACACACAACACATTGCTGTGAGTTTTATTGCTGTGGAGCTCTGTAATACACACCACACATTGCTGTGAGTTGTACTGCTGTGGAGTTCTGTAATACTTACATACATTGGCGTCCCACGGGGGGTGCAGACCACATTGGGTGACACCACCAGCGGGGTGACACCCGTGCTGCCGGCATCCCTCCGCAGCGTATCGCGCTGCTGTACTTTTATTTTTTTTTCTCTGGCAGCCGCATCCGCTGGATTCGGCCGCCGGAAATAAAAAAGTGAAAAAAAAAAGTCCCTGTGACCGGATGTCTGTGTTTCCCTCCTCCGTGCAGGAGGGAAGACTGCACTGAGGAAGCGTTCGGGGACACGGAGCATGGAGCTAGTACTGGGGAAGGGGGGGTGGGGGTGGGAGGAATAAAATGAGCTCTGTAATGACACAATATTACTGGCATCTGAATTGCACAATTATACAGGATTCTGAATGGCACAATAATACAGGTATCTGAATGGCACAATATTCTTGGCATCTGAATGGCCCAATATTACTGGCATCTGAATGGCACAATATTACTGGCATCTTAATGGCACAATATTACTGGTATCTGAATGGCACAATATTACTGGTATCTGAATGGCACAATAATACAGGCATCTGAATGGCACAATATTACTGGCATCTGAATGGCACAATAATACAGGCATCTGAATGTCACAATATTACTGGCATCTGAATGGCACAATATTACTGGCATTTGAATGGCACAATATTACTGGCATCTGAATGGCACAATAATACAGGCATCTGAATTGCACAATATTACTGGTATCT
Source organism: Pelodytes ibericus (assembly GCA_036172795.1). Classification (NCBI taxonomy): domain Eukaryota; kingdom Metazoa; phylum Chordata; class Amphibia; order Anura; family Pelodytidae; genus Pelodytes; species Pelodytes ibericus. The sequence goes on from CM069859.1 coordinate 20,510,878, forward strand.
GAATGGCACAATAATTATGACATCTGAATGGCACAATAATTATGACATCTGAATGGCACAATATTACTGGTATCTGAATGGCACAATAATAAAGGCATGCGAATGGCACAATATTACTGGCATCTGAATGGCACAATATAAGTCGGCATCTGAATGGCACAATATTACTGGCATTTGAATGGCACAATATTACTGGCATTTGAATGGCACAATATTACTGGCATCTTAATGGTGCAATAATACTGGCATCTTAATGGCATAATAATACTGGCATCTTAATGGCACAATATTACTGGCATCTTTATGGGCAAATTGGCTGGGGCCTCTTAATGGCACAATCTTACTGGCATCTTGATGGGCAAATTGTCTGGGGCATCTTAATGGCAAAATATTCCTGGCATCTTAATGGCACAATCTTACTGGCATCTGAATGGCACAATATTACTGGCATATTAGGCAAACTGTCTGGCTTATTAACGGCAAAATAATACTGGCATATTATTATTGTGTGTGACATCATTTGAGGGGCTCCTGTCTGTGGCATATTTAATGTGCCATCTGAATGGCATTACTAAGGAATCTGTTTGGCATGGTATTGGATTAAATCCAGGGGGGTGACACCATGAGTTACCGCACCGGGTGACACCACCCTAGTGACGCCTCTGCTAACATACACAGCACATTGCTGTGAGTTTTATTGCTGTGGAGCTCTGTAATACACACCACACAGTACTGTGAATTTTATTGCTGTGGAACTCTCTAATACTCACATACACAGCACATTGATGTGAGTTTTATTGCTGCGGAGCTCTGTAATACACAAATTACTGTGGAACTCTGTAATACTCACATACACAGCACATTGATGTGAGTTATGTTGCTGTGGAGCTCTGTGATGCACTCACACTACACATTACTGTAGGTTTTATTCCTGCGGAGCTCTGTAATACTCACATACACAGCAGATTGATGTGTTATATTGCTGTGGAGCTCTGTGATGCACTCACACTACACATTACATTACAGTGGAGTTCTGTAATACTCACATACACAGCACATTGATGTGAGTTTTTTTGCTGTGGAGCTCTGTGATGCACTCACACTACACATTACATTACAGTGGAGTTCTGTAATACTCACATACACAGCACATTGATGTGAGTTTTATTGCTGTGGAGCTCTGTGATGCACTCACACTACACATTACATTGCAGTGGAGCTCTGCAATACTCACATACACAGCACATTGATGTGTTTTAATGCTGTGGAGCTCTGTGATGCACTCACACTACACATTACTGTTGAGCTCTGTAATACTCACATACACAGCAGATTGATGTGTTATATTGCTGTGGAGCTCTGTGATGCACTCAAACTACACATTACATTACTGTGGGTTTTATTGCTGTGGAGCTCTGTAATACTCTCATACACAGCATATTGATGTGTTATGTTGCTGTGGAGCTCTGTGATGCACTCACACTACACATTACTGTGAGTTTTATTGCTGTAGAAGGACACACTGGTAGAAAAGGAGTAATAGGGTACTTTGGGTCCAAATGAACGTGGCATAGCCAACTCGAATATAAAGGTATCCTACATCAAACAGTGTCTCAGAAACCCCAAAAGCTGTTAAGCATCATTACTTGTGGCCACAGCATCAAAATCAGTGCTCTGTGGCTGACACGTGAAGTGGCACTGTGAGCAGAACATTCCACTGGTTTCTGTGGCGATTGCTCTACTTTTACCCCGGGGCGGCTCTTTAGGCCGACACACCAATCTGACCTAGAAGTGGCATTTTTATAAGCCTGGTTGGCTTTGATCCAAAATATTATTTTCTTTTCTTTATAAACTTTTAGGTTAAATGACAAAGTGTCAGGTGAACATGACTCAATGCTTATACAGGGCTGTGAGTACACACAACATATCCCATGAAATGGTTTACAGCCACATTCTGCCTGATCGAAAAACGAGAGTCTCTAAACATAGGAGGTTATGTCTAAAGGCAAAGCCCTGGGGGTAAAGCATTAAAAGTGGAGCAATCAGCAGGGACATTACTGGCAGAGCCGGAAAAAAAAATCTCTAACTTGAAATTACTTTCCAACTCAGCTCTTAATGCCTGTTTTTTTGCAGTTCACTTGTCCATTCACTGTAGTTCACTTGTCCATTCACTGTAGTTCACTTGTCCATTCATCGTAGCTCACTTGTAAATTCACCGTAGTTCACTTGTTAAGCGCATGGACCCCATGGTGTAATATAAATCAGCTGCCACAGGAATTATACAGAAAATCAGGCTGGCTATTATGGATTAAAACTCCCATCATGCTCAGCAAGAAGAGTGGAAGGGAGTAGTTCCTGGAAAGACCCTATATTGCCATAAGGCGGGGGGGAAACCTAACACTGCACTACCTTAAAGGGGCAGTTCCATCTATCCTATTTTTTACAACTCTTTGAATTACTCTATTACACTTGATATGCATGGGTTTGGTTTTTTTGAAGAGTTGAGAAAGTTTTGGCCACTGTAGTGTGAGTTGCCCCTTTAAACTTGAAAATTCTATTTTTATTTTATTTATTTTTTTACATTTCTTTTTAATTTTAGCAGCAAGTTACCTACAATAGCTGGCAACAAACACTCTACCAGGAAAACATAACTAGAGCATACAAAGGATGTGTCACCAGTGAATATTTCACATGAATATGTATCACTGGGGAGGGGGGGAATGCTCACTCTTTTACTGACATGATATTGACTTAGGAAACAAAACAAATTCTAACTTTTTTTTTTCACCTCACAAATTCTGAAATGTCCAAATATAAAATGTTTCACTGTTCCTTGTCAGTCTTGTGATCACGTCACCATTTGAATCTGTAATCTGAACCTGTGGATTTGTTTCCGTGAGTGAGATTAAATCTGCAATGTGCATAGAGGCCGACATTAGCCACGTTTCCTGGTTCCACGGGCTGCAGAAAGAGCATGCATAGTACAGACCGGCAGTATGTATATACACAGAAACACAATCCAATTCATTAATCTGGGTGGAGAACCTGCCAGGATTAATTCATTAGATGGTGACTGTGCGTATATCCATCCTACATACTGCTGGTGTTCTGACAAAAAAATTGAGTGAATTCTACTGCACAGACGCAGTACAATTTACTCATTGCTCACCACAGCGCATGCGCACAAAGTTACAGCTGTCAATCAGAACCAGAACGGCTCATGCGCGAGGGTCTCACACCACCTCACGCTCCCTTCAAAGATCTGAAAGCGTATTACTTATTATTGTCACTTATTAGCGTAGCAATCACTGTACAGTTGGTAAAACTCCTATCAGTGACATGCTACGCTAGTAAGTGGAAGTCAGACATGGGGGACAGAGGGGGGGCTGCCTCATCTTGATGGGAGTTGTGATCACCTCCTTAGACTCCCGTGTGCCCCCCTCTGTCCCTCGTGTCTGACTTCGACTCTGTTGCCGAATTCGCAGCTGCCATCTGTCTCCCGGATGTGTCCGCGTCTGAAATACATTGAGCTCTTATTCAAGAGAGAGGGAATTGACAAAGGGAAGTGCAAACTTAAGGTCAAAGTAGCCAATCCCTAAAGGTGCCACAGTCAAAATGTACAGAGGCTGACGCAAAAACTGTCCGTGTTTCCAGGGGCGTATATATGTGATCCACAAAAAGTTCAAACCTTGGCCATTATTGTACATATAAGTGTCTACTCAATAAAGAGAGAACTGCTGGGAACCGAGATGGGAATTTCAAACTTTTCCAACTCTGCTACTTTGGCCTGAAATTCCCGTCTCGATTCCCTGCAGTTCTCTCTTTATTGAGTAGCGCGTATACCTTGTCCATGCTGCCTTGCATTGTGTAGAAGTCATATGTGTCCAGTTGGAAATAGATGAACTAATTAACATGGTTCTGTGGGATCCCATCCTTGATTGGTTACTTGATTTCCTCCTGGTCACATAAGAGTTCTAAACACTGTAATGCCGCAGGGAAAAGTGGTCATCCCGTGAGCCGCATGATGGAGAAAGAGCAAAGTGCAGCCTGGCAGATTGTAAGATGAATATCTGCCCAGTCACAATCTCCACCCTGATTAATGAATTGGATTAGGTATGTGTGGATATAGATACCACTGGGCTGCACATTGCATGATCTTTCTGCAGTATGTGGAAACATGGCTGATGTTGGAAACAATGGTTGATGTTTTCGTTTTGGACCCACCAGCTCCGCGCTCCCCTGCAGCGCCATCTTGTCCCAGTGGTGGTGGCGAGTCAAGATCTCAGCTCTTCCAGAGACACAGATCATAGTAGCCAACATCGGCCATGTTTCCAGGGACACATATTTGTTCCACATGCTGCAGAAAGAGCATGCAAGTGCAGCCTGGCAGTATGTAGGATGGATATACGCACAGACAGAATCCAATTAATTAATCATGGTATGTCCTATGAGATCTCCACCCTGATTAATTAATTGGGTTGTGTCTGTGCGTATATCCATCCTACATGCTGCACTTTGCATGCTCTTTCTGCAGCACGTGGAACAAATATGTGTCCCTGGAAACGTGGCTGATGTTGGCAACTATGACAGATGTGTCTTTCAGCTCCTTGTCTGTCATTTTCTATCAGAGCCTGACATCATATGACATCATATTCTGGTGACCTGCAGTCTGTATGTTACTGGAACAGCAAGACAGTGTAAAAGAAAAAAAAACCCTGGGGCTCTGTCACCTAAACATTACTTTTCCTGTGAATGTAGAAAACTAAACAATAAAGAAAAATCAGTTATCAGAATTGTATGCAAATGCATAAAATAGCAGAAATACATATTTTAAATACCCTGTGGCTTGTTATGCAAATGATCTAGTTTTCCATTGTGTCATTTGCATATCAGGCAGCAGACGACACAGATACATTTAAAGCATATATGTCTCTTACTTTAGGTGTTTGCATGCACTTCTGCTAACACTATGTATAGATCATGCTTTATAAAACATTTTGAATTCTCTACATTCACAGTGAAGACAATGCTTAGGATGATATATCCCCTTTAATGTGCAAATGAGCTTTCATGGGAAATGTGTAATCTGTATTAGACCTGTGCATTCGTTTTCGGACTAATGCATTTTCGTTCGAAAATAGCAGTTTCGTTCATTCGTCTGAAAAACTAATAACGAAAATGCTAAACTAAGAATAATGTAATTCTACGTATTGTATAAACCGAAAGTCTATAAACCGAACGACCTTCGGTTTACAGACTTTCGGCTTATACAATACGTGTCGTACTATTACCTTTCTATAAACCGAACAAGAGCCCCATTCATAAGAAATTCTTATGAATGGGGCTCTCGTTCGGTTTATAGAAAGCCAATAGTATTACATGTATTCTATACAACGAACGAATAAAACGAAACGAAAATAATGAATGAATTTCATCTGAAACGAATGCAGTAATGAATGAAATTTGTTTTAGACGAAATAAATAACATTTTCGTCCGAATGGACGAAAACGAAACGAAAATTTTAGTTTTGCACATGTCTAAACTAGCAGGCCGACCCAGCAGACACATTATTAATTTACTGTCCAATAGTTGTGTGTGTGTGTATATAAAATATATGGCACAGTTTATACATGTGACATTTAAATTGGTGCCTGTTTAATCTCTGGTTTTCTTTTACATGAATCATGACCTTTAACAGAAGTTATTTTTAAAGCACCATCTAAGTGTCTTGATAAATTTCATTTAAAAACATGAGAAAACTGAGTTAAACCCTCCTCCCCGAGCCCGTACTTGCACATCGGTGCGTCACAGTTCTAAGATGCATGCCTTAACAGCAACCGAGCACTCTCTCTCTATTCCTATTTATTCCTTTTAACATATACTTGATCTTGGCATGTAGTTTCAGTAGCAAATCTCCTCTCCATTCCTGACCTGTCCATAACAGCCTGTAGTTCATTGCTACATGTAGTTTTTGTGATCTGTGCTAATTTTGCTGGGTAAATGCTAATTTAGTAGAATACTTTGCCTATTTAGTAGGCGCCATCCATTGTCTGAGGTCATATTTGACTGTAAATGTATTATTAGACTTGGTGTGTGCGTGGCAGGGATAGACAGAGTGTCAATACTACGATACCATCGCCCACAGTAAGAGCTGTAAAGGGCCATAGATAGAACATAAATTTGGGGAAAGTCTGCTATGATCAATATTGGTCAATATCCCTGGTTTTTGATTTGGCTCCAGACATAAGGAAATAGCAAGGTAGACCTGATCCAGACCTGGACTGTGATTTGATGTACTATGAAAATATATTTTTCAGATTATGTTTCAATTGTGGGGTACTGCTTGAACAATCTATCCTGTAAACCACTAACTGACCAATCAAATCTAACGAACTTATTGTGTGTCATGTCCCCCATTCCCTCTGGATTGTAAGCTCTGCGGGCAAGGCTCTCTACCTCCTGTACCAGTCTGCTTCTAGTTTGTCTAACTTAGTTTGTAGTTCCCTTCTATACTCTGTACCTAGCGTTACTTAAATCGTTGACGCTGTATAAATAAATGGTAATGTAATTATTATTTACTAATCATTAATCTTCTTCTTATTCATGCAGCAGTTTAAATTTGTCTGAACAATAAACAATATTTGGTGGAGACTTTGGTGGTCGGCGCCACTTGAATTGGGCAGAGAGAGAGAGTTGCCTGCGGCTCTATCGGAGAATTGGCCTTGAGAACCGATCAGTTGCTTAATAGTGCGTTAGAAATGAATGATAGTTATCACGCAGAGGGCTGTTTGATCGGCCACAGCTGGCGCACAATCTGACCTCACTCAGTCCTGCTAGCTCGGAGCCATTGCGCACATTGACATGGTTTCGGTTTGCTTTCCTCCGAAACGTTGTGTCAGCTATTCTGGCCGTGACGGGGATCATTTAAGAGCACAAGAGCTGACATAGAAACATAGAATGTGTCGGCAGATAAGAACTATTCGCTCCATCTAGTCTGCCCAATTTTTTGAGTACTTTTATTAGTTCCCAGTTCCCTATCTTATAGCTAGGATAGCCTTGTGCCTATCCCACGCATGCTTAAACTCCTTCACTGTGCTTACCTCTACCACTTCTACTGGAAGGCTATTCCATACATACACTACCCTCTCAGTAAAGTAATACTTTCATTAGTCCCTGGCCTTATCTTATAGCTAGGATAGCCTTGTGTCTATCCCACGCATGCTTAAACTCCCTCACTGTATTAACCTCTACCACTTCCACTGGAAGACTATTCCATACATACACTACCCTCTCAGTAAAGTAATACTTTCATTAGTCCCTGGCCTTATCTTATAGCTAGGATAGCCTTGTGTCTATCCCACGCATGCTTAAACTCCTTCACTGTGCTTACCTCTACCACTTCTACTGGAAGGCTATTCCATACATCCACTACCCTCTCAGTAAAGTAATACTTCCTGATATTACTTTTAAATCGTTGCCCCTCTAATTTAAGACTATGTCCTCTAGTTGTGGTAGTTTTTCTTCTTTTAAATATACTCTCTTCCTTTACTGTGTTGATTCCCTTTATGTATTTAAATGTTTCTATCATATCCCCCCTGTTACGTCTTTCCTCCAAGCTATACATGTTAAGATGCTTTAACCTTTCCTGGTAAGTTTTATCCTTCAACCCATGAACCAGTTTAGTAGCCCATGTAACCCCTGACATTGGATTAACCCTTCGACTGCCTCAGGAGAAGCGGGGAGCGCCAGGCCCAAGAGGTTAAGAGGTTAGCCTCTGTACGGGCATGTGACAGCTGCCTGCCCCTCAGCTCCATCCACTTCAAGTGTGTTTTGTTTGTTTCTATTGCTTCAGGCAGACTATTTTTCCTGGAAATCTCATTGCATGCAATAGTTTGTGTGATGTCTCTTACGGCTGTGCATTCACATTGCAGTTCAATAACAGAACACACCTTCATTCTCTTCTTTCAGTGCTGACGTGCACAGGCTGGGGGCAGAGGAGGAGAATGGGGTGGGTCGGTATCTCCCCGCTCTATTCAAGAAAGTCTTTCAGGATTTTATACGTAGAAAGAAACACTGTGCGGTGGCAGCTTCTAACCCTTAAGGTGTCAGGATCAGGCAGGAACGAAGGATAAATACATTAGCCTAATAATAGAGGCCCAAGAACATGGCCCATTATTACAAGGGTCCTAGAAACAAAGGGGTTATATATAAATATTGGGGGGGTGGGGGGGGGCTCCAAGTCAGTGTTTCTCAAACCTGTCCTCAGGACCCCCCAACTGTACAGGATTTAGGCATTACCTAGTTGTATTTAAATAAGAATATGTAGAACACCTGGTTATGGCTGCTTAATGGTTAGGTACATATTCTTATTTAAATACAACTGGGTAATCCCTAAATCCTGTACCGCTGGGGGGTCCTGAGGATAGGTTTGAGAAACACTGCTCTTAAGTGGAAACCGTGGCCCTGCTATCTAGACCTCTTTTAGAACACTAAAAAAAATGAAGTTCACATGGGTGAATGGTGGCCAGTTTTGGAACATGCTCAATCCATGCATGCATACCTTCCAACATTTCAAATGGTTAAAGGGGGGGCACTTTTATTGTTGTGGGAGTGGCTTTGGCCCGGGGCATTAGCTAGATATTTTCAGTGACTGTATGGCCAATTCAGAGCTAGTTATGTCATTTAGAATAAGAATAATGGATTTTATTTACACAAATTAATATAATAATATTTTTTATTGGCTCTGGAGAGGAGGAAAGAGGGACTGAGCCTCCTAAACAGGGACCCTTGGCAGGTATGCACGTGGGAGGGGTTAGTGCATGTGCAGTTAGGGTGTGACACTGCTGCTGTGTGCACACTGTCTAGCTCTCACTAGCTGTACTGGGTTTTATAGAGGTTTTGAAGACAGTCCAGCCTATCAGGCTTCTGGGAACTTTCCTGGTAGGCTGCCTGCCCTGGGATTGGCTGAAACCTGCTGACTGCTCCACCAGGATTAGCTCATTACATATAACCCATCATGTCCTTTTATATATCTCATATCTGTGTCTTTTTCAAATGTGCTTTAAAAATGTATGATTTTCAACAATAAAATAAAGATACGATGCTGTGGAGCTGGTATAATATGCAATGCTAATGCGCTGGTGGTGTGATGTTATGGGGCTGGTATAATGATGGGATGTTATGGGGCTGGTATAAATGTGTGATACTATGGGGCTGGTATAATGATGCGATACTATGGGGCTGGTATAATGATGTAATGCTATTGGGCTGGTATAAATGTGTGATACTATGGGGCTGGTATAATGGTGTGATGTTATGGGGCTGGTATAATGGTGTGATGTTATGGGGCTGGTATAATGATGTAATGCTATTGGGCTGGTATAAATGTGTGATACTATGGGGCTGGTATAATGGTGTGATGTTATGGTGCTGGTATAATGATGCGATACTATAGGACTGATATAATGGTGTGATGTTATGGGGCTGGTATAATGATGGGATGTTATGGGGCTGGTATAATGGTGTGATGCTATGGGGCTGGTATAATTGTGTGATGTTATGGGGCTGGTATAATGATATGATACCATGGGGCTGGTATAATGATAGGATGTTATGGGGCTGGTATAATTATATGATACCATGGGGCTGGTATAATGATAGGATGTTATGGGGCTGGTATAATGGTGTGATGCTATGGGGCTGGTATAATGGTGTGATGCTATGGGGCTGGTAAAATGGTGTGATGCTATGGGGCTGGTAGGATGCTATGGGGCTGTTATCAAGGTGCAATGCTATGGGGCTGGTATAATGGTGTGATGCTATGGGGCTGGTATAATGGCGCGATGCTATGGGGCTGGTATAATGGTATGATGCTATGGGGCTGGTATAATGGTATGATGCTATGGGGCTGGTATAATGCTGTGATACTATGGTGCTGGTATAATGGTATGATGCTATGGAGCTGGTATAATGTGTGATGATATGGGGCTGGTATAATGGTATGATGCTATGGGGCTGGTATAATGGTATGATGCTATGGGGCTGGTATAATGATGTGATGCTATGGGGCTGGTATCAAGGTGTGATGCTATGGGGCTGGTATCAAGGTGTGATGCTATGGGGCTGGTATAATGGTGTGATGCTATGGCGCTGGTATAATGGTGTGATGCTATGGGGCTGGTATTATGATGTGATGCTATGGGGCTGGTATTATGATGTGATGCTATGGGGCTGGTATTAAGGTGCGATGCTTTGGGGCTGGTATAATGATGGGATGCTATGGGGCTGGTATAATGATGGGATGCTATGGGGCTGGTATAATGGTGGGATGCTTTGGGGCTGGTATAATGATGGGATGCTATGGAGCTGGTATAATGGTGGGATGCTATGGGGCTGGTATAATGGTGGGATGCTATGGGGCTGGTATAATGATGGGATGCTATGGGGCTGGTATAATGGTGTGATGTTATGTGGCTGGTATAATGGTGGGATGCTATGGGGCTGGTATAATGATGGGATGCTATGGGGCTGGTATAATGATGGGATGCTATGGGGCTGGTATAATGGTGTGATGTTATGCGGCTGGTATAATGGTGTGATGGTATGGGGCTGGTATAATGGTGGGATGCTATGGGGCTGGTATAATGATGGGATGCTATGGGCTGGTATAATGGTGTGATGTTATGGGGCTGGTATAATGATGCGATACTATAGGACTGATATAATGGTGTGATGTTATGGGGCTGGTATAATGATATGATACCAGGGGGCTGGTATAATGATAGGATGTTATGGGGCTGGTATAATGGTGTGATGTTATGGGGCTGGTATAATGGTGTGATGTTATGGGGCTGGTATAATGATGTAATGCTATTGGGCTGGTATAAATGTGTGATACTATGGGGCTGGTATAATGGTGTGATGTTATGGTGCTGGTATAATGATGCGATACTATAGGACTGATATAATGGTGTGATGTTATGGGGCTGGTATAATGATGGGATGTTATGGGCCTGGTATAATGGTGTGATGCTATGGGGCTGGTATAATTGTGTGATGTTATGGGGCTGGTATAATTGTGTGATGTTATGGGGCTGGTATAATGATATGATACCATGGGGCTGGTATAATGATAGGATGTTATGGGGCTGGTATAATTATATGATACCATGGGGCTGGTATAATGATAGGATGTTATGGGGCTGGTATAATGGTGTGATGCTATGGGGCTGGTATAATGGTGTGATGCTATGGGGCTGGTAAAATGGTGTGATGCTATGGGGCTGGTAGGATGCTATGGGGCTGTTATCAAGGTGCAATGCTATGGGGCTGGTATAATGGTGTGATGCTATGGGGCTGGTATAATGGCGCGATGCTATGGGGCTGGTATAATGGTATGATGCTATGGGGCTGGTATAATGGTATGATGCTATGGGGCTGGTATAATGGTATGATGCTATGGGGCTGGTATAATGCTGTGATACTATGGTGCTGGTATAATGGTATGATGCTATGGAGCTGGTATAATGTGTGATGATATGGGGCTGGTATAATGGTATGATGCTATGGGGCTGGTATAATGGTATGATGCTATGGGGCTGGTATAATTATGTGATGCTATGGGGCTGGTATCAAGGTGTGATGCTATGGGGCTGGTATCAAGGTGTGATGCTATGGGGCTGGTATAATGGTGTGATGCTATGGCGCTGGTATAATGGTGTGAAGCTATGGGGCTGGTATTATGATGTGATGCTATGGGGCTGGTATTATGATGTGATGCTATGGGGCTGGTATTAAGGTGCGATGCTTTGGGGCTGGTATAATGATGGGATGCTATGGGGCTGGTATAATGATGGGATGCTATGGGGCTGGTATAATGGTGGGATGCTTTGGGGCTGGTATAATGATGGGATGCTATGGAGCTGGTATAATGGTGGGATGCTATGGGGCTGGTATAATGGTGGGATGCTATGGGGCTGGTATAATGATGGGATGCTATGGGGCTGGTATAATGGTGTGATGTTATGTGGCTGGTATAATGGTGGGATGCTATGGGGCTGGTATAATGATGGGATGCTATGGGGCTGGTATAATGATGGGATGCTATGGGGCTGGTATAATGGTGTGATGTTATGCGGCTGGTATAATGGTGTGATGGTATGGGGCTGGTATAATGGTGGGATGCTATGGGGCTGGTATAATGATGGGATGCTATGGGCTGGTATAATGGTGTGATGTTATGGGGCTGGTATAATGGTGTGATGCTATGGGGCTGGTATAATGGTGTGATGCTATGGGGCTGGTATAATGGTGTGATGCTATGGGGCTGGTATAATGATGGGATGCTATGGGGCTGGTATAATGATGGAATGCTATGGGGCTGGTATAATGGTGTGATGCTATGGGGCTGGTATAATGATGGTATGCTATGGGGCTGGTATAATGATGGGATGCTATGGGGCTGGTATAATGATGGGATGCTATGGGGCTGGTATAATGATGGGATGCTATGGGGCTGGTATACAATTTTTCCAGGCTTGTTGTTTATTGTCTGTCCACATCAGTTTTGAGTACTAAGGAATCTAGGCCATTAATGATTTATGAAGAACATGCTTTTTATTTACTCACAAATATGCAGCTTCTACTAATCTTCCCACTCAGCTCACAGCATTTGGCTGGAGCCTGGGAGAATAAAAATAAAAAAGCAACATTTTAAAGTAAAAAAGCCAGGTATGAAACCTATACGTGCGATGTGTGTATATATATATTACACAGGATCCATACACAGCACCATTTCGCAGGCTGCTTCCACCATTTGTACAATTAGGGTGTCCAGGGGCAGAAGGTGTAATCAGGGCATCCCATGAGAGCTAATCTTCATTCATTGATTTTGAACACATATGAATGATACACTCTGCAGGGCGGTATATAACGGGTGTCTGGATGCCTTCAGTGGAGTTACGCTCACATCTATTCAAGGAACGAGTAGCAATTCAGAGGGATTTGAGAGGCAACTTAGGATAAAGGTAATAAAACAGTAACAAAAAAGCATTGTCGTGAAGGCTTTAAAAAGTGTATAAAATATGAACTTTAAAGTATGGGATGCACTGTATTAATATACAAATGGCTAAGAGCAGCACACATCATGTCCTCCATACACTTACAGCGCCGCTTACCTTTTTTTTCCATTTGTGCTTCAAATATTACGTTTAATATACAATATTTAATGGCACACGTAGTTGGATAAAGTAGCACGCACTTTGTAAAGCAGATGCAAGTTTATCGTCTGACTAGCAGATGATGCTTCCCAGTCGCTGACAGTCTATCACATCTGGAGCAGTCAGAGGCCCTGGTGTTTGAATGTCGCCAACAGAGGGGACCTGAACTATCTCCTGACACAACCCACACAGATGCAGTGGGAGCCCCCACTCTGATTGGCAGCGTCCAAATGAGCTCTGCCTCAGCTGAGAGGCAGCGCTCAGATTAAACCTTTTGATTAACGAAGGAAAAGTTAAAAGAAAGCTTTAATATTTTCATGGAGCCACATTTTTATCAGCCTGAAGCTTCCACGGCAAAGCAGATGTCAGCAGGAAATAAACTGGGGTTACAGTTCTGTTAGGCTTCCTGTGTATGATGCATTTTCCTCTCAGCTTGTGGTACTATATTGGTTTTTGTTTTTTGCTTTGCAATTTCCCCTCCCCAGCCACCATCCTCTACCTACATTCGGCTATAACCACTCTCAAACCATGGGAAGTTACCTGGCTACAAGGAGAGGTGTCAGGTAGACTGCAGGAATTATTAGGAAGGGGGGCCACCACTGCCAAGAGAGGCGAGGCCATCACTGCCAAGGGAGGGAGGCCACCACTGCCAAGGGAGGCGAGGCCACCACTGCCAAGGGAGGCGAGGCCACCCCTGCCAAGGGAGGCGAGGCCACCACTGCCAAGGGAGGCGAGGCCACCACTGCCAAGGGAGGGAGGCCACCCCTGCCAAGGGAGGCGAGGCCATCACAGCCAAGGGAGGCGAGGCCATCACTGCCAAGGGAGGCGAGGCCACCACTGCCAAGGGAGGCGAGGCCACCACTGCCAAGGGAGGCGAGGCCATCACTGCCAAGGGAGGCGAGGCCATCACAGCCAAGGGAGGCGAGGCCATCACTGCCAAGGGAGGCGAGGCCATCACTGCCAAGGGAGGCGAGGCCACCACTGCCAAGGGAGGCGAGGCCACCACTGCCAAGGGAGGCGAGGCCATCACTGCCAAGGGAGGCGAGGCCACCACTGCCAAGGGAGGGAGGCCACCCCTGCCAAGGGAGGCGAGGCCATCACAGCCAAGGGAGGCGAGGCCATCACTGCCAATGGAGGCGAGGCCACCACTGCCAAGGGAGGCGAGGCCACCACTGCCAAGGGAGGCGAGGCCACCACTGCCAAGGGAGGCGAGGCCACCACTGCCAAGAGAGGCGAGGCCACCACTGCCAAGAGAGGTGATTACTTCCCCGTGATTACTCTGTATGTTTACTGCAGGTGCGGCAGCACTGATGATATAGACACAGCGCATATAAAGTTTTTTTTTTATTTATTCACTGGAATAGAAGACATTGTGTGGATTGTGATAAACTTGTTCTTGTACACAGTAGGATCTCTTAATAGTGCAACACATTGTCTGATGACATTGCTAGAGAGACAGGAAATTTCATTAATTTGAATTAAATTATTCTCCTTGGTTTCTGCAGCAAAAAAAGAAAAGGAAAAGGAAATGACTTTCTTGCAAATTGCTGTAATTTCACAGTTTCTTCTAGCTGTAATTATTTTAGATTTTAAGCAATGCAAAATGTAAGACATGCATTTTAAAGTACTTTGAAAGCAAATTATTATGCATCAATATATTTTGGGCACCAGGCAGTCCCTTTACTACTGGAAATAACAAAAGATAGTAACACTATCAAAAATTAAGAAAGAGAATCAGTTTTCCTCCAAAAACAATGGCTGATCATTTAGCTATATGCTTGAATGCAGACAGTAGGAGGAGTTAAATGCTACACCATGCATATTAAACTTATATTTAAAGAGAGGAAGAGACCTGTATAGTCATACTGTTAATTCTTCCAAAGTATCTTTCTTTTTTTAATTTTTTTTTTAACTCCCACATTCGCCCCCACTCCAAGACTACAACAGAAAAGTCTTCTTCCTACGTGTCTGTTAGAAAAAAAAAGTACTAAAAAAAAGAAAATGTTTTATGTGCAAAACTATTTCCGTTCTTTGCTCCTATTGCAATGTACTAAACATTTAACAGGCAAATAGTACATCCGAGCAAATTGTGAATATAAACAGGCAAGTTTGCAGTAAGAGCAAATAGTATGGCATGTATTACAATACATATAAAAAGTATCTACATAAAACAAATAGTAATGATCACCATCAAGTCCAGTCCTTATTATCACTGCCTCTATAGATGTGCTGCTCATATGAAAGGTTCTCCTTTGAATGTTGAACTGTAAATCTGTTCGTTAGACTGCTGTCCCATCTTACATAATGCGTTTCACCCAAATATCTGTTTAAGGGGCTTACTCACGTTGCTTGCAATCCGTAAGGTGTGTTTTTTCTCTTTTTCTTCCTGTTATTAGTATTATGTTGTATATCTGATTTCATATACTTTGGAAATAATTCTGATACATTTTTTAATGTTTTAAAATGACACATTGTTATATTTAGAAGATCAGTTTATAACCTAATACATCCAAATAAAGATATATAGTATTAAAAAAATGTGTGTGACTGTGTAAGTGGGAGACTCCGTGTGTAAGTGATTAGGGATTAGCCCCGGGTAACAAATGCTCTAGTTACACCCCTGGCAAGATGAAAATATGAAATTACAACAGTTTGCAAGCAACCAGGACTGCTCAAACAAGCTCATTTCCTTTTTTTTTTGTTTTGCAGGAACCAATGAGAATAATTTTATTCAAATTAATGGAATATTCTGTCTCTCTAATGATGTCATCAGACAATGTGTTGCACTGTTAAGAGATCCTACTGTGTACATAAGCAAGGTCACTCAGAGTCCATAAAATGTATTCAATTTAAGGAGCACAGGAAGTGACTTAATGAAACAAAACTTTATATGCTCAGTGTCTATATAATCAGTGAAGCCGCACCTGCAGTAAGCATTACGAATATTCACCGGGCAAGGGCTTGAGTCAAACATAAAAAAAGTGATTTATGCAAAATGCCTGCATCAAAACACACTGGAAAAAGCTCCACCAAAGAGAGTTTGGGGACTAGACTGTCCCTTTAAGAATTGAAAGAGTGAGTTCCTTTCTAACCTGACTCTAATGAGTAATAATAATTATTTTCTCTCTCTGCTTTCTCTGGCATACTGCACAAACGCAGGATGACATGTAGTCATTATCCAATTAATGTCAGAGTCTTTGTTGCTTTCTTGGAAGTGTGTGAAGAAAGCTGAGTCAGCAGGTCTGGACACAGGTGTAAACCCACTCCAAGTAGATGAGATTTCCAACCTGTGGAAATCATAGAGGAATAATTCCCTGGGAACCATCAGTCAGTGTACATTGAAAATAGAACAAATAAGAGATGGGCTCCAGGGCAGACCGATGTTGTATCTTCCTTTGGAACAACTGTGTCCAGATGAGCAGGAGGGTTATAGGACAACTTTCGACAAAATTAAAGTTCTGTTTTTACTGGAATATTACATCACGTGTAGACATTTTAAATAGAAATGCTTTAATGAAAGAATACAAATAAAGTACCCACGGTTCATGGTTCAACAACATCCTGCTGGGCAACAACTTACGTCTCTGGGCTGGGGAACTGGGATTCAGTCACTCAACTGTAGGAATGGCCTGCCCAAGCCAGAACTGGTCTCACCTAACTTCCTAGACCATCCTATTTCTGTGCAGTGGGGAAAAGGTATAATATGTCCCAGAAGATCTCTGAGCAGGCTCAAGGACTGCCTCATTTTGAGCCAGGGGGTTCAAGTGCACTCTTGATACCATTTTGAAGTCAGACACTTGGTTATTCCTTGTCATAGGTGCTTAAAAACCCAGTAATGGGGCTTAGCACAAACAGCCAATTCCTCCACAAGCACATCATTTATTAAAAAAATGGTTACACTTCAAGACTAAACATAGGTTAATTAATAAGATACCCACTGACTCTCCACTAGAGATCCTGAGATTAAACTTGACAGATCTAAACCTGAAAAACTGGAAAAACCCACAAAGATAGGGTTATTGCCGATATAGCACCCAAAGGGATCATTAAACCGTTTTCACAAATACAAATAGAATTGGATCTCCCCAACAGTGAAATATTCCCCTACTTGAGAATAAAAAACTATCTAAAAAATGATACCATACTAAACGTAGGGAATGACAGTTTCGAAAGAACACTAGAAGACATTTTCGATAATAACTCCTCCAAAAAAAAAAGATTCTCCCAAAAATATATAACATGCTGGGCACAAAAGAAAACATCAGGAGAGCCAAAGCTTGGATCTCATGGGAAAGAGATAGCTCAAAACAAATAAATGATGGGCAGTGGCACACCTCAACTAAGAAATGAAAAAAGTAATCAAAAGTCTCAACTTAGTTGAACTACACATTAAAATAATATACAGATGGCATTTGGTCCCAATTACCATGAACAAACTCAATAGAAACAACTCCATACTATGTTGGAGATGTAAAAAGGAAATTGGGTACCATAAACACATCTGGTGGCAATGTAAATCTGGAGTGGCTTTATGGAAAGAGGTATATAAGGAAATAAATCATATACTGGGTGTAAACCTCGAATTCTTATTAGAGGTGTCTGTTCTCCATATCATGGACAACAAAATAAATTTCGAAATGGTATTGTCCAGGGTATGGAGAACAGAAAAAACACCAACCTGGCTACAGGTTAAGAACCAAGTCTCCTATCAACACAGAATGGAAAAAAATATGGCTTATCTCCAGGGAAACCAAAACACATTCAATCGAAGATGGTCATCATAGAGGACATGGTCTTAAATTAGAGGGGCAACGATTTAAAAGTAATATCAGGAAGTATTACTTTACTGAGAGGGTAGTGGATGTATGGAATAGCCTTCCAGCAGAAGTGGTAGAGGTAAACACAGTGAATGAGTTTAAGCATGCATGGGATAGACACAAGGCTATCCTAGATATAAGATAAGGCCAGGGACTAATGAACGTATTACTTTACTGAGAGGGTAGTGGATGTATGGAATAGTCTTCCAGTAGAAGTGGTAGAGGTAAGCACAGTGAAGGAGTTTAAGCATGCATGGGATAGGTATAAGGCTATCCTAGATATAAGATAAGGCCAGGGACTAATGAAAGTATTACTTTACTGAGAGGGTAGTGGATGTATGGAATAGCCTGCCAGCAGAAGTGGTAGAGGTAAACACAGTGAATGAGTTTAAGCATGCATGGGATAGGTATAAGGCTATCCTAGATATAAGATAAGGCCAGGGACTAATGAACGTATTACTTTACTGAGAGGGTAGTGGATGTATGGAATAGCCTGCCAGCAGAAGTGGTAGAGGTAAACACAGTGAATGAGTTTAAGCATGCATGGGATAGGTATAAGGCTATCCTAGATATAAGATAAGGCCAGGGACTAATGAACGTATTACTTTACTGAGAGGGTAGTGGATGTATGGAATAGCCTGCCAGCAGAAGTGGTAGAGGTTAATACAGTCAAGGATTTTAAACATGCGTGGGATAGACATAAGGCTATCCTAGATATAAGATAAGGCCAGGGACTAATGAAAGTATTACTTTACTGAGAGGGTAGTGGATGTATGGAATAGTCTTCCAGTAGAAGTGGTAGAGGTTAATACAGTGAAGGAGTTTAAGCATGCGTGGGATAGGTATAAGGCTATCCTAGATATAAGATAAGGCCAGGGACTAATGATAGTATTACATTACTGAGAGGGTAGTGGATGTATGGAATAGCCTTCCAGTAGAAGTGGTAGAGGTAAACACAGTGAAGGAGTTTAAGCATACGTGGGATAGGCACAGGGCTATCCTAGATATAAGATAAGGCCAGGGACTAATGAAAGTATTACTTTACTGAGAGGGTAGTGGATGTATGGAATAGTCTTCCAGTAGAAGTGGTAGAGGTAAATACAGTGAAGGAGTTTAAGCATGCATGGGATAGGTATAAGGCTATCCTAGATATAAGATAAGGCCAGGGACTAATGAAAGTATTACTTTACTGAGAGGGTAGTGGATGTATGGAATAGTCTTCCAGTAGAAGTGGTAGAGGTAAATACAGTGAAGGAGTTTAAGCATGCGTGGGATAGGTATAAGGATATCCTAGATATAAGACCGGGAACGGGGGACTAATAAAAGTACTCAAAAAAAAATTGGGCAGACTAGATGGACCGAATGGTTCTTATCTGCCGACACATTCTATGTTTCTATGTTTCTATCATGGTTGGCCTTTTACCCTGAAACTTGAACTTCACACCTTAACTCCGGGGCTTGGATATAATAAGTAGAGAACAGCCGGTCGAGAACCGGGCTCCACCCCCTACATGTTTGTATGTCAGTGTCTGGTTTTGTCTGGTAGAACGCCCTAGTTATTAAGGGGATATATAAATTCTCTAGAAAGAAAGACGGATCACAATATATGTAAATAAGTACCAAAAGGTTTACTTGATTAATTGACTTGGAGCACCCACCAGATCCTATGATTCTCCTGAAGATACACGTTGTACTTGTCTTTTTACTAATTTTGTATGGAAAAAAACCCCAATAAAGATTGTATTTATAAAAAAAAAAAGTAATGGGGCTTAGCCAAGACCCTCAGAAGGGAGCACTTTCCACTGGAAGGAATACATGAGTACCTACCGCTAGGGTTAACATCACCTTTCTACAGAAAAAAAATAGCGGTCATGCTGCTGTCTCCGTAGACTTAACATTGGCAGTAAGTGGCAAATGAGATTCATTATCGACATATGTAGAGTTATGCATTATGGGAAAAATAATAACAAAGCAACATATACTTTAAATGGTATCTCCCTGGGAAAAATCTACTAATGAAAAGGATTTAGGAATAATTGTAGATAACAGACTTGGCAACAGTGCCCAATGCCAGTCAGCCTCTGCAAGGGCCAATAAGATATTGGCATGTATAAAACGAGGTATAGATTCACGGGAGGAGGATATCATCTTGCCTCTTTACAAGTCAATGGTAAGGCCTCACCTGGAATATGCAGTACAGTTCTGGGCACCAGCCCTTAAAAAGGATATTATATAACTAGAAAAAGTGCAAAGGAGAGCTACAAAATTAATAAGGGGATTGGAGGATCTTAGTTATGAAGAAACACTTAAAAAATTGTATTTATATACGTTAGAAAAAAGGCGTTTCAGAGGGAATGTGATAACATTATATAAATATGTACAGGGACAATATAAAGAGCTCTCCAGTGACATGCTCATTAACAGAAATGTACAAAGAAAGATGTCACTCCCTGAGACTGGAAGAGCAAAGATTTCATAGACAGCAAAGGAAGGGATTCTTTATGGTAAGGACAATAAAGTTATGGAACTTACTGCCAAGAGAGGTAGTGCTATCAACCACAATAGATGCATTTAAAAATGGTCTGGATGTTTTTTTTTTTTTTTTAGAAAAGCAGAACATACAGGGCTATTAATAAGAGAATAAGCATTAATAATAGAGCTTATTGATCCAAGGAGAAATCTGATTGCCCTAGGAGGCAAAATTCGAAATAGCTTCCTTAGGGGTTTTTGCCTTCAATTTGGATCAAAAGCTGGAATGACAAGTAGAAGGGTTGGACTTGATGGACTTGTGTCTTTTTTCAACCTAAATTACTATGTTAGTAATACAGGGCTGGGTGGCAAGCCTATCTATCCTCTCCTATTTCTATTCAAAATAAAGTGGACTAAATCAATACTTTGTTAACAAATGGGGACCCCACTGGCTTTATTTATATATCCCAGTTGTTTAAGGATGCTGCCTTTTTCTTAAAAAAAATGTGGTGGCCCCAAGCCATTGTGTTTTAAACCCGCCTGCTGGTGTTCTTTTAGGCCTGGAGTATTTTGGAGTTCGGAGTAATATGATGCAAAGACACAGTATCTCAGGATTGTATTTAAACCTTTTAAGCAACAGAGAAACGTTTTTAGGAACATGTCATATTTTGGATGCAATACAAATATATCCACAACACAACCACACGCGTCTATCAAAATTCTTTCCTACTGAAATAGCAAGGATGGTAGATAAACATTGCCAGACGTTTCTAAAAGTTTGGGCCACTGCTGTCCGCAAAACTCAGCCAGGACCTAAATAGCATTGGAAGTAAATTCAATTAAGAAGAGGTCTAGAGTGGTGCACTTTGCATCGCAAAATTAATTTCCACAGTCAGTGGAGAACTAATTGCCGCACAGTAACAAATCTCATCAGTTCATTTGATAAAAAAAAAAAAAAAAATCACTTCTATATTACAATGTTCTTTAACCCGTACATGTACGGGCTCCCAAAGCAATGCGTCGGTGACAATGCCCGTACATGTATGGGCTGCGTTAAAAATAGCGCAATTGTGGCGTTGTTGCCGTGATTTGCACTATTTTCGGCTTTGCTAGATGCTTGAATAGTCACTGACCCGTCAATCACGCTCCCTCACCGTATGCAAATAGATAGAGGCAATTCTGAAACACCCATAAAATGGGCTATCTTACCTGCAATAGCTGAGACAGGCTGTCTCAGCCATTGCAGTGAGGATTGTGATAGCTTTAAAAGGCTAACCACAATCCATTGCCATTCTCCCCTAAATTTGGAGGGAGAGATGAGAAAAGTTGATCCTGGTTGCCTTAACAGTTAGGCAGACCAGGTTCAACCATTATTTTTTGCATTTATTTGTGTGAAAATCAACAGAAAAATCTTAAAACAAGGGTTTTAATAAATCAGGTATACCTTGTTTCATTGCCCTTGACAGGATGTGTCAATCATCCATCAATCATCCGTTGAGCAAGTCTGTCTGCGCCATTTTCTGACTGTTCCTCAGATCGTCCATCCATAATTTCCGTCCCGAAATTAGGCCAATTGGGAAAATTAAGAACTAAGGTATGTACAGTACATTTTTTTTTAGACTTTTGATTTCATTGTAGCTGATGGTGCTCGTTTTACTGCGGTGGTCCATAACTATTTTTGTATACTTTTTGTGCTGGTCGAATCGACAGTGTGAGTGACTTTGATTACGAATTCAATTCGTATATTTTCGGTGTTTGTGTGCTGATCTGTTCAGAACACACCAGCGCACAAAACCCAAAACTTTTCACTGGTAAGTTATATTAAAGCCTCTCAGTTCTCATGAAATCCAGTAATATCAATGTAAATACTGTATAGAGCAAATAACTCACTGTTACTGGGATGTAGCTGTGATATGAGGCATCGCTGGGAACCT
Organism: Pelodytes ibericus; assembly: GCA_036172795.1. NCBI lineage: Eukaryota > Metazoa > Chordata > Amphibia > Anura > Pelodytidae > Pelodytes > Pelodytes ibericus. The sequence continues at coordinate 20,533,316 of CM069859.1, forward strand.
GCCGTTGGCGTGTCAGGTCTGCACACGTGTCATTGTATTACCCTTTGTGGGTGAGGGGGAATCCGAGCATGCATGGAAAGGCTATATCACAGCTTAAGGGGGCTGCACACTGAATAAACTGCTATGTGCTTGTATTTTGACAGGGGTGTGTGCAATGTGCAACTTGTGGCAAAATCTAATTTTTTTTGTATAACAAATCATTTTGGATAACGGATACTCAACTTGTATTTTGCATATTCTACCAAACATAGATCAATATATTTATTATTTAGCATCTACATCACTGCAGTAGTATAAAATATATATATATATATATATATATATATATATATATACAGCTATTGCCAACATAAGTGTGCAATCTTCTTTATTGCAGACATCTAATTTGCCACAGGCTGTACCCCCAGATCATTTGTAAGCCTAGCAATGCCCCCGATAATGATACATACAGAATGCTAGGTACTTCCAGAAGCTGGTGACATACCTGAATCTTTAACAGGAGTATTAATAGTACTTTCACTACATCTCTAGTGGTAACTTCCCCTATCTTGCGGTTCTGCTCCTGTATGAATCACTGTCTGCAGTGCAGGGGGGGGGGGGGGGGGGTGGGTTATAGTTCCATGTAGCGGCTGTCAGTTTGGTTTTAATGTGACTTCACCCATGTCATTCTCTGCAGTGACTGATTACATCAGGCAGGTACCTGAGTGAACCTGAGAATCGTTGATCATGGAACATATTAACACTGCTGCTCTACAGTGACTAAATAAGGATTATCTCTGTATAGAGCTAAATATGCATGTTCCAGTGCCAATAATAGATATACAGGTGGGTGTCGGTCTTTTGAGTCACCAAGACCCCCGATTTATTTTCTCATGTATTTTGAATTATAAAGTCACTTTTAATCTGTCAAACACGAAGGATAGATTAATGCTGTGCACTAGTTTTAATGAATCTTAATGGACAATATTCTGAAGTCTGATATAGCAAAGGCTTAGTATCCTGTGGGCAAACGGGACGCATTTTGGAATTTAAAGGAGCAAGGCAGCCAAAGAGTTTAGGGGGATTTTTTTTTAACAATTTTTTTTTACCACTTTCCAGCTGTAACCTTTACATTTTTATTTATATTACTGGCTTTGGGGAAAACATAAAATGGCACTAATCGTATGGCATGATAGCAGCGGCATGTCCGAGAGTGTCATAGGTGCACCCATCTGCATGATAGCCTGGGAATATAGGACAGGCTATCCTACCAATGACATAGGCTACATTTTATTAACAATTATGATGTATATATTTTTTGATGTTCTAAGTCAGTTCAGAAATGTTTCATGACAAAGTCCACTTCTGGAGCAGTTCTAGAAGCAGGTTCTAAACGTGGCCCAGTCACCATGGAAACAGAACGTCCTTGACGATTGTTCCACGTTTAGAACCTTGCCCTGGTACGGACCTTGATAAATAGCTTTAGTTATGTGTCAGGCAGTTAGGGATTCAGCCCCAGTATAATAGAAGAGTGTGTTAAATAAACCTACCAAGAATCACCTATACTCTACAGTTATTTATCAACTGACCGATCAGTTACGTCCCAGACCACTTGCTAAACGTTCCCTTGGCAAGAAAGGAGCTATATACAGAAATATAGAATGTGTCACCGGCAGATAAGAACCATTCGGTCCATCTAGTCTGCCCAATGTTCTAAATACTTTTATTAGTCCCCAGTTCCCTATCTTATATCTAGGATAGCCTTGTGCCTATCCCACGCATGCTTAAACTCCTTCACTGTGTTTACCTCTACCACTTCTGCTGGAAGGCTATTCCATACATCCACTACCCTCTCAGTAAAGTAATACTTTCATTAGTCCCTGGCCTTATCTTATATCTAGGATAGCCTTGTGCCTATCCCATGCATGCTTAAACTCCTTCACTGTATTAACCTCTACCACTTCTACTGGAAGGCTATTCCATACATCCACTACCCTCTCAGTAACGTAATACTTTCATTAGTCCCTGACCTTATCTTATAGCTAGTATAGCCTTGTGTCTATCCCACGCATGCTTAAACTCCTTCACTGTGTTTACCTCTACCACTTCTGCTGGAAGGCTATTCCATATATCCACTACCCTCTCAGTAAAGTAATACTTCCTGATATTACGTTTAAATCGTTGCCCCTCTAATTTAAGACTATGTCCTCTAGTTGTGGTAGTTTTTCTTCTTTTAAATATACTTTCTTCCTTTACTGTGTTGACTCCCTTTATGTATTTAAATGTTTCTATCATATCCCCCCCTGTAAGCAGGGGCGGGCTGGGCCGGGGGGCAGGGTGGCAATTGCCCCCCAGGCCGCCCTAAGCTATTTAAAACACGGCCGCTGGGCCAGTGTTTAAAAAAAATAAAAAATAAAAAAAACGTGCTTGCAGGCAGAGACGGAGGTGAGAAGGGATCGGAAGATCCCCTCTCACCTCCGCTCTGCCTTCAAAGCTGCACGGGGAGCCGAACAGGCAGCACAGAGAAACCTCCGTGCTGCCTGTTCGGCTCCCTGTGCAGTCTGACACGGAAGTGCCGACAGTCACGTGATCGGCGCTCTGACGTCAGACGCGGGCCGATCACGTGACCTGTCGGCACAACCTCCGGGAGGCCGAACAGGCAGCATGGAGGGACCATGCTGCCTGCCACCAGGGAAGTCCTCCTGCCACTAGCCACCAGGGAAGTCCTCCTGCCACTAGCCACCAGGGAAGTCCTGCCACTAGCCACCAGGGAAAAAGGTAAGGGGGGGGGGGGTCTTTTAAACACTGGCATATTATTGGACAAATTGGCTGGCAAATAACACTGGCATATTATTGGGCAAATTGGCTGGGGAATATTATATGGCAAATAACACTGGCATATTATTGGGCAAATTGGCTGGGGCATATTCCATGGCAAATAAGACTGGCATATTATTGGGCAAATTGGCTGGGGAATATTACATGGCAAATAAGACTGGCATATTATTGGGAAAATTGGCTGGGGAATATTACATGGCAAATAACACTGGCATATTATTGGGCAAATTGGCTGGGGCATATTACATGGCTAATAACACTGGCATATTATTGGGAAAATTGGCTGGGGAATATTACATGGCAAATAAGACTGGCATATTATTGGGCAAATTGGCTGGGGCATATTACATGGCCAATAAGACTGGCATATTCTCGGGCAAATTGGCTGGGGAATATTACATGGCAAATAAGACTGGCATATTATTGGGAAAATTGGCTGGGGAATATTACATGGCAAATAACACTGGCATATTATTGGGCAAATTGGCTGGGGCATATTACATGGCTAATAACACTGGCATATTATTGGGAAAATTGGCTGGGGAATATTACATGGCAAATAAGACTGGCATATTATTGGGCAAATTGGCTGGGGCATATTACATGGCCAATAAGACTGGCATATTCTCGGGCAAATTGGCTGGGGAATATTACATGGCAAATAAGACTGGCATATTATTGGGAAAATTGGCTGGGGCATATTACATGGCAAATAAGACTGGCATATTATTGGGAAAATTGGCTGGGGCATATTACATGGCAAATAAGACTGGCATATTATTGGGCAAATTGGCTGGGGAATATTACATGGCAAATAAGACTGGCATATTATTGGGCAAATTGGCTGGGGAATATTAAATGGCAGAATAACACTGGCATATTATTGGACAAATTGGATGGGGAATATTACATGGCAAATAAGACTGGCATATTATTGGGCAAATTGGCTGGGGAATATTACATGGCAAATAAGACTGGCATATTATTGGGCAAATTGGCTGGGGAATATTAAATGGCAGAATAACACTGGCATATTATTGGGCAAATTGGCTGGGGAATATTAAATGGCAGAATAACACTGGCATATTATTGGACAAATTGGCTGGGGCATATTACATGGCAAATAAGACTGGCATATTATTGGGCAAATTGGCTGGGGAATATTACATGGCAAATAAGACTGGCATATTATTGGGCAAATTGGCTGGGGAATATTAAATGGCAGAATAACACTGGCATATTATTGGACAAATTGGATGGGGAATATTACATGGCAAATAAGACTGGCATATTATTGGGCAAATTGGCTGGGGCATATTACATGGCAAATAAGACTGGCATATTATTGGGCAAATTGGCTGGGGCATATTACATGGCAAATAACACTGGCATATTATTGGGCAAATTGGCTGGGGAATATTACATGGCAATTAACACTGGCATATTGGGCAAATTAGCAGGGGCATATTAAATTGCAGATAACCTTGGAATATTATTGGGCAAATTTACTGAGTCATATTAAATTGCAGAATAACACTGGCATATTATGGGACAAATTGGCTGGGGAATATTAATGGCAAATAATATTGGAAATGTGTATGTAATGGGGTGATGGAGGCATGTAAATGTGGTGATGGGGCATGTCCTGGTGTGCAACGTGGGTTATGGGTCATGTCGTAGGTGTGCAACGTGGGTAGGGGGGGGGGTGCCCAAATTTTGGGATATTGGGTGTCTAAATCCTGGCATTTTGAGGGGCATAATCCTGGCATATTGAGGGGGAAATCCTGGCATATTGAGGGGGCATCATCTTGGCATATTGAGGGGAAAATCCTGGCATATTGGGTGTCTAAATCCTGGCATATTGAGGGGCATAATCCTGGCATATTGAGGGGCATAATCCTGGCATATTGAGGGGCATAATCCTGGTATATTCAGGGGAAAATCCTGGCATATTGAGGGGGCATCATCTTGGCATATTGAGGAGAAAATCCTGGCATTTTGAGGGGCATAATCCTGGCATATTGAGGGGCATAATCCTGGCATATTGAGGGGCATAATCCTGGCATACTGAGGGGCATAATCCTGGCATACTGAGGGGCATAATCCTGGCATTTTGTAAGGGAAAATTCTAGCATATTAAATGGCAAATCCTGGTATATTGTGGGGGAAAAACCTGTCAATATTCGTTATAAAACAAGGAAAAGATGGCCGTGGATGGGGAGGCGATTCGATGATGCAATGGGCCACTTGACTGAATTTGCCCCCCAGGCCTAAGGCTGCCAGCCCTCCCCTGCCTGTAAGAATAATATTGTTATACAGGGCTGAACGAATATAATAACAGCATTTACTACAGAATGATTAAATGCCTGCGCTAATGTTAACTTCATTATAATATTTATCATAGCTGCGTTATTAGTATAGTAACACATATTAATGTACCAGAATACAGATTATATTGGTCTTTAAACAGGAAGTAAGTGGAAACAATTAGTGAGGCTGGTTCATTTGCACAGCTTCCATCCTCCCACACGTTTTCACAGCTCTTCAAATTCCTCCTAATCGTACTATAAATGTACAGTGGCTTTTACAGATAACAGTACATATGAGCCAGACCGTGACATCCCTTCCACATGCAATGTCACTAAGGAGGAAGTCATTTGGGAACCATGCCAGCATTAAATACAGTATGGTGTACAAAATGGGAACTTTAATTTAACCCTTTCAAAATCAATGATCCCCCCCCCCCCCCCCCATGCAGTCACAGCAATCTTGTCATTACAATATATGAAAAACCATTAAACTTTGTGCATCATGTCAATGAGCAGTAAATACATAAACTTTGTGTAGCATACCAATGAGCAGTGAATGTATACTCGGTATATATCATGCACATGAGCAGTGAATGTATACACGGTATATGTCATGCACCTGAGCAGTGAATGTATACATGGTATATATCATGCACATGAGTAGCGAATGTATACACGGTATATGTCATGTACATGAGCAGTGAATGTATAAGCTGTATATATCATGCCAATGAGCAGCGAATGTATACACGGTATATATCATGCCAATGAGCAGCGAATGTATACACGGTATATATCATGCCCATGAGCAGTGAATGTATACACGGTATATATCATGCCCATGAGCAGTGAAAGTATACACGGTATATATCATGCCAATGAGCAGTGAATGTATAAACTGTATATATCATGCCCATGAGCAGTGAATGTATACACGGTATATATCATGCACATGAGCAGTGAATCTATACACGGTATATGTCATGCACATGAGCAGTGAATGTGTACACTGTATATATCATGCACATGAGCAGTGAATGTGTACACTGTATATATCATGCACATGAGCAGTGAATGTGTACACTGTATGTATCATGCCCATGAGCAGTGAATATATAAGCTGTATATATCATGCCAATGAGCAGCGAATGTATACACGGTATATATCATGCCCATGAGCAGTGAATGTATAAGCTGTATTTATCATGCCAATGAGCAGCGAATGTATACACGGTATATATCATGCCCATGAGCAGTGAATGTATAAGCTGTATATATCATGCCAATGAGCAGCGAATGTATACACGGTATATATCATGCCCATGAGCAGTGAATGTATAAACTGTATATATCATGCCCATGAGCAGTGAATGTATACACGGTATATATCATGCACATGAGCAGCGAATGTATACACGGTATATATCATGCACATGAGCAGTGAATCTATACACGGTATATGTCATGCCCATGAGCAGTGAATGTATACACGGTATATATCATGCACATGAGCAGTGAATGTATAGACGGTATATATCATGCACATGAGCAGCGAATGTATACACGGTATATATCATGCCCATGAGCAGTGAATGTATACACTGTATATATCATGCACATGAGCAGTGAAATGTGTACACTGTATATATCATGCACATGAGCAGTGAATGTGTACACTGTATATATCATGCCCATGAGCAGTGAATGTGTACACTGTATATATCATGCCCATGAGCAGTGAATGTATAAGCTGTATATATCATGCCCATGAGCAGTGAATGTATATATCATGCCAATAAGCAGTGAATGTATAAACTGTATATATCATGCCAATGAGCAGTTAATGTATAATCTGTATTTATCATGCCAATGAGCAGTGAATGTATAATCTGTATATATCATACCAATGAGCAGTGAATGTATAAATTGTATATATCATGCCCATGAGCAGTGAATGTATATATCATGCCACTGAGCAGTGAATGTATAAACTGTATATATCATGCCAATGAGCAGTGAATGTATAAATTGTATATATCATGCCAATGAGCAGTGAATGTATAATTTGTATATATCATGCCAATAAGCAGTGAATGTATAAATTGTATATATCATGCCAATGAGCAATAAATGTATAAACCGTATATATCATGCCAATGAGCAGTGAATGTATAAATTGTATATATCATGCCAATGAGCAGTAAATGTATAAACTGTATATATCATGCCAATGAGCAGTGAATGTATATATCATGCCAGTGAGCAATGAATGTATAAACTGTATATATCATGCCAATGAGCAGTGAATGTATAAACTGTATATATCATGCCAATGAGCAGTGAATGTATAAACTTTGTATATCAATGATCTGTAAACACAGAAGCGGGTAGGGAATACAGCACTTGTAACCACTGGCATCTAAATAATTTCTTAGGAGAGAGACGCAGTAACCTGGCTGAGCAGTATGATTTACCTACTTTAGCAGCTGGAATAATGAATGTATAAATTGCCGCTGTGTGGGAGAATTCAGAGTGTATAAACCTGACTACTACCTGCTGAGAATTCCACGCTTCCGCTGTGGAAAAGACAATATTGCAGGGTACAATTAAAATATGTACCTGCTTGATCAGTGGGCTGACTTTATCAGATTCTATTCTCAAGGATTCTAGAACTTGCATTAAATGTTCACTCAAAGCTAAAACAAATTATACTGTTTGATTACCCTACGCGGCCCTTCCTCTCATCCACACTTCCTCAATTGCTACCATTTTCTTACCTTGACTCCACCCACCACCCAGCTGCATCCAAACGTACAGCTGTACATTACATTACATATGAAAAATGACAATATAGTGCTTTATAAATAGCAAATGAAGGCACTTTCTTAGAGGGGAGCATAGGAACTGCTGCACAGTATACTCTCTCTCACTGATATCACTGAACAGGGTCTGGTGAAATTCATTTCATAATGAAACTACAGGAGAACTGTAACTTGTTTTAAGGTCAATGCAAGCTCATATATAAAATATACCAAAATTCCACGCGTGGGTGAATACACACGCCTCTCACAAAGTTACACAGCAGGAAGGAGATACTTGGTTATACAGAGCTGGTGAACTTGTGAAAAAGGCAGAAGTCAGTCAAGTTCAACTTTTCCCCAACGTTCCCCTTTAGGTTCATTTAAAAAAAATGTGAAGAAAAAAAAAAACCCCCATCGATTGTGTAACACGTTTTTACATAAGGGAAGAAATCCTTCCTCACTCCAAACTCACAGCAGCATTACTCCCACTAGACACCTGATCCACCAATTTACCCATAACCACCCCCGACATTGTCTGTGTAACACAATACACAAAGAGGCCAACAGAACAGGTAGTTCTTAAAGCAGCACAAAAATACATAAGATATAAAAATTTGGAGATTTGGTCACAATATACGGCTGTGTCATGTTTAGCCGGGCACTGCGTCAGAATACTCCAATATTGTTGGGTCCTAACACTAAGGGTATTATTTATGAAACAGGGAATGAAAAGGGAATTTTTTCAACTCTGTTACTTTGGCCTCAAGTCTCAAAATTCTCTGCAATTCACTCTTTTCCTGAATACAATTCTAAATATTTAAAACAGAGTTCTTTTTAACACAACACTTGCTTTTTTTTTTGTTTTTACAGTAAAATAGATTAACATAGGTTTCGTAATACTTGGATTTGTAATAAAGTGTGGAAATAGTGAAACAAGTTATGAGCTTATCGGGAGGAGAGTTTAGTGATTCATTTATTTTTGTTGTTTCACTTTAAATCACTGCCCAAAAGGCCACAAGAGTAAGGAAACCAGGATATAAAATATTACAAACGTATGATACTTATGAGTGAAACTCCAGATTGTTATTGTTCTGTGGCACTTCACCAGGAAAGGAGCACTGAGCTCTGGGATACTGCATTGAGATACCCCGTGGATGTTACTTTTGGACAGGGATTTTAGGACTACTCAATTTAATGGAACTTCTTATCTCTCTTCTTGGAGGGATGGAAAACGGAGTCAGCCCTGCCAGGAATTAAACCTGCAGCAGTGAGGACGGCACAGATTCTACAGTTGGACGAAAAGCTCTGGACTTGACAAATACCGGGAGCCACGGCTCCTAAAATCCCTACAGTTGGCTTCTACTTTTTTTTTTTGTATTGTCTTAGATAGAACTCTATGGCAGTTCCATTTCCTTGGCTCCTGAGTTGCCTTGTCTGGCTCCTAGCCCTGCATAAGTCCACCAAGCTGTCTCCCGGACTGTAACAATAATGTGCCTCTCATTCATACAATCGGGATTATGCATATTCCCAGTTAATAGTGGAGCATTCCCCATGGGAACGAATATACTGCTCTTTCTGATTTCTCCTCAACAGATTTGAACCATTCATGACTCAAGCAATGACACTGGAAACCAGCAATGTAAACAGTCTGGTTTTATTACACAAGATGCATCCACGTGCGTCCAGTTAGAGAAATCAAGTGGTCGCATTGAGCATTGGTGCATTACACTAACCCCGCACCAGAGCATTACACAAGAGGATGCAGTCTGCAGTTTATTTAGTTCGGTCGCTGCATACATTTTTTTTTTTATAGAAAGAAAGCAGTGGGTTTGGACTCTGGTTCAGTGACTCTTTTTGGATTTATTGTGCATTTCAATGGCTCTTCTCAGTGTCGTGTCTGGGACAAGGTCCGCCATCTTTACGCCACTGTTATCACATCCAAGGGTTGGGCATCTGTCAAGAGAGAACCGGGACAAGACCCACCATCAGTTTAATCCATCCTTACATGATCTAGCCATCTGTAGAAGATGAACCACGTGTACAACACACTCAAAAAAAAAACCTAAATATCTTTAAAAAAAAAAAAAAAAAGTGCAAAAAATGATCTAGCAATATAAGCGGTCATGGATTACCCACTGTTAAGGGGACACCTAGCTCATTTTCTGTATGTTGTACATGTGAAATGAACTTATTTTGGACTTTAAAAATATTTTCAGTTCTTCTGTAGTTTGAGATTATAAATAATTTCCCCCGGGGCTTGTAAATTAGGTGGTGTCCAATCAGGAAAGCTTGGAGGGATAGGCAGTAAATACATCACACATTGTATGTGCACTTTTTAGGAGATAGGAAGGTTTTCTGACAAATATCCATTAAGACAGATTTGTTTCTTATGTCTTTATATTTACTATTAACATACAGATGACAGATTCTTATGCATCTATTACATACTAATGTTAGGAATACTCTATGCATTATCCATATAATGTATATCTCTACTAAGTCTAGGAGATGTGTTCAAAACATAACTTTTTCATATATTTCTGCAAAATGCATCAAACCTTTGCATGATAAGAAATGTACTCTGTAATTGTATTTGATATACCGGAACACACAATGTGTATTATTTTCTCTATTGCACTTTTTATGTCTATATTAAAAAGGTGTCCTTTTACTGTAACTGGACCCAAATTTTGTTTGTTAAACCCTTGCACTCTTCACAGGAAAGCATGGGTTAAAATGTTAAAATCCAATAGCCTTCTAAACCCAACATGCATCTTTATAGATACACGCGAGTTTACTCTTGGCTCTGCCTCAGAGCGGAGGCAGAAAAGCAGCGGGGACGCTGGCACGCGCCGACACGGACTTAAGGTCCCCTCTGTTAATCCCCTTTGAAAATGAGGGTCTCTAACTGCAGCAGCGGAGAGAGAGACTGCCGCAGACCCGACAAGGCTGCCTGCTTCCCGAAAAGTATGGCATATGCTGGTCAGAGGATGAACTAGCATGTACTATCAAAAATACCTGCCAGTTTATCCTCATACTAGGGGCATTCAATTTTTGCTTGTATATTAGAAGCACAGGTGGAAAAAAAAAAAAGTTGTGTCCCTTTAATAGTTTAAGTACACTTTGGAAATAAAAGAACTGCACTGTTTGGTGGGTCATATACTCTAAATTCTATGGGGATGGGACACTTCATCGCAGCTGCATCAGCGCAGCCGCATCAGCGCAGCCGCTTCACCGCCGTCTCTGCAGCACAAGACAGCTCGTCGCTGGAGATTTCATCGCGGGTCATTTCATCGCTAAAGGTAAGTTTATTTCAGTATTTTAGCAATTTTAGTTTATTTTAGTAAGGGTGGTTAGAATTAGGGTTTAGGGGGTTAGAATTAGTTTTTAGGGTTCTGGGGTTAGTATTAGGGTTTAGGGGGTTAGTATTAGGGTTTAGGGGGTTAGTATTGGGGTTCAGGGGTTAGTATTAGGGTTTAGGGGGTTAGTATTGGGGTTCAGGGGTTAGTATTAGGGTTTAGGGGGTTAGTATTGGGGTTCGGGGGTTAGTATTAGGGTTTAGGGGGTTAGTATTAGGGTTTAGGGGGTTAGTATTAGGGTTCGGGGGTTAATTTTAGTATTTTTTTTTATGGGTTAATTTTAGTATTTGGGTTTTATGGGTTAATTTTAGTATTGGGGTTTTATGGGTTAATTTTAGTATTGGGGTTTTATGGGTTAATTTTAGTATTGGGCGTTAATTTTAGTATTGGGGTTTGGGGGGGAATCATTTATTGGGGGGGTTATTTTCTTTTTACTTTTACATTGTCAGCTCTTACATAGCCGCGTCTGCGATCAAACGGCCGCGTTATACATCATTGCTGACAGTTCAGCGTTCTAACTGCCGCGCTGAACTGTCAGCGATGAAGCCGCGGCGAAGAAGAGTCCTAGACCCAAATTCTATTACTACACATTTTATAACCTCAAGCCTCAGCCAGGGACACTTATATCATGCTATCCAGGAAGACTGTAACAGCTTCTAACCAGCAGCTACTGCGGTGAAGTACTTTTTATATTTATGGGCCAAAGTGAAATACTTCCAATACGTCCCTCTACGAGGAAGCCCGCGATTGATTTCCTTTGTAAAGTAATATTTAAGGAACCTACCGAGCGTTCTTCTTCTTCTGGTGCCGGGTCTGAATCATTCGTTCAATGGCGTCCTTCTCGTAGGTGTGGCCACAAACCTTGTTCTTCACCGGATTGGTCATTTCCACCTGATATTAAGGAGGACATTTAATATAATGTTATATTACGATCCAGCAAGAGGAAAACACATACAGATCTGAAAGATTATATTATGGCCTCTTCAGGCTACATAGCCAATATAATAACCATCTAATATAGAGACAGGTTCCTTCATGAGCCCTAATAACTATTAAACAATAACAATTGCTACTGATTTAATCACGGTTCTGTCATTATAGAGAGACCAGAACATTATTTTCCAAAACCAGAGGAAGAAGGCTTGGACTAGACAGGTAGCAGACAAACCCCAAACATCTGTGTTAAAGTGTCCTTAAGGACAAGAGTCTTCTTGGGATTGTATGTGTGTGTTTAGCGGTCATTTATTGTATAAACTATACACTGCTTCTTTGAGACATCAGGGTTTTATTTTGATGCCATAATTATCCACAGAAAGCTAAAAATTAATGATTTGTTCTAATTGGCCACTCCCCTTATGACATACATATATATATATATATATATATACACATTAATATATACATACACACACACACCCTTATCCAAAATGCGTGAGACCAGAAGTATTTGAGATAAAGGGTTATTTCAGATAACGGATCATTTTCACCAATAAGATATATTAAAGCCTCTCAGTTCTCATGAAATCCGGTAATATCAATGTAAATACTGTATAGAGCTAATAAATCACTGTTACTGGGATGTAGCTGTGATGTGAGGCATCATGGGGAACCTGCCGTTGGCGTGTCAGGTCTGCACACGTGTCATTGTATTACCCTTTGTGCGTGAGCTTGCATGGAAAAGCTATCAAAGCTTAAGGGGGCCTATTGCTGAATTAACTGCTGTGCGCTTGCATTCTGACAGGTGTGTGTGGAATTTGGACAAAAAATCCAAAAAATAGATTGGATAACAGATCATTTTGGATAAGGCATACTCAACCTGTATGAGTGTCTGTATATATACATGTCCTGGCTTACGTATAGAATTTCTTGCGGTGACCTTTGAATGTTTCATTATTTATACCTTCAGCCTTACTGCTCCTCAAGGGAAGTACGGCAGCTGTTGGTCAGAGGATAAGCTGGAAGGTACCATTAGAAGTACATGCCAGTCTAGCCTGCTACTGTGGCTACTAAACATTTCTCCCGCATTAGAAGCGCAAGCGAAACAAAAAGCTTAGTGTCCCTGACACATCTTAAAGATATATCCAACAGTAACTCTTATACCTGTGTTATAGGACAAGTAAAATTATACTGGCTCTGTGTAACTGCTACATCTTCATCCAAGTCCTCATACGCCTCCTCCGTGGCCTCGTCTTGCAAAACGCCAACTGTGAAGCAAAGAGAATATTTATTAATAAAAGATTGGACATACAGGTAAAGGTAAAACAGTTAATAAAAGGTAATACCCCATAGCTGTCCATTTCTATGGTTTGACCATTATAACATTTGCTCAGCATATTTAATAAGATAAAGTATAGCAAGATACGGCATCAGCTCCCTTTTCACAGTTGGGAACGGTCACCTGACAAGATCTCAAGTTCTGATTGGCTGCTAGCAATCCTGTGGAGGATGTTATTCACTTCCAATATGGCCACTTCCACACTGAAGGCAGTCATATCTTCACATGGGAATTAAAGCTACATTTACATTAGTTTGATAAGAAGAAATCCAATCGCTTAGTACTATGGTTCTTGTAAAGACATTTTTAGTTGACCAATCTTCTCTAAAGGACCCACTTTTAATGCTTATTAAGTTTCAGTAATTAGGTTATTCATCATAATCTGTCTGTCTATCTGTATTCTCAGAAATGTTTAATTTGCTCATAAATAAAAGGTTTGCAGGTTTTCTTTAAATTATTTTTTTTTATTAGCAAGTTTATCCAAACAACAAAAAAGACAAAAATAAAAGTGGTCATTGTCCTCTGAAACGTCTCATTGAACAGAGTGTGATAACGAGCTCGTGACCGGTGATGATGGATGTGTGGCCTATGAGAACCAAGATGGACAATGGGTGATAGGAGATCCTGCCAATAGGTGGGGGACGCTGAACTCACGTCTCCTGTCAACGTTTACTGTGTGATAAGAGGAGATTGGATGATTGAAATCAGCAAGTCACGAGCTGGAGGTAAAACACTCCAGAGACTCGGCCTCAGTCTTATATTCCTGCAGATGTGACAAAGCCAGGCTGCAATGATCAAACAGTTGGACTACAACTCCCAGCATTAAAAGGCAGCTACAGATGAGGGGGGGGGGGGGGGGGGTGCAGAGGCACAGTCTAGTTTGAACCTAAAAGGAAAACATGCTATTTAGCAATTTGACACTGTAATGCCCTTTTGTTTATTCTGCTGATGAGATAATGATGCACTCCATAGTGTCAGTATAATGATTGACAGCTCAGGAAGGAAAGAGCCAGTCATTTGTAACCTTCATAGTTTGACCCTTTTCCTACCCACATCCGTTGCCTTCTGCTGTTTGTATGTTACACCGAGTCCAAATAAACCATTGTATCCATAAACAACACTACTATTCTGCATTTAAACACATTATGTTCATTAGCACATTCAACTAACATAAAATGTATCTGTATAGCTTAACGCCCAGCGGATAGGGTCGGCGGGGAGGTCGTCCCAGACACTGGAGAACGAGATCGAAACTGAGGAATCTCACCCAGCTCTGCCTCTCTCCCAAAAAGCTGGACAGAAGTAAAGCTCGGTGAGGCAGCCGAACTGATCCTCAATATCAGGACGGTCATGTGCAAAGCGGTACAGCTGGGAGGCATGGTATAGTCTGGTAAAACCAGGAACATATAACATGTTTGATGAACTGATCACTACCCCCCAAACCCAATACTAACACTAACCCCCAAACCCTAATACTAACACTAACCCCCAAACCCAATACTAACACTAACCCCCAAACCCTAATACTAACACTAACCCCCAAACCCTAATATTAACACTAACCCCCAAACCCTAATACTAACACTAACCCCCAAACCCTAATACTAACACTAACCCCCAAACCCAATACTAACACTAACCCCCAAACCCTAATACTAACACTAACCCCCAAACCCTAATATTAACACTAACCCCCAAACCCTAATACTAACACTAACCCCCAAACCCTAATATTAACACTAACCCCCAAACCCTAATACTAACACTAACCCCCAAACCCTAATACTAACACTAACCCCCAAACCCAATACTAACACTAACCCCCAAACCCTAATATTAACACTACCCCCAAACCCAATACTAACACTAACCCCCAAACCCTAATACTAACACTAACCCCCAAACCCTAATACTAACCCCCAAACCCAATACTAACACTAACCCCCAAACCCTAATACTAACACTAACCCCCAAACCCTAATACTAACACTAACCCCCAAACCCTAATATTAACACTAACCCCCAAACCCTAATACTAACACTAACCCCCAAACCCTAATATTAACACTAACCCCCAAACCCTAATACTAACACTAACCCCCAAACCCTAATACTAACACTAACCCCCAAACCCAATACTAACACTAACCCCCAAACCCTAATATTAACACTACCCCCCCAGCCTGATACTAACACTACCCGCAAACCCCAATGCTAACACTACCCCCCCAAGCCTGATACTATCACTACCCCCGAACCCTAATACTAACACTACCCCCCAAACCCTAATACTAACACTACCCCCAAACCCTAATACGAACACTACTCCCCAAACCCTAATACTAACACTACCCCCAAACCCTAATACGAACACTACCCCGAACCCTAATACTAACACTACCCCGAACCCTAATACTAACACTACCCCGAACCCTAATACTAACACTACCCCCCAAAACCCTAATACTAACACTCCCCCTGAACCCTAATACTAACACTACCCCCCAAAACCCTAATACTAACACTAACCCCCTGAACCCTAATACTAACACTAAACCCCCTGAACCCTAATACTAGCACTACCCCCGAACCCTTATACTAACACTAAACCCCCTGAACCCTCATACTAACACTAAACCCCCGAACCCTAATACTAACACTACCCCGAACCCTAATACTAACACTAAACCCCCTGAACCCTAATACTAACACTAAACCCCCTGAACCCTAATACTAACACTAAACCCCCTGAACCCTAATACTAACACTGCCCCCTGAACCCTAATACTAACACAACCACCCCGAACCCTAATACTAACACTACCTCCTGAACCCTAATACTAACACTACCCCCTAAACCCTAATACTAACACTACCCCGAACCCCAATACTAACATTAACCCCCGAACCCTAATACTAACACTACCCCCCAAACCCTAATACTAACACTAACCCTCGAACCCTAATGCCAATACTAACCCCCTGAACCCTAACACTAATACCTAACCCTAATAATACTCACCTTGTGCGACCCCGCGATGAACTGTCCCGCAAAGAAAGGTCCGGCAATGACCTCTCATGCGGTAGGTCACGGTGAAGCAGCTGCGTTCAAGCATCCGCGATGAACCGTCCCATCATTGAGGTTCTCCCCCAAAATTGGTGGGGCCAGTATCCCATAGAGGCCAGGGAAGAGCTCAGAAAAGGACTGGAGGAACTCCACCCCGCAGAGAAGTAGGGTGTCATTAGGAGGCCCGTCACAGAGAAGTAGGGTGTCATTAGGAGGCCCGTCACAGAGAAGTAGGTTGTCATTAGGAGCCCCGTCACAGAGAAGTAGGGTGTCATTAGGAGGCCTGTCACAGAGAAGTAGGGTGTCATTAGGAGGCCCGTCACAGAGAAGTAGGGTGTCATTAGGAGGCCCGTCACAGAGAAGTAGGGTGTCATTAGGAGGCCCGTCACAGAGAAGTAGGGTGTCATTAGGAGGCCCGTCACAGAGAAGTAGGGTGTCATTAGGAGGCCCGTCACAGAGAAGTAGGGCGTCATTAGGAGGCCCGTCACAGAGAAGTAGGGTGTCATTAGGAGGCCCGTCACAGAGAAGTAGGGTGTCATTAGGAGGCCCGTCACAGATAAGTAGGGTGTCATTAGGAGGCCCGTCACAGAGAAGTAGGGTGTCATTAGGAGGCCCGTCACAGAGAAGTAGGGTGTCATTAGGAGGCCCGTCACAGAGAAGTAGGGTGTCATTAGGAGGCCCGTCACAGAGAAGTAGGGTGTCATTAGGAGGCCCATCACAGCGGTGCCAAACCTATAAACTTCTGTAAGGAATAACAGCTGCACAATCTTCCCAGTATAAACATACACAACATAAAGCCAAGAGAAACTTTATAAAACATTTTTCGGTGGTTTTACAGTTATCCTGGTTAACATAAGAGATATAGTAAACTGGAAAACTGGCTTCTAAGCAAAACATCACTGTGTATATCAACCATGGATACATAGCACCCAGAGGACGGCTTCTCTGCTGATTTACAATATAGACCTGCTCTTTGTCATG
Organism: Pelodytes ibericus; assembly: GCA_036172795.1. NCBI lineage: Eukaryota > Metazoa > Chordata > Amphibia > Anura > Pelodytidae > Pelodytes > Pelodytes ibericus. The sequence continues at coordinate 20,550,925 of CM069859.1, forward strand.
TTACATAGAGAGTAATATGGATTAGTCACAAAGGATCTGCAACTCACATACTGAGAATCTCATTTACTGCTGTGTATTAGACTGCATATTGTCAGAGAGAGACTTTAAAATATATCATTATCACTTACCATAGTAGCATGAGATTTGATTACTTGCCCCTACCTCAAATGTTCACAAGATGTGTTGTCTAATATACATTACGGCCAAAAACAGTTGAAGGGGAACTACAGGCAAAAATAAACGTATGTTTAAATAAAAGATTGCATTAAGTGTTTCAAATAGAAATTCTTTAATGAAATATTACAAATAAAGTATATTATCCTCCATTTATCAGGGGGCTGACATGTTTAGAATCTTGGGTCAGAACAAGGAAGATATGACCCAATATTCTAAACAACATGTCTGCTCTATGTTATTGGGAGCAAAATGGCCTCAATAAGGTACATTGTTTGTATTCTTTCATTAAAGAATTCCTGTATAAACCATCTATACCCAATGCAATCTTTCAATTAAACATACGTTTCTAGTTGTCCTTTAATGTGTACATTGTACTGTCTGGGTCCAATTAAAGGTTGTTACCTTCTCTATAAACAGCAGTGGTGTATCTTGGTTTTGTGCTGCCCTAGGCAGACAGAATTCGGGCACCCCCCTACCCACACGCATGACATGCCCCATAACCCACATCACGCCATTACATGACCCTATCACATACCTCCATACCATCTATTACGTGCCTCCATCACCTCATTATATGCCTCCATTACCCCCATTATATGCCCCATCACCCCAATGACATCACTTCATCACCCAAGGACTTACCCTGATCCCTGGTGGCAAGCGGCAGGTAGCATGGTGTCCTACCATGCTGCCTGTTCAGCTCCCTGCTGTGATTGTAGACAGGTCACGTGAATCAGCGTGTCTGACGTCAGAGCGCTGGGTCACATGACCTGTCGTCACTTCCCCACCCCCTAAGAAAAAAAAAGCACGGGCAGACTGATTGCGCCCCCGGAGGCGTTGGGATTGGGCTAATATTGCTGGGGTTGGTGGAGGGGCGCTGGTCAGTGTTGGGTGGGTGCTTTTTTTCCCACTGTCCCTAGGCATCCACCTAGGATGCCTCGCGGTAAATACGGCACTGACAAACAGTCGGTCAATTTTATAGATTAGCAAATTAGTACAAAAAACAACAACCTACAAATATACAAAATAATAAAAAAAGAAAAGAGAAGTCACTAAACTATGAACTGAATAGTGAATTGCTGTAAGATCAGCCCAGAATAGGTTAGTTGGAAATATTTTCCACCTTGAAGGTCTTTTGTAGCTCGATTTATCAGTTGACTATAGTTTGTGGGTTAGTGAATAGAACCTACGGTCTTTGTTGCAGTTGGTATGTAGTGCGTCACCATATCTGTAAAGACAGACACCTGTTCTAGTAATTGCAAATGAAAAGATAAAAAAAATAACAGTTTTGCAATTCTCCCATTACCCAAGCAAATGTGCTATATCATCCTGACTTGAACTATTTTGTACCTGTAATGCATTTCAGGTTCAGCATCATTGAAACACACAGTTTTCAGGATCAATTCTCGTAAATTAGCTTGAAATATATTTATATATATATATAATTAGAGAGTAACTTCCATAAAGGGTTATATCCGCCGATCAGCCATAACATTATGACCCCCTGCCTAATATTGTGTAGGTCTTCTTTTGATGCCAAAACAGCCCTGACCCGTCGAGGCATGGACTCCACTAGACCTGTGAAGGTGTGCTGTGGTATCTGACACCAAGACGTTAGCAGCAGATCCTTTAAGTCCTGTAAGTTGTGAGGTGGGGTCTCCATGGATTGGACTTGTTTGTACAGCACATCCCACAGATGCTCGATTGGATTGAGATCTGGGGAATTTGGAGGCCAAGTCATTACCTTGAACTCGTTGTTGTGTTCCTCAAACCATTCCTGAACCATTTTTGCTTTGTGGCAGGGAGCATTATCCTGCTGAAAGAGGCTAATGCCATAGTCCCTACATGCTCTGCAACAATGCTTAGGTAGGGGGTACATGTCAAAGAAACATCCACATGAATGGCAGGACCCAAGGTTTCCCAGCAGAACATTGCCCAAAGCATCACACTGCCTCTGCCGGCTTGCCACCTGTCAGTGGTCATAATATTATGGCTGATCGGTGTAAATACTATTTATAATTGGAATGTAGGGAGACAAAAAGTGATTGACACATTTGTGAGGCAAATCGCTGTGATATTCCATTTACCTTTAAGGGCTAGCCACCCATACGACTATCGAGAGCTGGGGGAAAAGGAGATTGTGCAGGGTTACTGCGAATGAAGGGGAAAAGAGTTGAAAAAAATCTGAACCTAGCTTCCAACTAACAGAGGGACCACATTTTAATCACACAGAAGGATTCTACCTGCCTCCTAAACCAGTGATGTGAGTGTGTTTTGCACCGTTACTGTGCAGCAGTCGTCAGGGGGAGAGACTTATCACGATAATGAGACAGATCTGTGAGTAGGGACGGATATAGCATTAGGTCTCCATAGAAAAGTCTTTAGTATATAAATAAAGTGTGTGGGCCTTGTCCACTATATATATACACAATATACTGCCTCCTTGCAGCTATTCCTGTGCTCTGCTGGTAGATTCCCATTCAATGGGCCTTTTCAAACATCAATGAGTCATTTGTTGGTCCCGGGCTGGTGAGTGACTGCAGTTTTTCTTTTTCATCGCAGGTATCAGCAGATATGTCACACGCAAGCTTCACACCCACAAGTATTGCTCACGGGGGAAACGAAGGAATCCCAAGAATTCGACACGTGTTGGGAGAATCACACATGCATGTTGTTTTGTCTATCTCCTTTAAACCGTGCTGGTATTGTACCCAGGTAAAAATGACATCCACACGCACACGGGCTGCCCCAGACTGTCAGACACAAAGGGGGCATTGAGTGGGGGGGGGGGGGGGGGGGGGTCAACAGGCTTCCTGAAAAGCAGGTTTGGACTGAAGAGATGCGGATGCTGTTGCAGCAACTTGTAGTCTCAAAAACAACAGAAGTGATTTTAGTCATTCAAAGCCATCTCTCTGTGAAGCAACGGAAGGGATCTGTCTCGGTAATCACTGAATCGGTGCAGCAAGGAGAGGCAATCTCCAGGGTTTTTAAAAGCCAATCCCCGAGTGGAGGTAGATACAGTCATATGATGCACACGCTAGAGCTGTACAGAAATGATAACTTGGTTGGATATCTGACTGAATACAGACACTCCGTTAAAGGATATCTTTCATCAAAAGTTTCAAGTTATATTGAATTGTAAGATTGCATCAAGGGTAGAAAGAAAATACTTTAACCCTTTCATGACACAGGATGGACATGTACCTCTCCTGTGTCTTTAAGACTGTCTGATGCAATCAATAATTTCTGCCGCCGATAAAACCCCTCTGGCGCACATACGATCGCTGCACTGAGCGACTGTATGCTCCATACTGGAGGAGCAGTGCCTTATCGAAAAATGAACTGCCCTGCTGTGGGCAAGAGCTTCACAAGCAGTGAATGACCACTTACATTGCTCTTTTGTAGTTGCTGCCCCTAGTGGCAGTCTGCAATATTATAAAAAAAAAAATATAGTTAGGGCTCAGATCTAGGGTTAGGTTTAGGGTTAGAGGAAAGCTGTTGTCCTTTTTTTTTTGTACATTACTACAGCAGATTGTGTAGTGTTTTCTTTTTTTTTAAACGATTAAATACAATTGCATCCATTATTTCCCTACCCAGCAGCGATGGCTGCATGGGGAGAGAGCATCCATCTTATCCGCTGGCTACAAGGAGGAGGCATCATGGCAGCCGGGGCTCAGCATGCATAAATCATTATACCCTGCACGGGCAAGCACTTAGAGCGCTATACACAGCAGCAAGCTGTGGGGATAAAATGGATGCTCTCTCCTCATTCAGCCAGCGCAGCTAGTGAGGGAAAGAACGGATAAAAGTGTCTTTTATCATTAAAAAAAAAAACAACAACACAATTTAGTGTAATAAAAGCTTTTATTTTCTATAATTGACAGTTGTCCTTTAAGTTAATCATCAAGAGTGCAGTCAAAGGGTCACTGTAGGACAGTTATTGCCTTATAACTAGCAATAAACAACAGAAAAACAAGTAAACATGGTATATTTCTAAACTCAGGACAAATATTAGAAACTATTTAGAGATATTCTTTCCAAAAATATTTTGATTTAAAATGCCTACACTTGATGTAATTGTTCCATTAAACAGAAGATACATTTTTGACTACAGGTGTCCGTTAGAGATGCTGCTAAACCAGAAAGAGGACTGATAGTATGACCAGAGGGTTAGCACACCTGGTGAGAAACTGCACAGTGAGCAATTATGGGGGCAAAGGTCGTAGGTGAAGGAATCCTACACATCTAACAGTCCATTATAGACCATTAACTCCAGAAGATGACAAAAAGGAATTATTCCCCTAACAAGATATCTTCTTCAATCATGCTTCTAAGTTTGCTCTACAAATTATAGATAGATAAACTGGTTAACATCCCCCAAAATCTCAATGTCTTCTCCCAAAGACAATGTCAAGCCCCTGAAGACAAGATGCTCATTTAATCCATAATGGGCAACATCAGCTTTAAAAAATTGGGGCACGAAAATTAGTATATTTGATAAGACTTGGTCAAACGCGAGTACTCCTGAGATGTGAAGTACCTATAATCATCTTTAGGGGCTGGAGTAACCAAACCTGTAGTTAACAACCACCCCACCCTATCACTTCTAATGAGTTGTGATGGTTCAATAGTTCCAAAATTCCTCTTTCCGTCGCGAAATGGTTTGTTGGATGGAAAACGCGTTGGGTCTGGAAACACAATCAGAACTGGTTTAGGGCTCAACAAGGAAAGCAGCGAGGTCTTAGGGGCTTATTAGATACAATTGGCCATTAAAGCTCCACCACAACTTCAGGCATTGGACTATTATAGGACACCAATTCCCTGAGACACCTGATTGGCTGTTAGAAAATTAAGTCACGTTTTTTTAGTTTTGTTTTTTCAAGTGCATCTGAGAGTCATTTTACGATGTCTTAGAAAGCAAACCGAATTAAAGGTATTGGTTGAACAAAAAAATATATTAAGATGTCAAGCTACAAAAATATCAGGAAGTGGGGTGTGGCGTATACTAAGCAGTTTGTAATATTTGTGAACTGTTTTACAATAAGCACATTCTTTAAAACATAAGTGAAAGCCAAATCTATCACGTGTCTTTGTTATCTCTTCTTAGTAATGTCCTCTTCAGGTAAACAACAGCTACAATAATTCTGTACAATACATTACGCAAGAACAAAAACAAAAAAAACCCAGAAAAAACTGCCATAACTTGACAAGACTCCTACTCGAAAAATATATAGCACAGAACAGATTAGTGATGGGTAAATGATGTTTGCGAAATCCTTACCAAAGGTTATCAGTCACAGGTGTGGAACATGGAAGTAGTGTCTTATCGTAGCTGGGACTTTTAATATTACAAGTTACCCTTAACCACCACAATTTCAAATTGTAGTGATTGCAATTTGGGAAGTACAGTAAGCACCCTGCCAAACGTAATTTATGATATACTTATTCATGGCTGTAACATGAAGTGTTTGGCAACGACAGGAACAGGGGCGTAATTACTGCTCGTAATCATTAGTAAAACACATGAATCAAAATGTTTCCCAATCTTGAGGCTCAAGAATCAGTACTCTATCTGTTTTAAATTTTATAATAACACTGGTAGCTGTCTACCCATTTTAGCTCTATCCTTAGTAGCATATTTTTGTTATAGTTATCACTACCACCCCAGTGATTTTTTTGTATTTTCAGTTCAGTTCTATTTGATTAATACCAACACGGGTTACCCCCGACTCTTTTTTTCCTATTTATATTTTCTACGCCTTTGGCTCACTTTGTTTCCCAATCTTGAGGTTGCCCTCATTAAACCCGCTTCCAGTGTCATTAAACTCTATTGGTTTATATTTGAGAAATCAGTGTATTTTCCATATTATCACCACCATTCCTCGAAAATTGCCTACAAAGTCTCGTTTTTGCGTTGGTCCCATCTTCACTCCTCGTACCAATGCTCTATCTATTTGTGTAAGTGATCGACTCAAGTAAGTCTTCCCCTGGCCACCCCTAAAACTTTTACAAAAAAAAGTTGCCCCTTGACATCCAGACAATCCGACGCAAACGTGCCCACGCGGGGGCAGGGGAGGAAGTCTGAAGACCATAGACTAAACGGGATCACCAAGAAGTAATAAGTGAGAAACCCAGGGGAGCTTAAGATTCCACCCCTCCTCCGTTGAAAGTATTTCTGGGACACCCATGACCTTTCTGGCATTCAATGTTTGTAGGTGCTAGAAGACTACATCCTAATAGTCTTTCTATAGAAGTCCCCCTCTCCTACTCTGTTCCGCTTTGTATGAGCTTGAAGTATGTGGTGTGGTATCGTAGAGCTCAGCAGAAACAGTACTTTGTGTCACATGATTTTCCTGTGTTGATGCTACTCATTTGAACACACGTGGTATTATTGCTTAACTATGCCTGCAAAGGACTTAACAGCTATTTGTAGACTTTAGGAGCCAGAAAAATAATACTACCATTCTATCATAGAATCCTATGTAAAACATTCAGAAAAATACTCAAGCAATAAACTGAATCTGGGAACTTCCCAAATATCCATCTTTGATTTTATGAGATTTTTCTGCCCCTATTAGTTGAGGGTAACTGTCAGGGAGGTGAGCTCGTATTTTTTTTTTTTTAAAGGGGCAATACTGAGGGCACCGCTCTTTGCCCTTCGTAATGTTCCTTTTCAAAACATTTTGCATTATAGGAGTTTAAAATGTTTAATAAATCGTGATGTGTCGTTAAACAGCAGTGTAACGTATCTTACACTAGATACATATTAGAGGAAATATTAATTAAAAAATGTTACATAGAAACATAGAATGTGTCGGCAGATAAGAACCATTCGGTCCCTCTAGTCTGCCCAATTTATTATTTTTGTTTTTTTTTGAGTAGTTTTATTAGTCCCCCGTTCCTGGTCTTATAGCTAGGATAGCCTTGTGTCTATCCAACGCATGCTTAAAATCCTTGACTGTGTTTACATCTACCACTTCTGCTGAAAGGCTATTCCATACATCCACTACCCTCTCACTAAAGTAATACTTCCTGATATTACTTTTAAATAGTTGCCCCTCTAATTTAAGACTATGTCCTCTAGTTGTGGTAGTTTTTCTTCTTTTAAATATACTCTCTTCCTTTACTGTGTTGATTCCCTTTATGTATTTAAATGTTTCTATCATATCACCCCTGTTACGTCTTTCCTCCAAGCTATACATGTTAAGATGCTTTAACCTTTCCTGGTAAGTTTTATCCTTCAACCCATGAACCAGTTTAGTAGCCCTTCTCTGAACTCTCTCCAAAGTATCAATATCCTTCTGGAGATACGGTCTCCAGTACTGCGTACAATACTCCAAGTGAGGTCTGACCAGTGCTCTGTACAATGGCATGAGCACTTCCCTCTTCATATTGCTAATACCGTATTTGCTCGATTATAAGACAAGGTTTTTTCAGAGCAAATGTCTTATAATCGAGGTCTCTTATAATCTGACCTGGATCCCCCTCTCTAGCAGCAGGGGATGTCTGCGCAACGAGCGCAGACTCCCCTGCTTCCGCCCGGCACGACCGCCGGGGCTTCTGTGAAGAAGCCGGGTACTTCCGCTTTCGTCACAGAAGTCCCGGCGAGCGTGCCGGGCGGCAGCAGGGGAGGTCTGCGCTCATCGCGCAGACTTCCTCTGCTGCCCCACGAGCCACCAGGGTAAATCGGGCAGCTGGGGGTTGTCTGCACGATACGTGCAGACATCCTCCATGCTGCCCGACACGGCAGACAGCTGTCCGTCATAATAGACTGCCGTGTCGGGCAGCATGGAGCACGTCTGCAAGTATCGTGCAGACATCCCCCGGCTGCCCCCACTAGCCACCAGGGATTGAAGTACAGGTAAGGGGGTGGGGGACAGAGAGACAGGGGGAGGGAGGGAGGGGGGGGGACAGAGAGACAGGGGGAGGGAGGGAGGGGGGGTGACAGAGAGACAGGGGGAGGGAGGGAGGGAGGGGGGGGACAGAGAGACAGGGGGAGGGAGGGGGGCAGAGAGACAGGGGGAGGGGGCAGAGAGACAGGGGGGACAGAGCAGGAAGGGGGGAGTGACAGAGGAAGGGGGGCAGAGAGAAACATGTGGGGGGAAGAGACAGGTGAGGGGGGAGTGGGGAGTGAGACAAAGCTGGGGGCAAGGGAAAGAGAGAGGCAGAATTGGCACAAAAAAAGAAATAAACACAATAACACATCTTTTTTAATATAATATTTTATTAAAAAAGCAATTTACATGTGAATATATACAAGTTTACCTTTTTTCCTATAGGGTAGTCTTATATTCAGGCTTTTAGTATTTTTCCTAAAGGAATATCCAAAGTTTGGGGGGTCATCTTATAATCAGGGTCGTCTTATAATCGAGCAAATACGGTACCTCTCCCTATGCAACCAAGCATTCTGCTAGCATTTCCTGCTGCTCTATTGCATTGCCTACCTACCTTCAAGTCCTCTGAAATTATTACTCCTAAATCCCTTTCCTCAGATGTTGAGGTTAGGACTGTACCAAATAGTCTATATTCTGCTTTTGGGTTTTTACGTCCAAGGTACATAATCTTGCACTTGTCCACATTAAATGTCAGTTGTCACTGCTCTGACCATTTTTCTAGTTTAGCTAAATCATTTGCCATTTGGCTTATCCCTCCATGAATTTCAACCCTGCTGCAAATCTTTGTATGTTATGTTCGGATTCAATTTACTAGTTATTTAAACAACTATAAATAGGCATAACGAGTCATACTTAAAAAGTTTCAATCTTTGGAAATTACAAACATTGACAGGTGTTGTGGAAAAGTTTAAGGGAAATAAGTCTGATTCCCAAAAAGCCCTGTGCAATGTACAGGTTATACACTAACAGATGGACCCAAAGATAATTAGAGACTGGAGAGACCTGGGAAAAATCAAACACCAAATAATTTACTGAATTATGAAAAACGTGCCCTCTCTCAAAAAAAATAAATACATGTTTTAAAGACTTGTGTTTGTAGCTGAAAGCACAGTCACTTAATGCTGAGATGAACATGCTGTTAAATGACATGTATAAAAACCTGAGTTGGCTGTACTTCCTGCACTGCTGGGTGACATCACTGCGCACACAAGAATGTTACAGCTTTGGTAATGTTTCTTGGGAATGTCCGGGATGAACATGGGCTCAATGATCCGGAGAGATCACGCAATACAGACTCACAGAACTCTGTGTTCCTTGATTTCCTCTTAGAGGCTACTCATTTCAATGTAGTGTAACAAAAACTCCCGCAATACAAAGCTTTTCGTTAACTCCCGGAACTTTGCAGTGCGGGAAAGGGACCTCCATAAAACGGCGTTTGATTTGCCGTAGACTCCCGTGAGCCTGCTTTATACACTGGCACACACACCGGTTACGCCAGTATTTGGCATGTGAGCCATGTTTATACATGCCCCCCAATGTGTGTATTTCTAGCACTTCTGAATTTTTTTTTTTTTTTTGCTGCATTAAAAAAAATATATATATATTTTAGGCTTTAGTCCCTCTTTCAAGTGGATCTGGTAACTTCACAAAAGCTCACCTCAGCTTCCATTTTTGATTTGTTATTCTGCTCCTATTGGCTGAGGTGTGACTAATCAGAGAGATGAACTACAGTATAAGCCACGAATAAAATGGTTTAAATGCTGCCGTGTCTTGTGAGGCCATAAAGTGGATGTGTAATCCCCCACAAAAAAACCCGGTCACAGTACAAATTAACATTTTCATAGCCCGCTATTAACATGGCTCCTTATAGCTCTATCAGGGGGACGGTTTTGTTAAATATTGGAAGATTGCCTCAACCCAGCGAGAAAAAAAAAATGCTGACTTATGAGAAGGGCAGCTCTAAAGGACAACTAAACTTTTAAAAAAATTTTTTATTACTCTACTTTATTTCATTCATAGAGTCCCCAGCCCCTGCTAGATAGGAATGTCTGATGATGCACACCGTTCGGGCATCATACAGAATTGTTTTCCCGACACAGACTGCGTCCGAAATGCAAATCGGACTGTATCGGGGGATGTTAGGTAAAGGAATTGTCTCTCAAGCAGTGGTACGCTCTAAGAAAGCATGCTGCATGTCCAGTTAAATTGTATCAAAATTCGGTTGCGGTGTTCAGTGTTACACTCCTGACGGTAAATCAGTTTTGTTTCCTCCAGATGGGCAACTTCTGAATCCAAGTGAGTAACAGCAATCGGCCCATGGGCAGCGGCATCGAAAGCAGTCACTGGAGGAAGGGCTTGGCTAATGACGACCTCTGATATACAGCGCCCTGGGGGGGTTTTCTATGCACGCTATGGAGCCACGTTTGTGAGTGTATTTTCATCTTTATGTCACAGTTTTTCTATTTTGGGATGTAGTACTCTATTTATAACTATTTATTATCGAATTTTCTACTTTTATTAGTAAGTATAATTCTTTTATATTTTGTTCTGCTCACACAGGGTTTATTCTCCTTCACTAGTGAAAGTATTTTGGTTTTCCAGACACTGCGCAGGCTTGATGGGCAGAATAGTTCTTCTCTGCCAAGCCAGTCTATGGGGTTACTGTATAAAAACTCCAGCACTTCAAAAAGGCGCAATCGCCGTTGGGTACGTATAACGGCAGTTGTGCCACTATTTTGTGCACCGCGGTTATACATAACCACCTATGTTTCTATAGCACCAACAGTTTATGCAACACCCAGCACAGGAATCAAAAGTAGTGTGTGCTTGCAAGCTTACAGTTTCGAGCAGGGCTGTCAAATTGTAGCTTCTAATGGCCTACATCTCTTATAATACTCTGTCAGCAAAGAGGCTGTCAGGGGAGTATTTGTGATGAAGTTCTCCAACAGCTGAAGGGTTGCAGTTTGACAATTTTTATATAGAGGATATCGAATAGGACAATGGCTTTTAATGGTTTTAACATTTCTGCGGTGTTTGTGTTTAGCTGTAATTATCTTCTTCCTCATTTACTGTACCCATACAAATTATATATTTTGTTTTTTTCTATGATTTTTCTATACAATTCTTTTGAACATATAATTTATGCAAAGACATTTTCAAATGATAGTACATTTTTCCACAGTCCACATAAAGTGGGCCAAAGTGGACCTGTAAGGACTAGGGTTGCCACCCAGCCAGTATTTTACCGGCAGACCAGTAAAAAAAAAAGGGCTTGCTGCCAATGTTACGTCTATGGAGGCAATATCAAGGCCAGTATTTTTTAAATGGAAGATAAAATGTATAAAGATCTATGGATGCAACATAGGAGTGAGAGGGAAAAAAAAAAAAAGAATACAACATAAACAAAAACTGTTTGCAAATTAGGAAACCAACAAAAAAAAGGAGACATGGTGAAGGAGAGGTGAGTTGATTAAAAAGAAAGAAATATTTTACAATAAATTGTAAAAATAGTAAAGACAGAGTTGCAAAAAAAATAAAAATAATAATAAACAACAGCAACGAAAGAGTAAAAAAAAAAAAAAAAAAAAGCAAGTTTCAGTGTAGCCTATCAGCAAACAGCATAACTTTCCCAAAATGGCTTTAAAAATAGGAACCAATTATTTTACCCCCACAGAATATAAATATAAAATTATATAAATTAATGAATGTGTGTAAAATGGAGATAATTGCCACCTGAAGCCGCTGTGGTCTATTAGTAATAATTGATGTGAATTATTTCACTCACAGCAGAGAATAGGTCAGTTGTTCCCAAGTGACGCGAGTGGAAGTGATGATTATACATGAATGGAGGTTTATGTCCAGTGCAGTAGTGTTGAGGTTCGATATGACGTAAATGGCTTGCATTGGAGCTCCATTGAGACCTTTAGGTTCTTTGTTAAAGTCAGCCCCTTGGCTGAATGAAGCCTCTATTTCGGCAAACAGACTTGAGTCACATGAACACTTCCCTTCGACACGAGAATGATCCGTGCTGCGTACGATTATTATTATTACTTAATAATCAAGAAAAAGTCAGACCGGGTTCATCTGGAGCCCAAATGTTTTAGCTCAGTCTCTGTTATATGCCAAAGACATTTACTGGTTGAGGTATCTTTTGACCATTATAGAGGATGCACATATGTATCCTTAAGGAAGAACTAACCGTCAGACCGTAAAACTTCTGCCGGATTAAAAACTGCCTTGTGAACAGTGCCCATATGTCGCCAACTAGCGCTTTAAAAAGAGCTGCAGAGGAGATAAGCATCTTATCCCAGCCAGAAGCATGTCTGGCATCTTTCACGTCAAACACCGATATTTGGTACCATGACACGTCGTATTATAAATATTAGGGGTAAAAATGTGCCGCTCTGTATAACACTAACTCCCAAGCAAAAGTTGTGAGTTGGCGTAGTGTACATCGATACCGCGTTCTGTTTTGCACTTCACACCAGTGCAGCCCATACAAAAACAACAACAAACAAAAGCAGTAGTGCAGCTAGCATCGGGCGTGTACTACCACAGAATTAAAATCGAGACCAAGGGAGAGCGATTGGCCACGATCCATACAATGCACTTCAAACAGCTAGTGCAATATAGTGGGCATAAACATCATTTATTTTATTTCCAAGGCCTCAGTAACACACATCTTAATCTGTTTCACGGCTCAAGCAAGATAGTTGGGGATACAGTGTTGTATTTGTAGAATACAACAGAGGGGCAACGATTTAAAAGTAATATCAGGAAGTATTCCTTTACTGAGAGGGTAGTGGATGTATGGAATAGCCTGCCAGCAAAAGTGGTAGAGGTAAACACAGTCAAGGATTTTAAGCATGCGTGGGATAGGCACAAGGCTATCCTAGCTATAAGACCGGGAACGGGGGACTAATAAAAGTACTCAAAACAAAAATTGGGCAGACTAGATGGACCGACACATTCTATGTTTCTAAATAGGGGGAGAAAGCTAGGAGTTATGTGGGTAAGTAGGGCAATTCATTTTTGTATTTGTAAATATATTTCTAAGAGATTTAATCCAGCACAAATTTGAAAACAAAATTTTTCCTTCCACAATATATTGAGATTATTAGAATATTATTGCAATATGCTCTCATACAGCTCAATGCTGCCTTTTTAACTCATAAGAGTTAAATTAAAAAGCTATCTAGAGTGTTAATCAACAATGACAAACCGGCGCTGGTATTATAATTAGCTCTGAATCGTTTATACTGTACTAATGTGAGACGTTTAACAGGCAAGTTAGCTTCTGGCGCCAGCGAAAAGTTTGTTTCACATTCATTTGTTTTATTTATGGAAAAAAGAAAAAAAAATGTGTTGCATGTCTCGTAAATGGACTATTTTTTTAGACCTAAAATAACACCCCAGAAACGGAAATATTCTGTATTTAAGTGCAGAGGTTTTATAAATAAATTCTTGAATTAAATAATACAAATAAAGTACCTTATTGAGCCTTCTTTACTCCATATAGTTCTCTCAGGGCCAGGGTTGCCACCTGGCCGGTATTAAGTCTATGGAGGCAGCAGAATGGCCGGTATTTTTTTAAGGAAAAAGTGGCAACCCTACTCAGGGGGCAGACATGTTGGTTAGAATCTTTGCTCCATATAGCTCTCTCAGGGGGCAGACATGTTGTTTAGAATCTTGGGTCAGATCTTCACTCACCTTGGTTCAGATGAACAAAGATCTGACCCAACATTCTAAACAACATGTCTGCCTCCTGGTAGAGCAATATGGAGTAAAGATGGCTCAATAAGGTACTTTATTTGTATTCTTTCATTAAAGCATTTCTATATAAAATTCCTACATTTTATGCCATCTTACAATTAAACAGAACTTCTTTTCTGCTACCGTTGTCCTTAAACACACATTTGTTATAAAGATAGTCCCAAATAAATAAGATAATGTAAATGTTACAAAGCAAAAACATGGTGCAGCTCAGAGGAATTTGTACAATTAATTTGAGTATGAGGAAAAAGAGAATTAGTTACTAGAAGAGGAGACATTTTTCCTTTAGTACAACAGGCCAGATAGCAATGGAGGAGATAATAGACCTACAGGAAAAGTAAAAGGAATGACTGTAAATATATACCAGACTCTTGCATTTAATGCAAAGAAATAAAAATAATAATATATATTACATTTAAAAAAAGAATGTGTAAGTCAAAAAAAAAAAAAAAATAGGTGAGAAGTCACATTAGCAGCTGAAGAGGAAGCTCATATTTTGCAGTGTGGGATTTATTTAGAAGAGTAATTGATGGGGCAAACTACAAAAAGATGGAGATGTTGCTATGGAAACCAATGGACTGTTCCTGCCGTTTAGATAACTTTTCAAACTTTGCCCCAAAATGCACTATATCAGTTATTTATCATTTACAGAGAACCATGACATCACTGCTGTTTATCCTGTATCTTGGCTTCGCAGTTGGCTGGCTGAGGTTAGGGGAATATAGAAACATAGAATATGTCGGCAGATAAGAACCATTCGGTCCAATTGTTTTTGAGTACTTTTATTAGTCCCCTGTTCCCGGTCTTATAGCTAGGATAGCCTTGTGTCTATCCCACGCATGCTTAAACTCCTTCACTGTATTAACCTCTACCACTTCTGCTGGAAGGCTATTCCATACATCCACTACCCTCTCAGTAAAGTAATACTTCCTGATATTACTTTTAAATCGTTGCCCCTCTCATTTAAGACTATGTCCTCTAGTTGTGGTAGTTTTTCTTCTTTTAAATACACTCTCTTCCTTTACTGTGTTGATTCCCTTTATGTATTTAAATGTTTCTATCATATCCCCCCTGTTACGTCTTTCCTCCAAGCTATACATGTTAAGATGCTTTAACCTTTCCTGGTAAGTTTTATCCTTCAACCCATGAACCAGTTTAGTAGCCCTTCTCTGAACTTTCTCCAAAGTATCAATATCCTTCTGGAGATACGGTCTCCAGTACTGCGTACAATACTCCAAGTGAGGTCTCACCAGTGCTCTGTACAATGGCATGAGCACTTCCCTCTTCCTACTGCTAATACCTCTCCCTATGCAACCAAGCATTCTGCTAGCATTTCCTGCTGCTCTATTGCATTGCCTACCTACCTTCAAGTCCTCTGAAATTATTACTCCTAAATCCCTTTCCTCAGATGTTGAGGTTAGGACTGTACCAAATAGTCTATATATATATATATAACTATATTATCTCCTTAACTATGTTTTATCTCTGGGGAGTCTCCTGCTTATGAGATCACCATCCGACTTTATATGTAAATGACACATTGTCCACTCACGGATCATTTGCATATCGAGCCACAGGTGATGTCATAGACGAGACACACCGCGGACATATTCAACACACATTTTCTCCTACTTTGGGCATTTGCTTGCAATTTTGCTAACAATGTACAGATCATTTTTCTGCATTTTTTTTTAATTCTCTACATTCTTCACAGTACAAGGAATGCTTAGGTGGACAGAGGCCCTTGTAAGTACTAATTAAAAGAAACCTCACACCTTCTACATAACATATACTCCCACACTAATAAAACTATTCAATGATTTGCCTTCTTGATCTTATTAAGCAGTGTATTATTCTTCAGATATTTGGTGCTTGGCGAACTTAAAGTAGCCACTGTATTTGCTCAGGTAAAATCCACCCCAGCAGTGCTAATGTTAATACAGATTGCAAAACTACAGTGAAATGCCTTTCAAAGCAGTAGGAGAGGCTCTGCGCTCTGGGTTGATGCCTGTGGACTCACGGACGTGACCTTTTCATCTTACATTAGTGACCCAGATTCAAATTCTTCTTAGAACACATAAAGAGGGTCTTAACACTAAATATCCACCCCTGACCAACATGTTACTGCAGGATCACACTGTCCTATACTGTGATTAGACCCTCTCAATCAGAAAGGACAAGCCGCCGGGACTTAGCGGTTCTTTTATTTTAACCCCTTCCAGCCTGTAGGGTTCTATGCTGTCCTACTTTTTAGCGCCTAGAGGCTTGTAGGATGGCAAAGGACGTCCTATATTAAACAGCTCATCGCGCCCCCCCCCCCCCCCCCCCAGGGACTTGCAGAGGGGTCCCCACTGTCAGGTGTCACTCTGATACAGAAAATGCAAAGTGAGCGTCGGCTCCATTTTAATGAAAAAACCTTGCAAGACGGCATGGACCGTCCTGACGGGATCGCGGCTCGATGAGCTGCACTGAGGATCCTGCGTCAGGGACTTGCGGCTGGACCCCCAGTGTCAGATGAGTCTGACATAGGAAATGCAATGTGTCTGCTACATCTCTGGCATCCCTGTGTGCCCGGGTTTGTGACGTCACGAAGTATAGTGGGATGTCGGCAGGGACTGACAGGGTCTATAGAGACCCTGATCAGGTCCCGGCTTGTATGTTCCTGGCTACTCATCGCAAAAGTGATCGGCGGCCAGGAACACAAAGACGCCGGCGTGAAGGGATTAACCAAAATATTTCCCAATTTGTGTTATTTATCCAGTAACACAGAGCAAAGATGAGTGCTCAGCCTCAGAGTGGAGGCTGTCTGATGGATGAATGTAATGCGTTTGTGAGATTTAGTTAGAGTGTTCTCTATCGATTACATATAAAACGGAGGGCCCCTCACGGAGGTAACCGTCAGCCTATGCGTTTCACGGTCAGCATGGAGACTGCTGGTCAGAGGATAAAAAAAGTCTCTTAAAAAGTACAAACCGTTTTATTCCCATGCTATGCCACTGCACAATTCTCTTGTGCCTCTATAATAGAAGTATAAGTAAAGAAAAGTATTGAGCCCTGTATGCAAGATTTCTCGTACCGGTTGAGTATCCCTAATCCAAAATATTTTGGGGATTTTGCCACAAGTTGCACATTGCACACACACCCGTCAGAATACAAACGCACAGCAGTTTATTCAGCGTCCAGCCCCCTTAAGCTGTGATATAGCCTTTCCATGCACGCTCGGATTCCCCCACGCCCACAAAGGGTAATACAATGACACGTGTGCAGACCTGACACGCCAACGGCAGGTTCCCAGCGATGACTCACATCACAGCTACAGTAACAGTGATTTATTAGCTCTATACAGTATTTACATTGATATTACTGGATTTCATATGAGCTGAGAGGCTTTAATATATCTTATTGGTGAAAATGATCCGTTATCCAGAGTACTTCAGGTCCCACGCATTTTGGATAAGGGAAACTCAATCTGTATTTTCCAGGATTGGAATTTCAGCTCTGATACATTAAAAAGACAAACAAGGGACATTTGGTTTCTGAAATCCAACTTGTTTCAGTCTCATTCATATTTGATACAAACTGCCATGTGATTGTATCAGATCAGATGCTCACTACACTTGCGTTATACTTTTTGATGCAAGGTCATGACCGGAAACTATACAGAGCAGGTGAGAAGTATTGGAACAGGCTTAATAAACACCTTAACTTTGACAGCCAACCAAACTGGACAGACAGGTATCGCCCTTCACTGGGTGACAACTCACTTAACATAGGACTTTCTGTTAGAAGGTGTTTTAGAACGTCATATGTTGAATTCCCTGAAAATTCACCCCTAACTTACAGTGGAATCTCCCATGTCTCTCACTGAATTTAGAAGCCCCGGAGAAATAATGTTCCATATCAAACTACAGGACAACTATTATTTGTTTATAGATAGTTTGTTGGTATCCTACTGGAAGAAAAGGGGACAACCCCAGTGCTTGTTATGGACACAGCATTGAGCAGGTCATATTCACCAACACAGAATTGACAAGTGAACTGCAAAAAGCAGGCATCAATTATTTCTTAAACAGCCTGATAGAGTTGATAGAGGGTTTTAATCCAAGACCTAAAAGTCAGGGGCGTGATCTCTGAAAGCTCTCCAGATACCATTGGCTGCCTCAGAGTGGTAGAAGTTGTAGTTTGAGTTCTAAACCATCTGTACGTGGACCATTCTTTTAAGTTGGTGGGATTTGCCTAGGTCGTATTCTCCCCCGGTTTGAATGTATTTGTTTTATGAGGTAGTAGAAGTCTTGCGCCATATACAAAACTATGATTAAACCCAACATGTAAAGTGAAAGCCGAGGAGACGCGGGTTCTTTCCACGCATGTCACTGAGTAACCCTCGTGTGACATCACTGTTCAAACAAAGGTGATTTTGAGCAATGGGCTGATTGCACGGCTATGGCAAAAGAATTGTGCAACCACATACTTAGCTAATTATTGCAAGATCAAATGACTGTTGCCATGGTTACTGCTGAATGTTTTACCATAACAATATCTATCTCTTCCATAAATCTGTATGAAATGAAGAAATAGAAGCCGAACTGCGTAGCATGGAGAATTAGATTTGAAGGCTTTTCCTTTCCAGAGAGCTGTAAAGCAGATATATATATAGGTTTTTTTTTTTTTTAGTTATCTAGTATGGAACTAACAACAAGTGATTAGATTTCTCCTCTCTGCCCTGGTCCGGCACAGATTTCATGAAGGGACATAGTTGGAATTTGAGCTGTTATTGATGCAGTGATTAAAGATGGGCAAAAAATACATTTTTTTTTAATATTTAAAAATATTTTTCTCTATATTCTACATGCGTTTACTATCTGTAAAATGCACTTAATTTTACTTTAACCCCTTAGTGACAAGACATTTTAACCTTGACTTTCCCTTGGTGACAAGGGCTGTTTTGACATTTCTGGGGTGTTTGTGTTTAGCTGTAATTTTATTCTCTCTCACATACTGTACCCACACAAATTATATGTTGTTTTTATCGTCATAAGGAGGGCTTTCATTAGATACAATTATGTTCATCATATCTTATAATTTACTACAAAAAATATCATAGAATATGATGAAAGAAAAAAAAAAAAAAAAACACTTTTTCTAACTTTGATCTAAAATATAATTTACACAAATACAATCATTAAAAAAAACCCGTCTAAGTTTTTTGTGAATTATGGGGCAAAAACCAAAAAGTAGTTTTTTTCCTATATTGACCTTTTAACCTCAACCAGAACCATAAATTTAACCTTAACCCTTATGCTATTCCTTAATATATTTTAATTTAACCCTATCCCTTATGCTAACCCTTATTTAATTTTAACCCTAGTCCTAGTTTTAAGCTTTTTTTTTTTCATTGCAATTTTGCTGACTGCCTCTAGGGGCAGTCAAGCAACATATTCAGAGCGACGCAAGTGAATTTTTTTTCACTTCCGAAGCTCTGACCACAAGAGGGCACAGCCATATTGCCGGAGCATGCTGCGCCTAAGATCGCTCCGTGCGGCGATCGTGGGTGCCCCAGAGCCCACATTTCGGTGCTATTAACCAGCAATGTCAGAGCGGTATTCGCAATCATTGATCCCGAAAAACTGCTCATTTCACCGCAGGACGTGTCAGGCACTTCCATTGTCGTGAAGTGGTTAAACTATTTCCAGGTCTCCTGTTTTACATTGAAAATAATTTCACTTGGGCTTCTAGTCAGCTGGCATAGTAGTCTGCACTGCACCCCAATAACATTAGAAGGGGAGATGTATACCCATCTTAAGAATTTTGATGATTACTTGATCTGTCCTTTCCTCTTTAAGCTGTAAAAAAAAAAAAAAAAAAAAAAAATAAACAAATGTTTTGTTGTAAAAATCTCTTTAAATCTGAATTCCCTGGTTTAACCAGCAGATCTCACCACTGTGTGTCCCAATGGCAGTATTGTTAGCTGCTATTGTTTACACAACATAAGATAAGATTAAAGAGGTTTACTGAGATAATAATAGCAACATCCCTACAAGTGGGAAGTGGATTCCAAGAATAAAGCCGTGAGAACACAGAGAATTAGCCAAGTGTAATAAACCTATGGGTGACACAGAGGTGAGAGAGGTGCACTGTATTCCATACGTGTGCCATGGAAAGCTTTAGACAGTAGAGCAGAAGGAATGGGAAATAGTGTCCTTGTAGATAAGGCCACTAGCTAATAGTACTTGGCTAATGGTGGCCTTCTTATAGTGAGCAGTGAGATCTTTTACCAACAGGATAAACAAGATCGTTAACTTTTTTTTAAACTTATGACCTACAAACCTGGGGCCTCTCAGCATGCTAGACCACAAGGGATTGTGGTCACATAGTTGGGAGCTTTTCAGGCCTCTGGGTCGAACCCTTCTCCATCGGGTGGATGAGTGGAAGGTTTGAGATGACCTTCCATTCTACACAGTCCTTGCCTAGCACTGTCCTGGTGATCCAGTCTATTTTTGGTCAGGGCTGCCTCCTTTTTCTGGGCTGACCGTGCCTCTTGTTATCCAGGACCACACCCTCCCTACCCTAGCACAAGATAGAGATCTCCAGGCCACTCTCTACCGCCAAGATTTCCAGATATGATGAAACTTCTGCAGCTCTGGACGGGAAGAACATGGTACGGAGGAAGGTGTGCCTCACAAGCTAAACAATAAGTGGTGATATACCTATATATCATTGATTCTGGAACAATCAAAAAGGAATATTTCATTGGTTTCTATGGTGATTGCCAATAATTTGGGTACCATACATACATAACCAAAATTATCTCCTATAGAGTGAGTAAGCAGCATCAAGACCGTATGGCCAAGTGGAACTCAACCCAGGCACTCCCGCTCTTACAGTCAACCAAACAGTAGCGAGAGCACTATAATGATAGGAAGCCGAAAAAATATATAACCGCGTAGTTTCTGAGAGCACAGCTGGTTTTTCTTTTAAGATTAAAAAAAAAAAAACCTGAAAACAATTCAACAAGTGCCCCAAATATTTTTTTTTAAAGAATATCGATGAGTCATGTAACAAAAAGACAAAGTAACTAAGGCAAGTGGATAGTCATCGTGGAACCAGAAGGTCAGCATTCTCTGCTTACAAGAAAGAATGGATTTTTTTTTTGTGAAAGAGTTGCGTAAACCCATCCATAGAAAAGCTCCTAAAAGCATAACTCCAAAAATTACCAGCAGCAAGTTAACATGGACCAAATTACAATCCATATTCTCAAACTGCTCCAATTGTTTAACCCCTTCACCAGGCATGGTGCTTGTATCCCAGTAGATCCCAGTGGCCCCTGATCCCTGCCAAAAAATCGCAAAATCTCCCGACAACAAGGGGGCGTTCCCGAACCCGGAAATTCGGGGCATGGTGCTATTAAGCAAAATGTAGCCGGTGTGCACAGAACTTTTTGGGTATTTTAAAAGGATGTTTTAAAACTAATATATGACAAATCTGGGAATCCTTCAGTCAACATAACATTTTTACAATTCAAGCGGTACACACTTTAGTTTCCTAATAAAACACTTAACAAAATGTTGGCACCAAGTGGAAGACTTTTAGGACTTCAGGCGTAAAAAGCACCATATTTATAGGATACCACTAGAGCAATTTTCATAAAAATGACACACTGTAGAAACTTAGAACACACACCAGACAGAATTTCAGATTTCAGCGTAAGTGGGGCTCAATTTACTGTATAGGCCCAGATTGATGGAGAACACCCACAATCTTAATCATCCTAAATATATAATAAATAATAACATAGGGATTGAAAGGATACTTTCCCAGACATGCTTGTAAACGGAGACAATCATATACACGTAGAACTGATTTATCAACATTATGAAAGCAAAAAAAAAAAAACGAACACAAAAAAATATATAACAAAAACTAAAACATTAACAAGAAAGAAAACACAAAATGGAAACCGTGAGTCTTTAGAGCCATTGGCTCCCTCGTTAGTGGGCTGGTGATGTCCAGATAAAAGCTCTGTTTAATAATGTAACAATTATCCTTGAATGCATCAGCAACTGCAGACCAGAGTCGGCCAATAAGCTTGCCCTCCACAGTTGTTGTAGAACTCCAACAATGCTTTGGAAAGCCTGTGATTGGACGATCATCATGGGGGAGGCGGCCGCTGCGTATGCAAACATTGCAAATATAAACAGTAATGACTTAGGACAGGATTAATTCCACTTCCGACCAATCCTGCTGCACTCGGTTGATTAAAGGATGTTATTGTTCCACTTTAGGAGGAAGGTAGGTGTTGAGAGACATATCCGCTCTGAAATGTGGAGCAAGAAAAAAAAAAGGACCTCATTCTGGAGAAACTGCTTCTGACGCACAGTCACCTAGGAGATGTGATATATATATAGCGTTTGCAGGTTGTTTAATACTCTTCAGTGTAATGGAACCAGGCAATTAATACGCACGTGAGTTAAGATCTGATACAGGAAGACATAACTGGGAAGTCAAATTCAGCAATGGAAGAAGAGGTCCTCTGGAAGGATGTAAGAGGTGTGTGTAAGTGGAATTTTTGCTGGAAAGCACAATATAAAAGCATAGAGCGATGTTGCAGTGTAGTCAGACACTGGGTAATAAGGATCACTAGTGTTGGGAAGGTTTGCTGTATGGAATTGAAAGGGACATTTCAGGCATCAAACTAACTTTGCTGCATCTAGTTGTGGTTAACATGTAAGTTGCACACGTTTATTTTTTACTGCATTTATGTATATGCATGCAGAGCATTGTACATCATACCTATAAATCCCAGACTGGGGTTTACCCACATATATTGCAAGTAGGGTTGCATTCTCCATATACATGTCTCCATAGACTTAACATTGGCCTGATGCCGGTAAAATACCGGCCAGGTGGCAACCCGAATTGCAAGTGGGAAAAAAACAGATATGTTAATTTTGCTCACACCACTGCAAAGGATTCTGGGTGGGAATATGCACGTAAGGCAACGAAGACTTACCTCTTGTCTCTGTATGCACTTTAAACATGGAGACTGCTTCAGACCACGTTTGAAACAGACTAGGTTAGAGGTGTAGCACAGGTACTTTATTGTCCCATAGTGTAGCAGTTCCCTGTTGCCTTTACCCCAGTGTAACGCACATTGTGTGCCCTCAGTAAGCCTGCAAGCCTCATCTAGTGTTTGCAATGAGTTGACTGTATATGGGGGATATATGTATATGGGGGATATATATGGGAGCGACAGCTCTGTGGTTTTTTTTCTTTGATGTTTTAATCGGTTATTGGGTCAGAGATTGCTCTAAAACAGGCATCCTAACCTTCCTTAAATAACAAAGTTTAATCGTTTATTTTTTTTCTTCTATTTTTTTTTTTCCTGGAGTCTATAGAGTATCTAGATCACTTATCTCTATATATAGGCCAATATGAGTCACTTTACTTACATGCATCAGTATGAGTCACAGCAAACCTGACCTGCAGATAAACACACACTACAAATAATGTGCAGGTGAGGAGAGGTGTGAGGATTGACCCTGCATTTTGCATTGCTAAGGGTTCTCTGTCATTTTCGTTGACCGTAGAAATGGTCAATAATTTAATAAGGTAAGAAACCCAGAATATCCCATAAAATAATTACCCAAAAAAACTAAACATGGAGGTCTGTCCATGACAGTCATTGAGGCCCCCCACGAGATATCCATGTTCACCCACTTTCTTAAATGGAATCACAAAGTACTAGCTGGTTTGGCTTGGAAAAGAACGATTGACAAAATTCTTTCGGATAGAGACAGATAAAATTAGAGATTTTTGAATATTTCCATCCCAGTTATTCAGGACTCTATCAAAAAAGTTAAAAAGACGCTAAACATACAGAAGGCAACTCAGATATCTACCCCATGAAAAACATTGACGCACTACACAAAATATCTCAATATTAGAAGTTTGTTAGATAGGTGAATGATACATTTTACACAAGTTTTAAATAAGAATACAATGATTCCTTTTTCTGCAACGAGAATACAACTTATCAAAGACAGAGTTCTTGACGTATTTGAGGGTAAAAAGTATGATAAATCAAATGAATATAATAGAAAGTCCAGATATTGAACAGTTTCCTAGAGCCAGTCACAACTCAAGGTTGATAGCTAAAGTCACCAAAATGATGGACGAGAACAACGAAAATTACAGCTAAACACAAACACCCCATGCAATGTCAAAACAACCCTTGTCACCAAGGCAAGGACAAGGTCAAAAGGTCACGTCACTAAAGGGTTAAAAGTGTGGTGTCCAGGGGAGTGCTGGCAACTGATGGCCTGGGGGAGCAAAACAATTTAGTTGGCCTTGGTGCCTCTTCATCAGCCCATCATCAGACACACAGACATGCAAGACACGATTTGCTGACAGATAAGGCTTATTGATAGATGGGAAGACAAGACAATTGGATAGAGAAGATGGAAAGTGTCATAGCCCCAGCCCATTGAGAGAGATTAGAGGGGGCGATGGACAGTAAGTCTTTAAACACTTGAGACATGTTCCCACTTCACTTTTAGTGCCTAACTCCCGTAGAATGCATGGGCCACGTGCACTCCAGTAGCGAATTTACCGTATTTATCGGCGTATAACACGCACCTTTTCTCCCTGAAAATAGGGGGGAAATGATGTGTGCGTGTTATACGCCGATAAGTGGCAAAAATAAAAAAAAAATCTAAAACTTACCTCGTTCCTGCTCTGTCCCCCGGTGCTCTGAAGGTCCGTGGCTGTGAGGGAAGCGTTGTGAGCTCCCCTCCAGCCGCGCGGTCAACAAAGTGTATTTTTTTTAAACACACTTTATTGTTCTGCGCGGCTGGAGGGAAGCTCACAACGCTTCCCAGACAGGCACGCAGCTTCAGAGCACCGGGGGACAGAGCAGGAACGAGGTAAGTGCTGGGGTCTGGGGAAGGGGGGAGGAGGGTGGCATAACGAGCATACTAATGGGCAATATCCTGGCATATTAAATGGCATATTGGGGGCAATATCCTGGCATATTAAAATGGCATATTGGGGGCAAAATCCTGGCATATTAAATGGCATATTGGGGGCAATATCCTGGCATATTAAAATGGCATATTGGGTGCAATATCCTGGCATATTAGGGGCAATATCCTGGCATATTAAAATGGCATATTGGGGGCAATATCCTGGCATATTAAAATGGCATATTGGGGGCAATATCCTGGCATATTAAAATAGCATATTGGGGGCAATATCCTGGCATATTAAAATGGCATATTGGGAGCAATATTCTGGCATATTAAATGGCATATTGTGGGCAAAATCCTGGCATATTAAATGGCATATTGGGGGCAATATCCTGGCATTTTAAATGGCATATTGGGGGCAATATCCTGGCATATTAAATGGCATATTGGGGGCAATATCCTGGCATATTAAATGGCATATTGGGGGCAATATCCTGGCATATTAAAATGGCATATTGGGCTTCAAAGTTCTTTATTTGAAATTTAAGTTTTTTTTCCTGAAATTTCCTTCTTAAAATGAGGTGCGTGTTATACGCCGGCGCGTGTTATACGCCCATAAATACGGTACTTTGTACTGTCCTTGTCAGATTTTTTGGCCTTTTCCACATTCAATGAGTAGGGCGTTTTCATTAACAGATGACCCGCACCTTTAACATGCATTATATGTATACAAAACGGTGTGTAAACTGCTTTTATAGATCTTTTTTTTTATTTTTTATAATCCTGCCAATATATGTAAAAATAGATAAATAACAAAGCGTATTTCAACACTAAACAAAGAGTCCCATGTGTACGTGAGAACATTTTCTGATTTATGTGTATACAGTGCAGCTTCACAGTATGACCCTGGGCCTGCCAGAACAGATTACATAACTCCTGCAGTGACGCAACTGGTAGATAAACCTCACACCGCATGAGATAAAGTCAATAAATGTGTATATGATATAAGCTTCAACTGATTAGGATCACACTGTACATTATACTGCTGATGGGACAAGCTGTAAGACTAAGTTTGTGCCCCCAATCCGGGTAGGATTATTACTATACAGGATGGACAGTCTTGTGATCAACGGAGTCTATCGAGGCAATAGTATGGAGGCCAGTATCCTTTCAAAAAACATGGTAACCACACACCCACTTGAAAGCACCTACCACAGTTATGATGAATCCTTATTCATATGTAAAATGTGACATAATGCACATGGTGTTCCCATACCTCCCAACTTTGCCCCCTGGCAAATCGGGACCCCCCCCCGGGGGGCGGAGTCTGGGGAGGGGGTGGGACACAGGAAGCAGAGTCTTGGGAGGGGGGTGTCAGTGCTACCGCTCATGTGCGATAACACTGTCACCCATTTTTGATCCTGGCTTCTGAAGCCAGAATCGCTACTGCGCATGGGCACAAAGTTGCACACGCCCAGTAAGTATTCTCTGGTGATCAGGAACCGTGAGATTGCGGTCCTGAGTCCCGCTGTCCCACTAAGCTCTACCTCAGCAGAAGCAGAAGGGAGGTAGAGCGCGGCGGGACATACCTCCCAAATCGGAACAGTTGGGAGGTATATGTTCCTAATTTAATTTGTGTAATACACACCAGGGTAACGTATAAAGGTAACGCACATGCCAATAGCGGCAAATAGTTTGACCTATGTAAACAAAAGCCGACTCCCGACATATTTCGGGAGTTTGCACCCGTTGTGCCACGAAAGCGTTTCCAGGTTGTGATGGGGCCAATGTAAAAAGTGCCTGCTTTTTGTTGGAGAACCTCCGCTGTTTGGTGAAGGTCTTGCCCCCTCCCCCACTGCAAAGTGTCGGGAGTTATAAAAAATAAAGGGCGCAATTGCCGTTATATACAACAAATGGCGACTGCGGCGTCTTATAAAAACTCCTGACATTTTTATTTTGACATAACCCCCATTGTGTTTTAATGCAGCTTGTGACCTTGAGTCACCTCTATGATACCCGTATACCAGCCAGTGGATTAAATGACTATGCCACGTCCACGCAAGTCTGTAATGTAATGGGAACGGGGGGGGGGGGGGGGGGGGGGGTTTGTAACCTAGGAATCCCTTGTTTCATGAAAGCTTTGCACAGAACCAAATGCTTGCAAACAACAGCTGCCGACAAATATGTTTCCAGCAACAGGCTCGGAAGTCAAGTCATCCGCAATTAAACGCTCTTTTGTAATTGATAGTTAAGGCTTCGGCTGCTTTCATAGAAAGAAAAAAGCAGCCAAATGATATACTCAGAATAAACAATAAAAAAGGAGAATGAACCCTAATTTGGAGAGATATAGGTCTGACAATGCCTTGCTGATGGTTGTATGATCTCTTACCCCCTTCTACTTGGGACTTGGTGCAGTGTGCATTGGAGGGTTTATTATTTAAGTCTGATTTTAAAGGGCAAGTAACCCCTTTTTTTTGAGTTTATAAGTTAAAAATGTACTTAATTGAACTCATGGGAATTTTTATAAAACACACAGTCCAAAAAAAAAAAGGTTTAGCTGTGCTTTAATAATTACCGTAAGAGCAGCATTAGAGGGAGGCACAGCAAATTTACCGGCCACATTGAAATCCTGCCTTGCAGTGTGTAAAAGTCATGTGTGACCAAAAGGAAAATCAATTCATTAATTAACGTGGGATCACGTTACTGCTTGTATGATGCACAGGATTTTTTCCAGTGTGATTTGATGCAGGCAAGCCCTCCCCAGTGATTACTCTGCATGTTTACTACAGGTGCGGCAGCACTGATTATATAGACACTGAGGATATAAAGTTTTGTTTCATTTAGTCACTTCCTGTGCTCCTGGAATTGAATACATAGTGTGGATTGTAATAGACTTGCTCTTGTACATAGTGGCTCTTAACAGTGCAACAAATTGTCTGATGAAATCACTAGAGAGAAATTCCATTCATTTTATTACAATTATTCATTTGTTCCTGCAGCAAAAAAACAAAAAAGGAAACTAACTTTTACTCTGCTAGTGTGGGCAGTGCTGGCTTCTTGCAAAGTGCTGTAATTTCACAATTTCATCTAGCCGTCAGTATTTTATATTTTATGCAATGCAAAATGTAAAACATGCATTTTAAAGTACTCGGAAAGCACATTAATATGCACTAACATTTGGAAGATGCATTCTGTAATCCCACAAAGCATGTATGTGAAACCTCCTGTCTCAGCAGTCTCCTCCTGACACATACAGTGTTTGGATTGTGTCACTGGGCAGCTGACTGCTTTCCTCGCTCGCTGGCTGTCAGTTTGCAAAATAATGTATATCACAGGAATAGGAGAAATATAATGACTTCCCCGAAGCTCCCACGCATACAATAACACAGCATCCTGACGTAAGGAATGCAGTTATAATGTTAACAAAAAAGGTATAGGGAAATTCTACCCTTAGCATTAATGGGCATTAAATACTTTTACAGAACAATGTAAGTTTTCAGTTCACCGTATGTTTTAATGCAATCGTTCCTTTCTTCGTGGGGATAATACAGTATTGCCACTAATTTTCTTTTTTTGTCGAATAACACATTCTTAATTTATAGGAGTCTGCAAATACCCATCATGCATTCAACTTGTCTATCCAGGAACATACACATGTGCCAGGGTATTCCAATGAGTGTTTTTTTATTTATTTAAAAGGGGGCACTCCAGGCATCAAGCTATGTTTGATGCATCAGATAGTGTCCAACCTGTAGATTTTATAATTTGCATAAAAACACATGCAGTAGATATTTAAGTGCAGTAAATGCTAGGGCAAGAAAACTTGCATATGCAATGATAAACAATGATTAATATATATATATAGTATATATTGGATATTCAAATCATGTGTGGTGTTATGTGTTGGATGCTAAATGGGTGCTGTATATGACGTGGTAATTGATGGGTTGATTGTGTCATGTGGGTGATGGGGAATATTAATGGCACAGTGGCTAGGAGATATCCTGGGTCAGCACGCCCTTTGAGAGTTTACAGAGGCAAAAACCAAAGGACTCTCCCAGCAGAAGCCTGGCAATCAGATGCCAAACTCAACATTTACAGCAAATTCACAGGTATGATGATGAGCGCACAGTGGTTACCATGTGGCATGTGGTGCACAAGTCTGATGGACGCTCTCTTCCTTGAGTCTGGCTTTTCACAATTTTGGGCAACCTTGTCAAGCCCTGGCAGATAACAGGACTCTAACCAATTTATCAGGCCATTTCAACTACACACATCAGTGCAACTGAAACAGCAACATACACATAGTATACAATTATATAGAATTATAGGATTTACATTTATGGAGTGAAGTATTCTTCAAAACCATAAACCGTGTGTGTGTCTGTGTGTGTCTGCGGGTGGTATATAATGGGATTAACCATTTGCGTGTCAAAAAGTTTTTTTTTTTTTTACCAGTGGGGATTAGTAATATTTGGGAAATAGCTGGTTTGCACTGATACAATAACTAATGATATTTTATGAAAATAATCTCAGATCCCTCTTTGAATGTTAAAGGTCAAACTGTTATGTTTAACTGAAGGTTTGGATCTAGTGTAAGCATTTTAAACAGCTCTATCAGGGGGCGGACATGTTGTTTAGAATCTTGGGTCAGATCCTTCCTTCCCCTGACCCAATATGTCAGCCTCCGAAAGAGCCACAGAAGCTCAGAATGAGAAGACAGCTCAATACGGTACTTTATTTCTATTCCACCTGCCTACACTTCAATCCTTTACTTAAACAGAACTTTAACAGACGTTTTAAACATCAGGCGATTGCAACATTTACATTTACCAAGGAATTCTCTCTGAAACAAAAAGTGCTGAATTTGTCTCACGATCTTCTTGATACATAATAAACTCTGCAGACAAAGTGATATAAGTTCATGTAATATGTAAATCTGCTTATATCATGCTTCGACAGACTTTGAACAGCCTATGCTAAGCCAAGCCCTGCAAACTAACATGAAACCTGTGTTTTTCAACCTATTATTAACTGACATGCCTTAAAGGTCACTGTGAAAGTGATGACTACCATAAGTGGGAGAATGTTTAGAGGAGTCTCTCTGACTCGTTAAAGGGACTCTGTCACCTAAACACTGTCTATACTGTGAATGTAGAGATTATAACATGCTGTATATACACTGTGTAAGCAAATGGCTAAATTATTGTAACCTCTTAGCGAGAGGAATGTTTTGAAAATGTTCTACCTTTCGTGACAATAGCTTTTTTTTTTTTTAACATTTCTGTGGTGTTTGTGTTAAGCTGTAATTTCCCCCTCTCGTTTCTTGTACTGACATATTTTACACTGTTTTTATCATCATAAAAAGGGCTTTCTTTAGATAATTATTTTCATCATATATTATATCATTTTATAGCTTACTATATCTTCTATACCATAATGTAAAATCATAAAATATTAAAAAAAAAATAGAAAAAAAAAGACCTTTTCAAAATTTGTCCTGAAAAATCTTTTACGTAATTACGAATGGTAAAAAAGACCCTGTGTTAATAGTTGCTAATATTTGTCCTGAGTTTAACAATATGCCATGTTTACTTGTTTTCCTCTTGGTTTTTACAAGTTATAGGGCAAGAACGTAAAGGAGCGTTTTTTTTTTGTTTCCTAACCATTTTCTCATACAGTGTCCTTTTGACCAAAACCTTCACCCTAACTCTAATTATAACCCTAAACCATCTGTAACCTTAAGTGGAACCCTAACTCTAGATCTAGGGTTAGTTTTAGTTATTTTATTTTTTTGCATGCAATGTTGCTGACTGCCTACAGAGACCATCTAGCGACAGAACAATGGACTTGATCTCTGATCACTTGAATTGCTCTTGCTGGCTACAGCCTAGCGCCATACTGGAGGGGCATGCTGCCATCCAATATGGAGCCCTCAATTTCTCTGTGGAGTAATCACAGTGCCATCAAGGGCCACATTTTTTGGCATCATAGCAACATGCTAAGCAATAGCAGCGACCATTGTTCGCTGCCTATAAGGGTTTCATCGCAGAATATACCAGGTACGTGTTTTCCATGATGCATCTGGTACGTATATTGTCGCAAGGGGGTTAAATGTGTTTGAGGAGTCTTCTGCTTATGACATCATTTGTGTCTTGATGTGGACATCACATATTTGAAAACCATGTCATTTGCATATCAAATCACCAACAACTTATTAAAATCCCATTTTTTCCCCGGTTTTGGCATTTGCTTGCAGTATTGCTAACACAATCCTTTTTCAGGTTGACAGAGTGCCTTTAAGATCACAATGACTTGTCTTCGGATCACCGTATGCATTACACACCATTTATGGATTGTGCCTTGTTTTTTGACCTTTTCAATCTCTTCGATCGTACACGCAAAGCTGGTATCCCTTATTTTATCTGCGGTCATGAGTCATGCATCTTGCCTCCAACCACAAAATCTCTTTGATGCAACAAAGCTGTATCAAACTTTATATTTCGAAAATAAAAAAAGGGGGTTGAGTCATTTAGCTGACTTTGTACCCCCCGTGGAATGCACAGTATGGTAGGAAATGATCCGTGTGACAAACCGATGCTTGCAAATGAAGTTATCAAGAATTAAAATTGATGTATTTTATTTCTTGTAGGTTGTACAGCTTTAATTTATAAAGGAAAAGAATGGGCAGACAAAAAAACTTTTGTTTTGCAGCATTCCCAAAGGCAGCAACTTGCAAAAAGCTACAAAGAATCTACAATCAATATGATTTAGGGATAAAAAGGTGCAAAACGCGTTGGGAGTAGAGATGCATCCTTCCTGTCCTGTCTGTAAGAGGTTGTGGAGCCCTGAGAGGAACATTGAGTTACACCAATACATCAGATGTGGAGTATTTCCGTGGGTATTTACATGAGACCAGAGAGGTGAACTCACCATTGGATGGTGTAAGCATTTTGCACTAATGTTTACGTGATATTAAAACAGAAAGCTTGTCCGCTATATCTGCGGTCCAGTGATTGTGTATAACTTTTCAGGAAACCATACTGGACAACTTGGCTTTCAAAGTCCACTCTTTTTCAACTTAATAGATCAACATATCATTGCTCTGAATATTGTTAAACAATAAATTCGAAAACACAGATTGAGCTGTGTTTATTGCTGAATGTACACAAGGATCCTGAAGACTTCATACAAATATTGCATATAAGTATCATTTATATTGACACACGGTGGTGTTTTGCACACTGCATACGTTTTTATTGTTCACCCTACCTCTTCACTATATTTACAAAGCATCTGCGTTCGGACGTAAAAAGGCAAAGTTACCTAATTTGATCATTTTTAGTTGCAAAAGACACATTGGATTGAACACATTGCGGACAAACAAGCCGCATTTTAATATATAAAGCTTTGAATGAAATGCTTATTTACAGGGGAAGCCGAATTATCTGGAAAATTAATTTTCCACATTTTTGGGAAGTGCAAAAACTGCTTGCAAAGCCTGGCGCGTGTTATATAACAGATCGTTCCCTGGAAAGTATAGGCCCGTCCCAGTGTTTTGCAAGGATGAGACTCATGGATAGCGTTATATAAGCGATCGTTCCCGTGTAGGTATAGGCCCATCCCAGTGTTTTGCAAGGATGGTACTCATGGAAAGCATTATATAAGGAAAGCATTATATAACTGATCGTGGTGGGTAGGTATAGGCCTGTACCAGTGTTTTGCAAGGATGGGACTCATGGAAAGCATTATATAACTGATCATGCTGGGTAGGTATAGGCCTGTACCAGTGTTTTGCAAGGATGGGACTCATGGATAGCGTTATATATAAAAGATCGTTCCCTGGTAGATATAGGCCCATCCCAGTGTTTTGCAAGGATGGGACTCATGGAGAGCATTATATAACTGATCGTGCTGGGTAAGTATAGGCCCGTCCCAGTGTTTTGCAAGGATGGGACTCATGGAGAGCATTATATAACTGATCGTCCCCGGGTAGGTATAGGCCCGTCCCAGTGTTTTGCAAGGATGGGACTCATGGAGAGCATTATATAACTGATCGTCCCCGGGTAGGTATAGGCCCGTCCCAGTGTTTTGCAAGGATGGGACTCATGGAGAGCATTATATAACTGATCGTCCCCGGGTAGGTATAGGCCCGTCCCAGTGTTTTGCAAGGATGGGACTCATGGAGAGCATTATAAAACTGATCATGCTGGGTAGGTATAGGCCCGTCCCAGTGTTTTGCAAGGATGGGACTCATGGAGAGCATTATATAACTGATCGTCCCCGGGTAGGTATAGGCCCGTCCCAGTGTTTTGCAAGGATGGGACTCATGGAGAGCATTATAAAACTGATCATGCTGGGTAGGTATAGGCCCGTCCCAGTGTTTTGCAAGGATGGGACTCATGGAGAGCATTATAAAACTGATCATGCTGGGTAGGTATAGGCCCGTCCCAGTGTTTTGCAAGGATGGGACTCATGGAGAGCATTATATAACTGATTGTGCTGGGTAGATATAGGCCCGCCCCAGTGTTTTGCAAGGATGGGACTCATGGAGAGCATTATATAACCGATTGTCCCTGGGTAGATATAGGCCCGTCCCAGTGTTTTGCAAGGATGGGACTCATGGAGAGCATTATATAACTGATCATGCTGGGTAGATATAGGCCCGCCCCAGTGTTTTGCAAGGATGGGACTCATGGAGAGCATTATATAACTGATTGTGCTGGGTAGGTATAGGCCCGTCCCAGTGTTTTGCAAGGATGGGACTCATGGAGAGCATTATATAACTGATCATGCTGGGTAGATATAGGCCCGCCCTAGTGTTTTGCAAGGATGGGACTCATGGAGAGCATTATATAACCGATTGTCCCTGGGTAGATATAGGCCCGTCCCAGTGTTTTGCAAGGATGGGACTCATGGAGAGCATTATATAACTGATCATGCTGGGTAGGTATAGGCCCGTCCCAGTGTTTTGCAAGGATGGGACTCATGGAGAGCATTATATAACCGATTGTCCCTGGGTAGATATAGGCCCGTCCCAGTGTTTTGCAAGGATGGGACTCATGGAGAGCATTATATAACTGATCATGCTGGGTAGGTATAGGCCCGTCCCAGTGTTTTGCAAGGATGGGACTCATGGAGAGCATTATATAACCGATTGTCCCTGGGTAGATATAGGCCCGTCCCAGTGTTTTGCAAGGATGGGACTCATGGAGAGCATTATATAACCGATTGTCCCTGGGTAGATATAGGCCCGTCCCAGTGTTTTTCAAGGATGAGACTCATGGAAAGTGTTTTTTCCTAGAACAATTGTGTCGAGACAGCCTGCCAAGTGGTTCAATGTCAGGCTTTAAGCTCTATTCCAGCGCTGCCTGTGAATGACTCATGGTGAGTCACACTTAAGCTATTTTTTGCTTTTCATGTACTGCCAGTCGCTACGTTAATATTCAACTGCAGAGTAAATTTAGCAATCCGGGGAAACAGCTGTTGCCGTGGCAACTTGTGCACAATATTTATGCTATAGAGGGTAATCAGGAGATGGAATCCAGGGCTGTAAATGGTGGGAAAAAAAACCCTAGGCCGCTGGCTTTTTATGGCTGGAGATCAATATGAGTTTGGTTTCAGTTCGTGACAACATATCTGCTGCAGGAATGTGTCTTGCTTCACAAGGAGGAATGAACTTCCTCCACCGCTGCTCCGTGAAAGAGGAGCCAAGTTGGTAGCAGAAGTTTGTTGTGTCCTAAATCAAAAGCACAGCTGTTGAGATAGCGCGGGTCTCTTAAAGGGCAGCATTCCCGGGGCCTAGCACAGATAGTGGAGGCCCTTGGAAAATCCAGGTTAAGTTTAGATTAGTAGCGCCCCTCAGTTTGTGGTGGAGATGATGGCAGAAAGAGTTTCTTCAATGCGAAATACAGATGGTTATAGAAAAACCTCCACGGTCTACTAAATGATGCATTAAATGGAGTCACGAATCTGTCTCCTGCTACATTCTGGGCCTTCAGCCGTCGACCCATCGCTCTAAAAAAAATTTTTACAGCCATCCTTAATTGCACGTTTCGAACTTCGACTGTCTACTGTCGCGTTGCTGACACAGCCTCTGTCAGCATTGCTTATTCAGAAGATGCCCGACGGTGAACTGCGCGCGTGCATGTACGTACGAGTGCACGCGCATGCGCGGTTGAGGCGAATGTTACAGCAGAATAAATGGGAGCTCCATTTCCCATGATTCAGCTGTGAAGGAAGCCTCAAAACGCATATGTGCGCACAGTTCACCGTCAGGCAATTTCCGAATAAGCATTGCCGACACATTTGTCAGCAACGCAATTTGGGGGTAACATTCGGCCCCTGTAAAGCCAGGGATTCAGGAACAAAAGTAGCTGGGGACTCTCTGAATTAAATAAAGTGAGTTAAAGTAAATTAATGTAAATTAAAATAGGGTTAGTTGTCCTTTAAGCACTGATAACAATATCAGTGCATAAAATGCTTAAAGGGACACTAAATGTTTTTTTCCCTTTTGCTTCTAATATAGAAGTACAAGTGAATGTTCATTGTCCCTAGTGTGAGGATGAGCTGGCGTGTACTTTTGATAGTACGTTTGATAGTACACGCCAGTCTATCCTATGACCGGCAGCTGCCATGTTTCCATAGGAAGCAGGCAGCCGTCTGGTCGGCGACTGGCTCTCTCAGCTAGGGTCAAGGAAGCAAGGGTTAAACAAGTTGGACTGTCCCTTTAATGAACAGATACATGAAATACCTTTCCCCTCCAGAGAGTGACTCAGCTGCCGCGGTGGCCATTTTGGATACTGGCAGCCAATGCCATGCATGCATTAACTGGGCCGTGCATTTTCAGACGGATCTAAGCTAATTATTTTTTTCTTGCACTATGGATGTACATAAGATATTTCATGTATCTGTTCATTTCATGAGTACAGTTGCCCTACAAAGGATGACTGCCAAACATCATCCCAATATGTGTTCAGCACCATCTCCTGAGTACAGTGAGACCCCCACGCATAGGTTTGTCAGGGGGTACTCAGCACGTTTGTTTCCCAACGCAGAATTTTTACATGTAGTTATCCTGCGCTCATGTCCCTTTCGGGACATTGCTGAAGAAGCCAAAGCAATTTACCCCCAATCACACCATATATCTTTAGAAAAGTGGACAGCCCAGGGTATTTCAACACTTTGCATGCACTAATTCTACCACCAGCCTTTGGCAACGTTTTGGGCCAAGTAAAGACTTTCTTCGGTGACAGTAAAGGGGCAGGAGGATTCAAGGTTGTCTGTAGCGAACAACAATAGAGATAAACCGGGCTGTGTTTAAGCACTCGGAGAATGAGTGGTAAATCAGGTA
This sequence comes from Pelodytes ibericus, assembly GCA_036172795.1. Classification (NCBI taxonomy): domain Eukaryota; kingdom Metazoa; phylum Chordata; class Amphibia; order Anura; family Pelodytidae; genus Pelodytes; species Pelodytes ibericus. Next base: position 20,587,086 of record CM069859.1, read on the forward strand.
AACAAATATATCAAAGTTAGTGCGTGGGGGAGACATGTCAAACGTAGCAAAGTGGATGTCACTTAGTAGAATAGAGCAGAGAGTGCAATATATCTGGAGCTGAATGTGTTCTATAGACATAATAATAATATAACCACTTGATATCGGTATTCTATACATTTATTAGAATAACTGAAAAGATTACATAGAATTAGATCAAAAACTACATTCTAAAAACAATGTAGGGTAACAGATAGTGGGAAAGATTAGAGTGAAATCAAATATGGAAAATGTAATCACCCCCAGGAGGGCCGGGTGCACCCCCAATGCAAGATCCCCGAAATTACCCCGAACTGGAATTGCGTAAAAAGGCAGATTCGTTCCCGGGGTTTGCGATTTTATGAAACAAAAAAGCATTGTATGTATCCGAAACTTAAATATATTCTGAGTTCCATCGTACTGAAGCCTTGATATAGACACCAATGTTCATCAAATAATCATATAGGCTGAAGAACAGCAAGTTCCCGGATTGGTGAAATGTGTGGTTTGAACACAGACAACCTTTAATGGACGGTATCACCTACACATTGGTTTTACTGTGAATGTAGAGAATAAAAAACAACTGAAAATGATCTATACATTGTGTTAGCAGATTTGCAAGCAAATGCCTAACTTAGGAGAGAAATGTGTTTTAAATGTGTGGAGTCTCATGATTATGACATCACCTGTGGCCTAATATGCAAATGAACTGTTTTTCAGTGGGAAATGTGCAATTTGCATATAAAGCCAGAGGGGATGTCAGAAACAGTCACATTTAAAACACATTGTCTCCTATGTGTCTCCTAATTTGCTAGCAATTTTGTTAAAACAATGAGCATTTTCAATCATTTTTTATTCTCTACATTCAAGGTAAAATCAATATCTAGGTGATCATTTCCTTTTTCCTCCCCTTCGAACGGAGCAGCCGACAGCAACCAGAGATGAAAGTAAGTACCTATATTAAATAATAATAGGAATCTATGGGAGTTAAGGTGACATACCACACTTACAAACGTATCATGTGGACTTACACAGGACATTTTTTTTTATTTATTTATGGATTCTTTGTGCAGACAAATGAGGAAACTGGCAGTGGATAGACCACTACTCCAGTGAGTAGGCCTTAATAGCCTGGGGATGTTACCGTATTTGCTCGAATATAAGACGACCCTGATTATAAGACGACCCCCCAAACTGTGGATATTCGTTTAGGAAAAGAACTAAAAGCCTGAATATAAGACTACCCTATAGGAAAAAAGTTCAACTTGTATATATTCACATGTAAATTGCTTTTTAATATTTAATAAAAATTATGATACAAAAAAAATGCAATTCTTGTTTTTATTTCCTTTTATGTGCCAATGCTGCCCCCCCCCCCAGACTTGCCCAGTGCTCCCTCTCGCCCCCCCCCCCCCAGACTTGCCCAGTGCTCCCTCTCGCCCCCCCCCCCCAGACTTGCCCAATGTTGCCTCTCTCTCTCCCCCCCTCCCCCCAACGTTGTCTCTCTCTCCACCAACCTTTTCTCTCTCTCACTCGCTCTAACCCCCCCCCCCCCCCCGTGTCTCTCTCTCCCTGGTGGCAAGTGGGGGCAGCTGGGGGATGTATCCACGTGCCTCCATGCTGCCCGACACGTCCGTCTATTATGACGGACCAGCTGGGTCAATGGGCGCTCAGGAAACAAAAAGATGTCCTCACCTTGTTGGGGTTGATTCTACCAGCACATACAACTGTATGTGTAACCTTTATTGTCATGTAAGAGACCCCTCACCTGACTGACCCTTGGTAGGGAATAACTATCCTAGGTAAATGGACTGGAGGTAAGAGTGTCCACAGCTGAGGAAGACATTCACAGGAGCACTATAGACAAGGGGGGAGCAGCAGTGTGGGGGGGGGGGGGGGGGGGTCGGTTGATTGTGCAAGTATTTTGTGAAATAGTGTTTTTGGGTGTCACCCACTAATGACTTTACAGCACTAGTATCTCACTTTGGGGCTGGGGACACAGAATGCAGTCTATAAGTCAGAATTCTGACTAGCGTTGAATGGGAGGGTATGTTACATCACAAGGGGCCGGAGTTATGATCCTGTTTGGTCAGGTTAATCTCCTCTCTTTGTGTTGGAAGGCAGGTAAAAAAAAGTTGTACACAGCCACCTAGTCCTGCCCACTATGATACACAAGAGCCAGTAAGAGAGCAGGGGAGTATCTTATGACATCATCATGCAGGCTCTACCAACAGTTGAAAAGTGAGACTGGCTGGAAGATTTTGGACAATGTTGCATCATGGGAAATATTCACAAAATGAAGCCAGGAGATAAACAGCTAATTACCAGTAATACAATACGTGGGCAGACCTGACACGCCAACGTTACCATTGATGCCTCACATCACAGCTACATCACAATAACAGTGATTTATTAGTTCTATACAGTATTTACATTGATATTACTGTATTTCATGAGAGCTGAGAGGCTTTAATATATCTTATTGGTGACAGTGATCCGTTTTCTGACATGACCCATTATACTTCTGGTCCCACGCATTTTGGATAAGGGATACTCAACCTGAAGCTATCAATTGGCCACAGCCCACTTCCTGTAAATACTCTGCCCACAGCCACTCCACCCAAAATAAAAGTGTCCCTCTTTGTCCATGGCAAATGTTAGGAGGAATGAACTAAGTATATTGGCCTAAACATATTAAAACAATGGCAGTTCATATTGATGTATAGGCCACGTTTCCAGGGACACATATTTGTTCCACATGCTGCAGAAAGAGCATGCAAAGTGCAGCCCGGCAGTATGTAGGATGGATATACGCACAGACACAATCCAATTAATTAATCAGGGTGGAGATCTCAAAGGACCAACTATGATTGATTCATTGGATTGTGTCTGTGTGTATATCCATCCTACATACTGCCGGGCTGCACTTTGCATGCTCTGTCTGCAGCATGTGGAACAAATATGTGTCTATGGAAACAGGACTGATGTTGGCAACTATGTTGATGGTAAAATGTAAAATAAATGATATAAACAAACCCCATTCAGTGCTGTATCCATAACAAACAGTGCTATACATTACATCCCATAGCTTTCTTCTGCTTGCATGCATGCATGAATACACACACACACACACACACACACACACACACACACACACACACAGAATAGCCAGTTACAGACTGGACACAGAGCTTTCTACAGGATAATAAAGACCATGGCTTCTTACTTTAGTGCTGTATTGCCTCCGTGTGAAGATACAATCTGCCCCTGCGTAAGAATGTTAGCACCATGCGCGAATGACAGATGCCCCTTACAGAAGCCTTACCCTCTGGTTCCCCCATGTGGCCATCCGGAGTATTGAAAGTTGGGTTAATTAATTAATTCTAGTGTACTGTAGACACTGTGTCTTACTATGCCTATTTCAGAGATGTTAGAACCAAGCCTGTGTGAAGACCATGCCTTCTGACTGGATGGGGTGACCCTAAAAGGTTTAATACTAAAACCAGCCAACAGGATGAAAGTACAAACATGAAAGTAGGGAAAGGAGGGGAGATGCTCGTGCAGGATTTCGATATGAAGCAACTGTCACAAACATTTTTGGGATTATACAGGGAATGCATTGAATAAAAATGACTATACATTGTTAGCAGAATATAAAACTATTGCATATGTCTGTGGTGTTTGTGGTTTATGATATCAGCTTGTGGCCTGATACATGGGGATCCACAGGATTTTTATTCCAGGGGATGGGAAGGGGGGGTAAAAAATAGCCTCCCAAACTTACCCCTTTCTCACCCCAATATTTCCTTGCCTCCTCTCCATTGCCTACCTTTGTTGGCTCAGGAGAGTGGGTTTCCTATTCGGAGGCAAATGTTGGTTACCCTTTAAAAGGAAAGTGGTATGACTGGGGTAGTAGTACATAGCATGTACCTACACAACTCATGACGTTTCCAATGGCTGGAGTAATAAAGATTATCGACAACTACCCCAGTCTACAATTTCTATGGTGTTCAGCCAGTAATGGCTGACTGTATATCATGGGAGCTGCGGTCAACAACAGCTAGTGTGTAGTGTAGTGTAGTGTAGGCCTCCATAACCCCAGTCTATTACTACAATTCCCAACTAGTTCATTCAGCTACCAAAATGGCTGGATAAATATGATTGAAAGTGTCTGTACTGTGGACAGTGTAATCTCCCTTATGTTGTTATCTATAAACCAGTGTCATACCCCACAACTGTCTCACTTTGAGCGGGATAGATCGGATTTGGGGGTCTGTCTTGCTGTTCCACCAAGCTCAGACCCCGTCCGCGTTTCAGGACAGAGGTAGAGCTTGGCGGGTTAGTGAGATTCAGGACTGTAATCCTGGCGGTCCTGATCGCATTCTCTGGCGTTTGGGACATCGGAGAAGGTGAGCAGAGCTGTCAAAACGACCGAGAGTGCCAGCGCACATGCACAGTAGTGCTGACACTCTACCTCCCAAACTCCATCCTGATTTGCCAGAGGGGAAACAAAACAGATTTCTCTAAATTCTGCAAACACAATGGTTTAAGGGACTGATAAGAGGCCATTGTGACTCTCAGTGTGGCCCATCCATTCAGGCTCCATCACGTTCATTCATTAGGTGGCGTGCATCATGCGGACATCATTCCAACGCGGCTTTTTGGGAATGAAACATTTTCTGATAAAATGAATTCGCAGCGCTAGCGGAATCTGCCACCAGCACTGCGCTGGACAGTTAGGTCACTCTGCTGTATCAGGACTGCCACTCCTATCATCCTCAGGAAGTCAGAGGACACACAGTCGAGGGTTTTAAGCATGCGTGGGATAGACACAAGGCTATCCTAGCTATAAGACCGGGAACTGGGGACTAATAAAAGTACGCAAAAAAATTGGGCAGACTAGATGGACCGAATGGTTCTTATCTGCCGACACATTCTATGTTTCTATGTCAGGTACGATAACACAAAATTATTTAAAATGTTAAACGACAAAAGAAAACCTCCTTAGAGGAAGCAAGGAATATAAAGAAAATCGTGACCCCCCCCCCCCCCTTAAACCCCCCGTAAACCTGACGAGGGTCGCTCTAGTGCACAGAGATATAGTCACCAACCGGACTGGGCAGCCTGCTTCCCATGCCAGTCTATCCTCAGACCAGGGACAACTCATTTTCAGCACTTGTTTTGTCCATATTAGAAACACAAGTGGGGGGGGGGGGGGGGGGGAAGGTTCAGTTGTTCTTCAAGTTTTTGGGACAACAGCATGAGCAACTGCAAGGAGTTGTTTTAGAAGAAATGCCTGTAATTCTCTGCAATGAGTGACTAATTTGAGAGGAAGTGTCCCAACTGTTCCTGAACACAGCTCCCTGGATGATGAATTCTGCTTCATTTTAAAGCATGGCTCTTCCATGGAAGCTTGTCATCTGGCAGCGATGGTGCTGCCAACTCCGATCTGTCTGAGCATACTAGACAATGGACCCTGCTGGTTTAGACGTGCAGAACATGTATCTCTAAATAACACTGAATTCAAACAGTACCATGGAACCTTTAAAGGGGGACTAAACCTTAAAAATTAGCCATGTCCAAAGGTTCCCCTAATACTTACCATTTGTCCTGGTCTAATGTGCTAGAACAAACAATGCATCTATGAATCTTCAGCATGTTCTGTGCTACAACTTCTACTCCAGTGCTGACATTTTGTGAATCTCATCCAAGGCTCTGGGCTTCCTCTTCTTTTTTTTTTTATTACAAAAATAGAAAAAGGATATATACAGTATGCATATCACGGTACATGACAAACAAAACTGTATAGCTGTATCAGTGGGCTGATATCTTGGGTTAGACCCTGAACTGTAACCAACATTCTAAACAACATGTCAGCTCCCTGATAGAGCTATACAAGCAAATAGGGCTTGATAAGATACTTTACTGGTATTGTTTCATTAAATCTTTCTAGTTAAAATGCCTGCAGCTGTCCTTTAAAAGTCCACAGCCCTCAATGGAGTGTTAATTCCCTAAATAGTGGGCTCAGGTGAACTGACAAGGGAACTACAAAAATCAATCCGCACTAGCAGTGCCGGAACAATTCTCCAAGTTGCCTTTTCCAACTCAGGTGTGTTTGATATCCATACACCAAGCACTCACTTACTGAACTCATTCTCAGTATGATTTTTCTGGGACAAGCTCTCCCGACACTGTTTTGTCCTCCCTACCCACACATCTTCACCCTTTACCTAGAATTCATCTCTCTTCCTCCCTGATGTTATGGGTACAGGTAGCTGCTTGAGTCTTTACAGGTTTACGGTCACTTTCTATATAAGATGGGCCATAAAATTGGCTTTATGGTGCTTGTATTCTCATATCTACAGTGTTTCCTAAATACAAATAAAAGTATGCAGTATCTTGGTCTCTGCATTGCATTATGTATTTCCTAAAATTGAGAACATAAAACAATATTTGCATATTGAATGCAGGACCATTACCAATGGTTTATAGGTCTTAGTATGTATAGGTTAAAGATCCACTCATGTTTTATCCACATACGCTTCTATTAAAGACCATGATGCCACAGTCATGCATGTCCAGTACAGCTGTACATTTTGCATCTGCAAAACTGCTTGGGGGTGGAGCATTCTATTTTTTTTTTTCCATGCCCAAGTATGCAGAAGCTACATAAATATGTAGAAAAACTTAGCATGCCCAGTTAAGGTCAAACTGGGCCATCTAATGATGGATAATTGTTTGCATTCTGGATGTCAAGGGCTGTTTTTGGTGAAGACAAAGCTGTTTTCTCTTCTGCTTTGGCAACACAAAGTCTATTATATTTTGTTTCATATCCGACTAGAGTCCCTTCCTCTAACGGGATCTCTTACAATGAAAACTCTATTCATCCACACCCATCACAAAATCATTTTAATAGTTTATTTAAAAGAGAAAATAATTGCAATTTGCTATAACCTTGAACCTTGAGTAAACGCAATTTTTATTTCTGTTTACCACTTAGTGACATGACTTATTGGCCGTGATTTACCCTTGGTGACGAGGGCTGTTTTAACATTTCAGCTGTCATTTTCTTCTCTCATGTTCTGCACCCACACAAAGAATATATGGTTCGGCATGAGAAGGGCTTTAGATCGATACCATTATCATATCATATACATATTTATATATATCATATTATATATATATATTTACTACAAATCAAATCATTAACTTTGACCTGAAAAATCTTTTATACAATTACAAACCGTAAAAAAGATCCCATTTCTAAAGTTTTTCCAGAGTTTAGAGTGTACATATGCATGTTTTTTTGGTTTTGCATGTTATAGGGCAATAGCATAAAATAGCGTTTTTTTGTTTTGTTTCCTAACCATTTTCTCCTACAGTAAGCTTTTGACTCTAACCTTTTTGTCATGCAATGTTGCTGACTGCCTCTAGGGTTAGTCTACCAACAGAGCGACGAAAGTGAAGTTCTTGCCCACAAGAGGGCAGCGCCATATTGTAGAAGCATGCTGCCCTCTGTGGCATGATCGAGGGTGACTTCGGAAGGAAATGTACTTGTTGCTGAATACCTCGACATCGAGGCATTACAGCAACATCGCCTAAGCGGCTCTTTTAACCAAATTCTGAACTTTTTTTTAGTAAGGGCAAACCATAGGATTCCCCAGGCCAATTTCCTCAAACCAAATATGGACAAACATCGGTGAACATTAACGACTTTGGGAAAAACATCCATTATGATTGTGGATTTCTCCGCAGTTCGGCTACAAGCCCTGATCTGGCACCATTTCGAGCCAGATCGCTCTTTACGGAGTAGAGCCCACTGAGTCAGAAAGAGGAGAAGGCTGATTTATATGCATAAACTCAGTGAGATGTAGCGGATTAAACGATTGTTTGCTGCAATGTAATACACTCACGTTTGAATTCAGGCATGAACAAGAAGGATATAGTAATCGTTAACTTTATACAAGATTTTCCAGTGTAAATGGACAGGTGGGAGGGCTAGTGAAATGTTATAGGTTTTTGGAAAAACAAGGGAGATTGACTCCCGGGAGCTCAGCCTGATTGGGCCTTTTACCGATGATCTCTGTGCAGGAGCACAGGTAGACTGATTTATTCCACCGGTTCTATTGCTGTTAGGATGACCAAACTGCCATTTTATCATGGGTGGGTATCAATTAGGCACAGCGAAGGCCTGCGAAGGAGTCAAATCAGGACTGCCGATTACAGATGAGAAAGGAAAGGTGCCTGTATCAGAGACTGTATGCATAAACATCTCATTTTTACTTTCGGCTTGCATTTGTGGAAAAGTCCCAGAATAAAACAGCCATGTTGTTACCCTGCTTGCCCCAGGATTTCTAGCAGTGATGACACGTGTGTGTGCTTCACTACAGTGTGAATTCAGGCATTAGCAGCAGAGCTGAGAAGATGCAGACTCGGCTAATCGATGTCTGATTGCAGTTCACTTGTCAACTCACTTTTACGTCAGGGCAAGTGTGTGAAGTAAGTAATCTTGTTTGATGAAATTCGGGTGCCTTTTTGGCCTGGTCTGTACCAAGCTCACCTGGGGGAACAAGGATGTCGATAATTTGGGCCTTATTGCAAAACGCAGCACTCACTTTGCATACAGCAAGCACCTCTCCCCAAATCCCTAAACTGACGCACAGCCCAGCAGATCCCAGTTAGAGTCCATTACAGCTCTCCTTCCATCTGCAAAGTGTGAATCTCCGGGAGACAGGCCTCAGCCTAACCTCACATTACATCAAATCTTGGTAAACATTGCTTCTGTCCCAGAAATCCTCTTGGTACATTACATTTAACTCGCCGCTCATCACAGTACAGAGAAATAAAGCTTCGAGCCAGAGCTCACATTATATTTAGTCCCCGGTCAAATAAACAAAACTCTGTTCAACTTTGCCACCAAATATAGACAATATGGCTGGATGTTTCATCACCCGTCACAGAGAGGACTGTTTACTGTACAGAGATTCCTGGAAAAAGAGGTTCAGCAAAAAAGAACTGTAACAAGAGACAGAAAAAGAAGTGTGTTGACACTGTGAGTCCAGCCAATGACTAGAATGTTGTTACCCAAGGACGGTGACAAAAGAAACAAAACTTCTTAGAAAGTCTTTAGCACACGTCTGATAAGTAGTTTATTATGAAGGGTGATATCATGCAATGAGGGAAGTACAGCACAAACACAGGCTGCTCTAAACCAGGAAAAGCACTCGGTGGACTTTACAGAGATATATATCTATATTTATATTTAAATGCTTCCTTATCCTGCTAAACAGGTACTGGATTTCAAAAGGCACCAACTCATGTGAGCATCCTCTGAGCAGGTATTGTATTTAAAACTAGGGTAACGAGATGCCAGTGTGATGGTAAATACATAAGTCAGGGCTGTGTTGGCCAATACAGACCAGTCTACATGTTAATGGAGTAAACTTGTCTCATCAATAAAATGGTAATGCAGTCACCCGATGTAAAACACAGCATCTTACTTGCCCTGGCCCCCATGACTATTTTAAGTGCTCAAGGGGGGCAATTTATTTATTATGGGGGGGGGGGGGGGTGTTGCGAGACCTGCATTGCTGTATATACACCATTATATGGCACACTAGTGACCCAAGGACCCACACTGCTGTATATACATCATTATATGGCACACTAGTGACCCAAGGACCCGCACTGCTGTATATACATCATTATACGGCACACTAGTGACCCAAGGACCCTCACTGCTGTATATACACCATTATATGGCACACTAGTGACACATGGACTCGCATTGATGTATATACACCATTATACGGTACATTAGTGACCCATGGACCCACTTTGCTGTATTTACACAATTACGGCACACTAGTGACCCATGGACCCGCATTGCTGTATATACACCTGTATACGGCACACTAGAGACCCATGGACCCGCATTAATGTATATACACCCATCAATGTGCCATTATACGGCACACTAATGATCCATGGACCCGCATTACAGTATATACACCATTATACGGCACACTAATGACCCATGGACCCGCATTACTGTATATACACCATTATACGGCACACTAATGACCCATGGACCCGCATTACTGTATATACACCATTATACGGCACACTAATGACCCATGGACCCGCATTACTGTATATACACCATTATACGGCACACTACTGACCCATGGGCCTGCATTACTGTATATACATCATTATACGGCACACTAATGACCCATGGACCCGCATTACTGTATACACCATTATACGGCACACTAATGATCCATGGACCCGCATTACTGTATATACACCATTATACGGCACACTAATGATCCATGGACCCGCATTACTGTATATACCATTATACGGCACACTAATGACCCATGGACCCGCATTACTGTATATACACCATTATACGGCACACTAATGACCCATGGACCCGCATTACTGTATATACACCATTATACGGCACACTACTGACCCATGGGCCTGCATTACTGTATATACATCATTATACGGCACACTAATGACCCATGGACCCGCATTACTGTATACACCATTATACGGCACACTAATGATCCATGGACCCGCATTACTGTATATACACCATTATACGGCACACTAATGACCCATGGACCTGCATTACTGTATATACGCCATTATACGGCACACTACTGACCCATGGACCCGCATTACTGTATATACACCATTATACGGCACACTAATGATCCATGGACCCGCATTACTGTATATACCATTATACGGCACACTAATGACCCATGGACCCGCATTACTGTATATACACCATTATACGGCACACTAATGACCCATGGACCCGCATTACTGTATATACACCATTATACGGCACACTACTGACCCATGGGCCTGCATTACTGTATATACATCATTATCCGGCACACTAATGACCCATGGACCCGCATTACTGTATACACCATTATACGGCACACTAATGATCCATGGACCCGCATTACTGTATATACTAGGGATCGACCGATATTGATTTTTTAGAGCCGATACCGATAACCTGTGAACTTTCAGGCCGATAGCCGATAACTTATACCGATATTTCGTGCATTTTAATTTTTTGGGAAAAAAAACAATTTCTACACAAATCTGCTGTTAAATGAACATGTTTATTGTTAACGTTTAGCTTTTTTTTTGTAAATCTTTTTCATTGCTAAATAAAAATAAATAATGCAGCAAAACAATGGTGATATGGTCAAATACAACAAATTGGACCACTTTTTTTTTTTTTTTAAATAAATATCAGTCAAAAGGTAACAAGAACAACAATGTTCAATTGCACATAGTCCATACTTAGATTAAATCTTAGTAAAATGAGCAGCAATGACATAGGCAATTATATCAAAGGGACACTACAGTAAATATAAGCAAGGCATCAAAACAGCTTAATTAACCCCTTAGTGACAAGACATTTTCACCTTGACTTTCCCTTGGTGACAATGGCTGTTTTGACATTTCTAGGGTGTTTGTGTTTAGCTGTAATTTTTTGCTTTCTCACATACAGTACCCACACAAATTATATGTTGTTTTTATCGTCATAAGAAGGGCTTTCATTAGATACCATTATGTTCATCATATCTTATAATTTACTACAAAAAAAATCATAAAATATGATGAAAAATTTAAAAAACCCCACTTTTTCTAACTTTGACCTAAAATATAATTTACACAAATAAAATCATTAAAAAAGACCCCGGCTAAATAGTTTCTAAATGTTGTCCCGAGTTCAAAAATATGCATGTTTCCATATTTTTCGGTATTTTTTTGCGAGTTATGGGGCAAAAACCAAAAATAGTGTTTTTTGGTTTTTTCCTATATTGATCTTTTGACCCCAACCCGAACCCAAAATTTAACCCTAACACTAAATTTAACCCCAACTCTAATCCTTATTATATCCCTTAATATTTTTTAACTTTAATTTAATTTTAACCCTATCCCTTATGCTAAAAAATATTTAATTTTAACCCTATAGGCTAATATAGCTAAATAACCTATTTTTATTTAATTAAATATGTATTTTAATTATTTTCCATTGCAATGCTACTAAACCACCACTAGGGGTAGTCAAGTAGCATATTCAGAGCGACGGAAGTGAAGTTACTTTCACTTCCGAAGCTCAGACCGGCAGAGGACTTAGCCATATTGACGGAGCAGCATGCTCCGTCAATATGGCTCCCCACGATCGCTCCGTGGGGCGATCGTGGGGGTCCCAAAATAGAAATATCGGTGCTGGCTATTGCCTCGATGTCGAGGCAATAGACCAGCACTGTTAAAGCGGTTTTCGCGATCGTTGATCGCGAAAACTGCTTCATTCAAATATTATCGGCATTATCGGTAAAGTTAGATGCCGATACCGATAATTTAGGAAACTGTGAATATCAGCCGATAATATCGGTTAATCCGATAATCGGTCGATCCCTAGTATATACACCATTATACGGCACACTAATGATCCATGGACCCGCATTACTGTATATACCATTATACGGCACACTAATGACCCATGGACCCGCATTACTGTATATACACCATTATACGGCACACTAATGATCCATGGACCCGCATTACTGTATATACCATTATACGGCACACTAATGACCCATGGACCCGCATTACTGTATATACACCATTATACGGCACACTAATGACCCATGGACCCGCATTACTGTATATACACCATTATACGGCACACTAATGACCCATGGACCCGCATTACTGTATATACACCATTATACGGCACACTAATGATCCATGGACCCGCATTACTGTATATACACCATTATACGGCACACTAATGATCCATGGACCCGCATTACTGTATATACCATTATACGGCACACTAATGACCCATGGACCCGCATTACTGTATATACACCATTATACGGCACACTAATGATCCATGGACCCGCATTACTGTATATACCATTATACGGCACACTAATGACCCATGGACCCGCATTACTGTATATACACCATTATACGGCACACTAATGACCCATGGACACGCATTACTGTATATACACCATTATACGGCACACTAATGACCCATGGACCCGCATTACTGTATATACACCATTATACGGCACACTAATGATCCATGGACCCGCATTACTGTATATACACCATTATACGGCACACTAATGACCCATGGACCCGCATTACTGTATATACGCCACTATACGGCACACTAATGACCCATGGACCCGCATTACTGTATATACGCCATTATACGGCACACTAATGACCCATGGACCCGCATTACTGTATATACACCATTATACGGCACACTAATGACCCATGGACCCGCATTACTGTATATACACCATTATACGGCACACTAATGATCCATGGACCCGCATTACTGTATATACACCATTATACGGCACACTAATGATCCATGGACCCGCATTACTGTATATACCATTATACGGCACACTAATGACCCATGGACCCGCATTACTGTATATACACCATTATACGGCACACTAATGACCCATGGACCCGCATTACTGTATATACCATTATACGGCACACTAATGACCCATGGACCCGCATTACTGTATATACACCATTATACGGCACACTAATGACCCATGGACCCGCATTACTGTATATACACCATTATACGGCACACTAATGATCCATGGACCCGCATTACTGTATATACACCATTATACGGCACACTAATGATCCATGGACCCGCATTACTGTATATACACCATTATACGGCACACTAATGACCCATGGACCCGCATTACTGTATATACACCATTATACGGCACACTAATGACCCATGGACCCGCATTACTGTATATACGCCATTATACGGCACACTAATGACCCATGGACCCGCATTACTGTATATACACCATTATACGGCACACTAATGACCCATGGACCCGCATTACTGTATATACACCATTATACGGCACACTAGTGACCCATGGACCCGCATTAATGTATATACACCCATCAATGTGCCATTATACGGCACACTAATGATCCATGGACCCGCATTACTGTATATACGCCATTATACGGCACATTAATGATCCATGGACCCGCATTACTGTATATACCATTATACGGCACACTAATGACCCATGGACCCGCATTACTGTATATACACCATTATACGGCACACTAATGACCCATGGACCCGCATTACTGTATATACACCATTATACGGCACACTACTGACCCATGGGCCCGCATTACTGTATATACATCATTATACGGCACACTAATGATCCATGGACCCGCATTACTGTATATACACCATTATACGGCACACTAATGATCCATGGACCCGCATTACTGTATATACCATTATACGGCACACTAATGACCCATGGACCCGCATTACTGTATATACACCATTATACGGCACACTACTGACCCATGGGCCCGCATTACTGTATATACATCATTATATGGCACACTAGTGACCCATGGGCCTGCATTACTGTATACACCATTATACGGCACACTACTGACCCATGGGCCTGCATTACTGTATATACACCATTATACGGCACACTAGTGACCCATGGGCCTGCATTACTGTATACACCATTATACGGCACACTACTGACCCATGGGCCTGCATTACTGTATATACACCATTATACGGCACACTAATGATCCATGGACCCGCATTACTGTATATACGCCATTATACGGCACATTAATGATCCATGGACCCGCATTACTGTATATACCATTATACGGCACACTAATGACCCATGGACCCGCATTACTGTATATACACCATTATACGGCACACTAATGACCCATGGACCCGCATTACTGTATATACACCATTATACGGCACACTACTGACCCATGGGCCCGCATTACTGTATATACATCATTATACAGCACACTAATGATCCATGGACCCGCATTACTGTATATACACCATTATACGGCACACTAATGATCCATGGACCCGCATTACTGTATATACACCATTATACGGCACACTAATGACCCATGGACCCGCATTACTGTATATACACCATTATACGGCACACTACTGACCCATGGGCCCGCATTACTGTATATACATCATTATATGGCACACTAGTGACCCATGGGCCTGCATTACTGTATACACCATTATACGGCACACTACTGACCCATGGGCCCGCATTACTGTATATACACCATTATATGGCACACTAGTGACCCATGGGCCTGCATTACTGTATACACCATTATACGGCACACTACTGACCCATGGGCCTGCATTACTGTATATACACCATTATACGGCACACTAGTGACCCATGGGCCTGCATTACTGTATACACCATTATACGGCACACTACTGACCCATGGGCCTGCATTACTGTATATACACCATTATACGGCACACTAATGACCCATGGACCCGCATTACTGTATATACCATTATACGGCACACTAATGACCCATGGACCCGCATTACTGTATATACACCATTATACGGCACACTAATGACCCATGGACCCGCATTACTGTATATACCATTATACGGCACACTAATGACCCATGGACCCGCATTACTGTATATACATCATTATACGGCACACTAATGACCCATGGACCCGCATTACTGTATATACACCATTATACGGCACACTAATGATCCATGGACCCGCATTACTGTATATACCATTATACGGCACACTAATGACCCATGGACCCGCATTACTGTATATACACCATTATACGGCACACTACTGACCCATGGGCCCGCATTACTGTATATACATCATTATATGGCACACTAGTGACCCATGGGCCTGCATTACTGTATACACCATTATACGGCACACTACTGACCCATGGGCCTGCATTACTGTATATACACCATTATACGGCACACTACTGACCCATGGGCCCGCATTACTGTATATACACCATTATATGGCACACTAGTGACCCATGGGCCTGCATTACTGTATACACCATTATACGGCACACTACTGACCCATGGGCCTGCATTACTGTATATACACCATTATACGGCACACTAGTGACCCATGGGCCTGCATTACTGTATACACCATTATACGGCACACTACTGACCCATGGGCCTGCATTACTGTATATACACCATTATACGGCACACTAGTGACCCATGGACCCGCATTGCTGTATATACACCTGTATACAGCACACTACTGACCCATGGGCCTGCATTACTGTATATACCATTAAACGGCACACTAGTGACCCATGGGCCCAAAGTATGCTTGTAATCCGAGGAAGGGGTAGAATTTCAAACTGAAGACCAAAGTAGCAGAGTTGGAAAAATCCTTCCCAGCTGAATAGAATCATTTTTCCAACTCGGCTACTTTGGCCTTAACTTTGAACTGATTTTCTCAATTCCCAGCAATTCTCTCTTCAATGAATAAAGCCCTAAGCTGGCAATTCCCTTATCAACTATCTGTTGCATGAAGAAAGTCCTTAGTGTGACACTGGGTTATTCAATACACTGTTGGCCACTCTCCTTCTGCAAGTAACATGTCACTGATGTACAAGCTGCAAGTTCCAAATCTGAGAATCTGACAGGAGAGCGAGAAAGGGGCTTAGATTTAACATCAGTGGGAGCCATTTATTCCACACCCTGGGGCAATGACAGATCAGTGCAGGTTTATTCAGTATCAATGGAGTCACCGGAAATCCTATAATCCATTACAGCATTGTGACAATGTAATCCTGCAGAAATCCATGACAGATGATTATTACAATCTCTCGCTACAAAGGAGCAGACGTATTATCGGCCGCAGAGCTTATATCTTTACATAGAACTTATTTACAAAATACATTGAGAGGCCTCTCATTCCGCAGTATCAGTAACGGTTGTGATTAAAATCCTGGGGTTTGTCTGTCGAGGAGGATACCCTTGGTGCCGGTCAGTAATGAGAACAATATCATTTATGCAACAACAAAAAATTATGTGAATTACAAAGAAACTCTAAGCAGTGTGTGAATATTAAAGGTCACACATTGTACATCCTCACCCACAAGCCAATGATTCAGTTCCACAAATGTATACAAAACAAAAAGACATAACAGACAGGATCCTCGGAGGAATCAGGAGACGTCCTATAGACCTTCCATTGTCTATTCAGATGTAGCTGTCATGAAGGTACATGTCATGCAGGATCTGCTTCTAATGTAACCATGTGGCTACCACCATCTACACAGCAAGGTGGGGGGACGGCAATTTTTTAAACTACATTGAAAAGTCAGGCCTGGCTGCCGGTGCCTCCTATCCGACAGGTGAGTTCTTACGTTCCTTGTGTGATATGGCCTCAGGTAAGGGAACTCGATCGGCAGCAAACTGATGTAATTTGCATTCATTTTTGCTGTGGGGTCTTAGGAGACCCTACTGAGTTTTGATCCTGAGCCTGGCTAAGGACGTTTTAAATAGTGTATTTTTGTTTCTCCCTAAGACAAGTTGTTTACCTTTATCCTTCCTGATCAGTCACTGGTTCAATGAGTGAACCCTGTGACTAGGGAGGAAAAGAGGGCTGTGACATGCATTAAGTATGCACGTAATTATTAATTATGACACAACCAGCCCTCGCAGGCCCCATTAGTACCAGCAGCATGGATTGGCCAGGCACAGCGTGACATTTTACTCAAATACATGTAACAAGACTGAAAATCTCATCTGGATTAATGTTAAAAAAAAAAAAAAAATATATATATATATATATATATATATATATATATATATATATATATATATATGACATTTGAGGCTTGATTTTAAAGACAGACTATATGTTTAGGGAAACCATTCTGAATCAATCATCCTTTCTTCTTCTCATTAGAGTGGCTCTCAGCGCTACCACGGAGCGCTGCTATTGGGGTAAGTTGCTTCTGAATGACGCCCCAATCAAATGACATTGTGAACGAGGCAGAAGTGGCTTCCACGTCTTTAAAAAAATAAATATTTTAAGTCCCTATTTAACCCCCAAGAACAATAACATCATAGAATGAAAGCCACGTTGGAGCTGAGCACAGTGTCATCCCAGCTGCACATCTGCTGCCAGCCCTGACTCTTGGCTGCTGCACTGATGCGGAAGTACATGGGTTAAAGAGCAGAGAGACTGGAAGGGGCAGGAACAGTTTCACATTTTGCCCCCAGCCCAATCATGTGATATCACATGGGCAGCAGGTTTTATTATAAGGGGCAGATGTAAACTGATCACTTCCAATTAGTCACCAGAAGTAACACATGAAACCAATCAACAACGTGTTTCTCCTTATTACAACTGAAATCCAATTCTAGGCCAGACTTCACACAATATAATCCTTCTCATAAGGCAGATGGTGACTTTGCACAGGGACAAATCCCGTGAAAGTGACTGGAACATCTGAACCTAGGTTTTACTGTGAAAATGATCTATACATTGTGTTAGCAAAAGTGCAAGCAAATGCCTAAATTAGGAGAAAAAAAGTCTGGAGTCTCCTGCTTATGACATCACCTGTGGCCAGGTATGCAAATTACACATTCCCCGTTGAAAAGCTGTTCATTTGCATAGCGTGCCACAGGTGATGTCATAAGACGGAGACTCTCCACAGACACATTGAAAACAGATTTTTCTCCTAATTTAGGCATTTGCTTCTAATTCTGCTAACACAGTGTATAAATGCTTCTCAGTTATTTTTTTGTATTCTCTACATGCGCAGTAAAAACAATGTTTAGGTGATACAGTCCCTTTATTATGACTAAGCCGCGCGCTCCCCCGAAGGAGCCGCGGTCAAACGTGCGTTGGGCATTCTATATGTCAGTCTGTCTGACTAGAATGTCCATTAGCAGGAACAAGAAGGTAAAGAGAGGGACACCTTGTTCAACTGGTGTAGCCAAAGACGGCAGGCTACCAGCCCACTGGGCATATACATGGTCCTTTGTTGTCCCCTCTTAACTAAGCAGTGCTAGATCCACTTATTTAGGCTACATCACTGAGTCACGAGATATCTAACTATCAGATGTGCCACAATGTCTGATATAAAGCTAACAAGGGACTGCTCTCTATAAATATATCTATATCATTTAATATCAGCGTTAATGGGCGACATGTTGAAGGTAATATCGGCGGTAATGGGCAAGATGTTCAAGGTAATATTGGCGTTAATGGGAGACATGTTGAAGGTAATATTGGTGTTAATGGGCGACATGTTGAAGGTAATATTGGTGTTAATGGGCGTCATGTTGAAGGTAATATTGGTGTTAATGGGAGACATGTTGAAGGTAATATTGGTGTTAATGGGAGACATGTTGAAGGTAATATTGGTTTTAATGGGCGACATGTTGAAGGTAATATTGGTGTTAATGTGAGACATGTTGAAGGTAATTTTGGTGTTAATGGGCGACATGTTGAAGGTAATATTGGTGTTAATGTGAGACATGTTGAAGGTAATATCAGCGTTAATGGGCGACATGTTGAAGGTAATATTGGTGTTAATGGGCGACATGTTGAAGGTAATATTGGTTTTAATGGGCGACATGTTGAAGGTAATATTGGTGTTAATGTGAGACATGTTGAAGGTAATATCAGCGTTAATGGGCGAGATGTTCAAGGTAATATAGGCACATATTGCCCATTTTGAGCAGTTAAACAGTACTTTATTTTTATGAGTTAGTTATGACTTAACATCCTTTTATTAATAACAGTCTCACTTCTCGCACGATCTCTGATACTTTGTGCTATATTTGTTCAAGGCTGTAGGAACGTATTGTACTTGATCTTTATGTAGATAGTCCGTTTCCCACTGAAGTCCTGTCTAACAGCTGGGCCTTTAGCTATTCACTCATTTGCTGATATAAGGATGTTTGTGAGAATTGGAATTATTTCATTAAACCTACGTGGAATCCCCTCCTCCGGCTCTGTGGAATGTCTTAATGGCGCTCCATGCCTAAAGTACACAACGAGGCTCTCTCTGTCTTACCCGGATTGCTTTTGTTTATATTTTTGTCCCTACTCCTGCCAACCCTCATGGGTTAAAGGCCAGATGATAAATCAAACCCGTGTGTGTTTTCTCGACTGAAAGAATTCCAGGTAATTCTATGCTCTCATCTATCAGTAGGATCACGCCTCACACGTGAAAACAATGGGAAGGTTTTGTGAACAAAATGGGTCGAATTTTTTTTTTGTTGAAATGCAAAAATTGAAGGTGCACTTTGAATATTAGGCCACAGAGCACAGCCAGGATGTTCCTAGGCAAATATTGGCTGAGCAACATGGGAGATGTTAAACAACTAGCCGTTGCGATTGGCTACCCTTGCTAGACACGACTGGCTACGTGTACCACAAACCATCATTACATTGGTCCCAATAACATTTATTAGAATCCCCACTGTGCTAAGTCTTTGGTGTGTGAAGCACAGGCGAGTATCGGCAATATACCCACATCAGACAATAAAAAAAAAAAAAACAATGCTTAAAGGACAACTAAACTTTTTTTTCAACTGAATAATTAACTGAATTAAACCTATTTTTTAGGGGTTCAGCCCCTCCTACTTTCAATGTTGACCCCTTAGCTCAGTTGTGTCGCCAATACCAAGGGGGACGAATGTGGCATCTGAACTGCATTTCTGTCACAGCCTGTGTCGGGAATACAATTCTGTATAACGACCAAACTGTGTGCGCGCATGCGTGCTCATGGCCGTTAAACGAAAGCAGAATCAATGGGAACTACATTTCCCATAAGTCTGTGGTGGAATAAGCCAAAATCGGTCACAATTAGACAGCCGACACAATTGTCAGCAATGCAATTGGGATGTTGCAGACACACACACACAACCAAAACCCCCTCAGCATTTCTCAATGTGTGTTAATACATAGGCGAAACATTAGGATAGTGAAGAATGCAACAGGAGCAAAACAAATAGAGAAAGCAAGCAAGAGTGAGCGAGAGAGCATAAGCAAGCAAAATAAATAGTGAACGCAAGTGAGCAAAAGAGAGCAAAAGCAAGCAAACGAAAGAGTGAAAAACAAAAAGGGAGAGCAAAAGAGAGCAAGCAAGAGCGAGCGAAAGATTTAGCAAGCGAGTTAAAAAGGAAAAGAAAGTGAGCGTGCAATCGCAATGAAGAAAGAACGAAGGAAAGAAAGGACAGGATGAATGAATGCAGAACAGAAGGATTAAACCATGAAAAGCAGCAAAGGAAAAAGAATAAACTGAAACTAGTGGTCTGCATTATAATGAATCTACATGCTTGCAAAGGCAAAAGGTAATTAAACACGTCTCAGAAGATCCATATTATGGGGAGATTCTGCCCATAAAATTACAAATGTGATCTATTTGTAAACAATAAGTAGCAGACTTGTAACTTGTGATGCAATCAGAGGAATAAAATGAGATACTTGAAGGATTGAAGGGAACCCCACTCACCAGTATGAGTCTGGAAAATACACAATCACTGCAGCTCTTGTGTGTTTATGGAGACCTGCAGGAATATCCAATCCTACTCCATGTCAATGGCAGAGACAAGCCAGACCACATAACAAAGACTTGCACACATTCATTTCCAAGAAACCACACGGGACATTAGCAGTAACTTAGAAACCACACCGGGACATTAGCAGTAACGTAGAAACCACACCGGGACATTAGCAGTAACTGAGAAACCAGACCGGGACATTAGCAGTAACTTAGAAACCAGACCGGGACATTAGCAGTAACTTAGAAACCAGACCGGGACATTAGCAGTAACTTAGAAACCAGACCGGGACATTAGCAGTAACTTAGAAACCAGACCGGGACATTAGCAGTAACTTAGATACCAGACCGGGACATTAGCAGTAACTGAGAAACCAGACCGGGACATTAGAAGTAACTTAGAAACCAGACCGGGACATTAGCAGTAACTTAGATACCAGACCGGGACATTAGCAGTAACGTAGAAACCAGACCGGGACATTAGCAGTAACTGAGAAACCAGACCGGGACATTAGCAGTAACTGAGAAACCAGACCGGGACATTAGCAGTATCTGAGAAACCAGACCGGGACATTAGCAGTAACTTAGAAACCAGACCGGGACATTAGCAGTAACTTAGATACCAGACCGGGACATTAGCAGTAACTGAGAAACCAGACCGGGAGATTAGCAGTAACTTAGAAATCAGACCGGGACATTAGCAGTAACGTAGAAACCAGACCGGGACATTAGCAGTAACTTAGGAACCACACCGGGACATTAGCAGTAACTCAGAAACCAGACCGGGACATTAGCAGTAACTTAGAAACCACACCGGGACATTAGCAGTAACTTAGAAACCACACCGGGACATTAGCAGTAACTTAGATACCAGACCGGGACATTAGCAGTAACTTAGAAACCAGACCGGGACATTAGCAGTATCTGAGAAACCACACCGGGACATTAGCAGTAACTGAGAAACCACACCGGGACATTAGAAGTAACTTCGATACCAGACCGGGACATTAGCAGTAACTTAGAAACCAGACCGGGACATTAGAAGTAACTTAGAAACCAGACCGGGACATTAGAAGTAACTTAGAAACCAGACCGGGACATTAGCAGTAACTTAGAAACCAGACCGGGACATTAGCAGTAACTTAGAAACCAGACCGGGACATTAGAAGTAACTTAGAAACCAGACCGGGACATTAGAAGTAACTCAGAAACCAGACCGGGACATTAGCAGTAACTCAGAAACCAGACCGGGACATTAGCAGTAACTTAGAAACCAGACCGGGACATTAGAAGTAACTCAGAAACCAGACCGGGACATTAGAAGTAACTCAGAAATCACACCGGGACATTAGCAGTAACTTAGGAACCACACCGGGACATTAGCAGTAACGTAGAAACCAGACCGGGACATTAGAAGTAACTGAGAAACCAGACCAGGACATTAGCAGTAACTTAGAAATCAGACCGGGACATTAGCAGTAACTGAGAAATCAGACCGGGACATTAGCAGTAACTGAGAAACCAGACCGGGACATTAGCAGTAACTCAGAAACCAGACCGGGACATTAGCAGTAACTTAGATACCAGACCGGGACATTAGCAGTATCTGAGAAACCAGACCGGGACATTAGCAGTATCTGAGAAACCAGACCGGGACATTAGCAGTAACTCAGAAACCAGACCGGGACATTAGCAGTAACTCAGAAACCAGACCGGGACATTAGCAGTAACTTAGAAACCAGACCGGGACATTAGCAGTAACTTAGAAACCAGACCGGGACATTAGCAGTAACTTAGAAACCAGACCGGGACATTAGCAGTAACTTAGAAACCAGACCGGGACATTAGAAGTAACTGAGAAACCAGACCGGGACATTAGCAGTAACTGAGAAACCAGACCGGGACATTAGCAGTAACTTAGAAACCAGACCGGGACATTAGCAGTAACTGAGAAACCAGACCGGGACATTAGCAGTAACTTAGATACCAGACCGGGACATTAGCAGTAACGTAGAAACCAGACCGGGACATTAGCAGTAACTTAGATACCAGACCGGGACATTAGCAGTAACTTAGATACCAGACCGGGACATTAGCAGTAACTTAGATACTAGACCGGGACATTAGCAGTAACTGAGAAACCAGACCGGGACATTAGCAGTAACTTAGAAACCAGACCGGGACATTAGCAGTAACTCAGAAACCAGACCGGGACATTAGCAGTAACTGAGAAACCAGACCGGGACATTAGCAGTAACTGAGAAACCAGACCGGGAGATTAGCAGTAACTTAGATACAGAAAATACTGCTGTACATACTGTGGACTTGGTGCCAGATACCACAGCACACCTTCAGAGGTCTAGTGGAGTCCATGCCTCGACGGGTCAGGGCTGTTTTGGCACCAAAAGGGGAGCTACGCAATATTAGGCAGGTGGTCATAATGTTATCGGTGTATGTACAATTTAGGAACAAGCCTAGATATTTTTGAGGAGCAAGTAAAATTGTGTTTCACAGAACTCCATCAAAATGAAATACCATAAAAAAAGTTAGGAGCCAGCAGCAGATATTTTACGAGCCACAAATCTGTTAAGCTCTGCTTTACATGATGGGACCCAGTACATGGTACTGGCCTTTTTAAAATCGGAGTTGCAAAAATAGGCAGGTCGGAAGTCCCCTATATATAGGGCGTGACAACTGTACATGCATATTATATATATATATACATATGCCCCAGAATGTCCCCTATATATAGGGCATGACAACTGTACATGCATATTATATATATATATACATATGCCCCAGAATGTCCCCTATATATAGGGCGTGACAACTGTACATGCATATTATATATATACATTTGCCCCAGAATGTCTCATACATACGTAAGGCCCATTGTGTTTTGCCAGGTTTAACGTTACACTATGAGTTCTTGTAGTGATTGTGCTGACCCTTTTGTTTGTAATGTACACAGCAGCTTCCAAGCACTGAATGAGACTGCCCACCATGTGCGTGAGAAGCCACTGCTCACGGGAGACTTGCTGTGTACACGGCTTTATCTGCGCTTATCCAACATCAGGAAGGAGCTCGTGGCATGTTTACACGCTACACGCGTTATGTCAAGACAAGACTTTTAAATGTTATTATTATTCGCCTGGCTTGAAATCCTGGAAACCCTCCTGACAGGTTACAGGGGAAGTTATACTCACACAGACTGATGGTGAGGCACATCATGTGCCAGTGTGGGCTGGTGCTGTGTGGAGGAGGCACTAGCTTCTCTTCTCAAAAGGTCAGAGGCCAACTCCTCCTCACACTCCTGCATGCTGGCCAGGACTGGGGATAATGCTGCTACATGAATACCTTTAAAGGAACATTAAACATCTTTTAACCTTTGCTTCCTTGAAGGAAGCAAGGGTTAAACAAAACATGTCCTGAGGACAGCTGAATGCAAGAGTCTCTCGCTCCTAGTCAAGGCCCCCCCTGCTGATCTCATGCAAAAACAAGGGTCTCTCTCTGCGCTAGCAGAGAGAGCCGGTCGCCGACCAGACGGCTGCCTACTTCCTATGGAAACATGGCAGCTGTCGGTCAGAGGATAAACTGGGGTGTACTATCAAAAGCACTATCAAAAGTACACGCCAGTTCATCCTCATACTAGGGACAACTAACTTTTATTACTAATTATATTAGAAGCACAAGTGAAAAAAAAGTTAAGTGTCCCTCTAAAGATAGAAGATCCCCACTTTGTACTATCATCAAAAATGATTTAAGTTGGGGCTCCTAAATTCCCTGCTGCTCCCTTCTAATTTTATTGATGGTTTTACAGAGAACTCTATTTCACCATTCCTGCTCTCCAGCTTGTGCTTGGCTCATACCCTACAGATATTTGTTAAATCCTTATTTAAGCACCAAAGGTCAAATTTGACCTTCCTTGCACTATTGTTCACAATTCCCAGTGATGGCAAGCAGTAACGAGGGTGAAGTGTAGCTCTAGGTTACTGGCCAATCGGAGCATGGTACATACAGGGATAATGCCACACCCCATATTAAGAGGAGAAGATTCAACAAAACTATCAAAGGAAGGTGCAACTTTCTGTTCTTGCCTCGGGCGCAGGTAGAACTAGGTGGAGGTACCATGTAAGCAAAGTGGCAGCTAAGACCCCCCACCCTTCAGCTTGTTTAGTGGACCCCTGCAGTGCCTGAGTGGAAAACATCTATAGGCAATGGCTGACAATGGAAAACATCTATGGGCAATGGCTGACAATGGAAAACATCTATGGGCAATGGCTGACAATGGAAAACATCTATGGGCAATGGCTGACAATGGAACCTGGATCTTGTTGTTTTTGCTTAGGGCCACCCACCAGGTGATCATTACACACATATTCATTAACCATGGTTGGAGAAAGTCACAATTTAAAATAAATAATTAAATCAGACTTTTTTTTTAGTTCATCCCAAAGGTGTTTGATGGGGTTTAGGTCGGGGCTCTGTATGACCAGTCCTGTTCTTTCACATCAAACTCCAGCCATGTCTTTATGGACCTTGCTCTGTGTACTGGGGCACAGTCATCCTGGAAACCTCGGCCATAGAAGCCCACTCCATGAAGCTCCCGTCGCACAGTCTTTGTGCTGATATTAATGTCAGTGGAAGTTTGGAATCTTCAGCTCTGGAATCAGCAGAGCATTGGTGACTTTTACACACCCTGCGCCTCAGCGCTCAGTGACCCCGCTCTGTGACTTTACGTGGTCTTCCGCTTCCACTTTCCAATAATACCACTTACAGTTGACCGTGGGATATCAAGCAGAGACTTGTTGCAATGGTGGCAGCATCCTATCACATGGCCACGCTTTGCAATGGTGGCAGCATCCTATCACATTGCCACGCTTTGCAATGGTGGCAGCATCCTATCACAGTGCCACGCTTTGCAATGGTGGCAGCATCCTATCCCAGTGCCACGCTTTGCAATGGTGGCAGCATCCTATCACAGTGCCACACTTTGCAATGGTGGCAGCATCCTATCACAGTGCCACACTTTGCAATGGTGGCAGCATCCTATCACAGTGCCACACTTTGCAATGGTGGCAGCATCCTATCACAGTGCCACGCTTTGCAATGGTGGCAGCATCCTATCACAGTGCCACGCTTTGCAATGGTGGCAGCATCCTATCACAGTGCCACGCTTTGCAATGGTGGCAGCATCCTATCCCAGTACCACGCTTTGCAATGGTGTCAGCATCCTATCACAGTGCCACACTTTGCAATGGTGGCAGCATCCTATCACAGTGCCATGCTTTGCAATGGTGGCAGCATCCTATCCCAGTGCCACGCTTTGCAATGGAGGCAGCATCCTATCTTAGTGCCACGCTTTGCAATGGTGGCAGCATCCTATCACAGTGCCACGCTTTGCAATGGTGGCAGCATCCTATCCCAGTGCCACGCTTTGCAATGGTGGCAGCATCCTATCCCAGTGCCACGCTTTGCAATGGTGGAAGCATCCAATCCCAGTGCCACGCTTTGCAATGGTGGCAGCATCCAATCCCAGTGCCACGCTTTGCAATGGTGGCAGCATCCTTCACAGTGCCACGCTTTGCAATGGTGGCAGCATCCTTCACAGTGCCACGCTTTGCAATGGTGGCAGCATCCTATCCCAGTGCCACGCTTTGCAATGGTGACAGCATCCTATCCCAGTGCCACGCTTTGCAATTGTGTCAGCATCCTATCACAGTGCCACACTTTGCAATGGTGGCAGCATCCTAACACAGTGCCACACTTGAATTCACTGAGTTCTTCAGAGCAACCCATGCGTTTCACAAATATCTGTAAATACAGTCTACACGGCTAGGTGGTAGATTTTATACACCTGTGGCAATGGCTCTGATTGAAACACCTGAACTCAATAATTAAGAGGTGTGTCCCAATACTTTTGTCCATACAGTGTATTTATATTTTTCAGTAAAGGACAGAATTGACCAAACTATAAATTGGTTCCATTTTCTCTCATGCATGAGAAATCCGATCCGGGAGACGAGGTCCAGACTGCCCTCTATATTTTGTATCTACCATTATATGTATTAGCCTGTTTAGTTCAGCTAATTACAAGTCTATAACTTAATGAATTTTACCTTCTTTATCAAACAGATTTAAACAATTGTACGATTAAAATCAAACAACCCTGTGATTAACCTGAAACCTCTGAAGACCCACGCTCAGGTTATATAATCCATCTTGTAAATCACCCATTGAGACTGCACTTCATATTAAATAGTGCTGAACTGGCTGTTCCTTCCAAACAGGAGAAAGACAAAGGGAGAGAGAGCATTACCAGGTCATCTTATCATGTTCTCCGTGCTCTCTGCTCCTTCAGTTAATCAGGCAAAGAGAAGAAAACATGGCATTTTGGGTACAATGTGTCACTTTCTCATACAAAAAAAAAAGCCAGATTCTAAATAACAAGAAATCTGTCTCTTTATTGTTATATGTTGTTTTTCTTCTTCACACTTCAGCACAGACTGATAATCTAATTAGCAGAGGAAAAATAAATGGTGATCACTTTCCTTAATAACCAAACGTATTTATTTTTCTTGACCAAGGTCCGTCAGGTCAGACTGTATCTCTCTGCCACCAACAGAGGGAAACTAATTAAAGGGACTGTCTGGTGCTCAACATGCATCTTCCAAATGTTAATGCATATTAAAGTAGCCAAACAAAGGTTAGGATCCCTCCCAGCGAGAACGGGAAAAAGCTGAAATAGCCCCATAGGAAGTAACCCAAAGTACTTTACAATGCATGTTTTAAGTTTTGCATTGCTTAAAATATGAAACTCTTACAGTTATATGAATTTGTGAAATTAAAGCAGTTTGCAAGAAACCAGGACTGCCCACACAAGCTGAGTAAAAGTAATTTTCCTTTTTTTTTTTTGCTGCAGGAACTAATGAGAATAATGTCATTCAAATGAATAGAATTTCCGGTCTCTCTAGTGATGTCATCAATGTGTTGCACTTTTAAGAGATCCTACTGTGTACAAAAGCACGTCTATTACAGTCCACACAATGTATTATATTCCAGGAGCACAGGCAGTGATTAAATTTAAAACTTTGAATGTCCTCAGTGTCTATATAATCAGTGCTGCCGCACCTGCAGTAAACATGCAGAGTAATCACTGGGGAGGGCTTGAGTAAAATATAAAAAATGTGATTTATACAGAATGCCTGCATCAAATCACACAGGGATAAAAGCCTGTGCACTATACAAGCAGTGATCTTCATCTTGCACCAAAGTGAGTTTAGGGACTAGACTAGACTCTCCGTTTAAGGTCCCGTCTGTTGCTGACATTCAGAAACTCCAATTTCTCCCTGTGATAGCAGTGTCAGTGACAACCTCGGCCATGCCGTTTCTCCAGGCAGCAGCAAGATTGCCGGTCAATGGTACCATGACATTTTTAACACCAGTTTATCCTCCTCCTAGGACCACTGCATATTTCACTTGTGCTTCCTTTTTTGAAGTGAAAAATCCCTCTTTACATGCGTGTGCAGATTAAACAGAAGAACATATCAAAGCAGTCACGACGCATCCTCTATAGTTGCAGGATCCAGCACAGACCTACTGACTCAGAAACAACAGAAAATACACTTAAAAAATAAAAGATACAATGACTGAAAATCTAACTTTGATGCATTTAAAAACAAAATGGGAAGCTGAATGTCCCTGTACTGTGATTACCATATATATCATTTGGAAAGGTTGGTGCAGTAAGATGAAGGGAGATCTCTACCCACACACTATGCTCCCCTCTTTGTTCAGCTCAGTGGCATGATTATCACAGGTACACAGCAGTCATAATGAATTGCATATAATAAGATACTCCTTTGAGAAGCCAAGCAACCTGCGTGGTTTCTATTTTTACCCTGTTTGTGGTTTTTTTCCTTCTTGAATATCATAAGCTTCTCCTTTTCTACTGTTTGGTCCTTTAACACTTCCGTGGTTTAGAAGAGAAACATGAAAGGAAGCAGATAGAAGATAATTGCTTTATTCCTGCTGTGGTGTAACCAGGCAGAGCTCTGGATGAATTGGACCAGAGAGATCTGCTTTAACCCCTTCGTGACGTTAGGACGTACTATGCCGTCCTGATTTTAAGTGCCTAAAAGTCGTTAGGACGGCATAGTACGTCCTGCGTTAAACAGCTCCCCGCGGCTCCCCGCGATGAGCTGTGCTCGGATCCCGCTGCAGGGACTTGCAGCGGGATCCCACCTGTCAGATGAGGCCACTTTGAGTGGCCTCAGTCTGACAGGAGAAATTTAGCTGGTGCTCAAAACTTCCGGGTTCGGGCACGCCTCCGTGAAGTCACACGTGACGTCCGGAGTTCTCGCGATTTTTTGGCAGGGGCCCGCAGGGTCTATTAAGACCCTGATCAGGTCTCTGCCATAGTGTTCCTGGCTACCGATCGGTGGCCAGGAACAAATTGTGACGTTTTGGTGCTTGAGTCGTTTGGGACGCAAGCACCATGCGTCACGCAGGGGTTAATACATAGCTAACCTCACGCAGGACCAGTAAAGGCACTCCATCACCTACACACTATGCCTCATAACTGGCCCTGATTACTAGGCAATGCTCCGCTGAGCGGTGTACCAGTGCCCTGCTTTTTTCGGGACAGAGGTCGAGTTCGATGGGACATTTAGATTCAGGACTGCGGTGTTATTTTCCAGTGTCTGAGACACCAGAGAATACCTGCTGCAGATTTCAGATTATTACAATAATAAAAATAACTAGTATTTATATAGCGCCTGCCAGTGAGACTCAAAGTGCTTAATTTAGTGCATGCCCTTATTACCCAATCAATGGCACTCATTTATTGACCTCAGAAGGATGACGGGCCGAGTGGAGCCTGCTGGGATTTAAACCTGTGACCTTGCGGTATGAACAAGCTCTGCAATCGGAGCTCTCTCACCGGTGCGGTAATACTGTGACACACGGTCTCCATAGCTCCGCCCCCAGTCAGAGGTTGGGAGTTATGCTATGCTGTGAATACTGTGTTTGGAGAATTGTGGCAAATGTGTAACTACAGGTCCAGTCCAAGCAGAATTTGTATTTCTAGTCCTTTTTTGCAATTATTAAAGAGAATGGGAAATCACCGGGCAGACGTTACTGGGATACACGGCTGGAGGAGACGGACGGACCTGCGGCTACATGGAGACTGCTGGGGGGATATTACCCAACGCTCGATGGTGCCTGGAGGTCTGTCGTCCAAATCAGTTTTCTGCGTCTGACATTTAAAGGCTGCAGCAAGCAATGCCAGGCTGATATGTCTGACATTAAGATTAGTCACAAATTAAACCTCTGTATAGAGAATCGCATCCAGACTAACAAATAACCAAACAGAGGAAGAAGCAGACAATGACTAAAGCCGGAGATCACTAGAACCAACTGGATCACTAAAAGCAGAAAACAAATACCCACTGTTTCATTACTTGTACCCCAAGCAGCCATCCCTCTCAGTGACACGTCCTGAATTACTGACAATTTCTTACTAATACCCTGAATAGAGTTTAGATCGATCCTGCAGAATTCATGTGTTTCCTTGGTTAATTGATTTGATTGACGCTAGAGCAGTGAAAGTTACATATGTCTCAAGATGAGACAATTCTGCCATAATCGTTTGATTTTTTTTTTAGATTCTGGATTACAGTATTTACAAAAGGAAGTTTGTTTCTGGTATGAAATAAAATGTGTCCGTTTCCCTTTAAATCTCTAATGCCAAAATGTTAGGCCTGAGGGTTAACTGCAGCCCCCCCCCCCCCCCCCCCCCAGCTGCGAGTGAACTACAAATCCCATTAAATCCCCACAAAAAAAAAAAACTTTAGGAATGTCTGCAAATGATTGCAGTTAGTAAAGAGGAGCAACCATTCAGCATAAAAATACTGCCTTAGCAAACATTAATAAAGCACCATACATAAAGCAAACACACATCCTCAATGGTAAATAAGTATTATATAATAAACTGTGCCCAAAAGGCACACAAGCAAATTAAATCTATACAAAATTCCAAAAATGCTGCATAATATATTACAATATCAAACATATAATAAGCTGGATTTTTTATAAATGCAGAGATTATTGGTGATCATCTCCATTAACCCAGATAAAGTATTATATTGGATAGTTAATTTAGTTACCTCCACAACTATTTTTTTTTATATATTTATACATACTCTGTATGCTCAAATGCTCTGAAAAAGTCCCCTCCTTTTACATTTGAGGTTCGTCTTATAATCAGACCTCAAATCGAGGTCTGACTGGGACTGGGATCCAGATCCTCCTCGCAAACAACCGGTGAATATCTGCCCGTATCGTATCGGGCTGCTGCCCGACATTTCTGCCGAGACTTCTATGACGGAAGCTGGGAGGTCACATGACCTTTCCGGTGGTCCGTCATAATAGACGGAAGTGTTTGCACGTATGTAAACATCCACCAGCTGCCCGCACTAGCCACCATGGAGATTGGCTACATTTGGAGGAGGGAGAGCAAGCATGGGGTGGGGGGGGGGAGAGCAAGCATGGGGGGGGGAGAGAACAAGCATGGTGGGAGGGGAGAGTGTCTCAATATAAGGACGCAGCTTGAGAAGCATTGTATGTGAAAGCATCTAGTGGAAATCGTAGCATTTATAGATTTTGGCCTGAAGCTATTCCTCATTACAGTATATTACATTGATGTTTATTTGTACAGCGCCAACAAGTCGTACAGCGCCAACAAGTCACGCAGCGATTGGTCCAGAGCTTGACGAGTTATAAAAATTATATTAAAGAAACAAACACAGAGGGAATCTAGGGATACACAAGGTACATACTGTTTGCTTCCATTTTCAGACATTTTCCTATCCATGGAAATGATACCAGCACAATGCTTCTGGGAGACCATGATATCTATTTTATTTATTTTTTTTACGTTTAAAGCCCATTATCAATAAATTAGATCGGTTCATGTTTATTCATAAAAACAGTGATGCAGGTGATTTCACTAATAAAGATGTGATCCAGTTATTGCAAATAATCAGCATCTGAACAAACCGCCCATGATTAGAACTCTAGTTATACACTGATTGGTTGATAGACTGTTTTCAACCAATCACCATCTAACTTTGATTTCACATGACACTCCAGCCCACCCACTGGGAGTCCATTCATTTTACTCTAGTGCCTGGACTCCCAGGCACTAAAGCAATGCAGTCAATCACTTTGATGGAAGCACCATGCAGGCCGCCCAGACAGAGCTTCCATGGTCCCAGCAGCGAGGAGGAGGAACCAGGAGGCTGCAAAATGGAAGCAAGTAGGATTTTTAGGTTTATATTTTTGTAAAGAACAAAAATTCACATTAAAGTGCTTGTTACTTAGTCCATTTTTGGGCAAAACCTTTCTTTTAACCCCTTGCCGACATGTGATAGACTAGGTCTGTCCTGTCTGGCAAAGAGTTGCTGACATTGGACAGACCTAGTCCGTCCTGCGGTACAACGAACGGTTTTGAAATCTAAGATTGCAAACACCGCTAAAAGCTGGAGGTCAAGGCATAGAGCAACCCCGGAATCGAGTGCCCAGGGCTCCATGGAGAGATTTGCGGGCACCATGTTGGAGCACAGCATGCTCCTCCAATATGGCTCTGTCCTCTTGTGGGCAGAACGTCGGAAAAAAAAAAGGGAGTCAGCAACATTGTTACGTAAAAAAAAAAAATACTTAATTAGCTAAAAATCTAGGGTTAGGGTTAGAATAATGGTTAGGGTTACAATTAAATTAGGGTTAGCATAAAGGTTAAGGTTAACATTAAATTAAAATAATAATAAATTAAGGGTTAGCATAAAGGTTAGAGTTAGGGTTACATTTAGGGTTTGCGTTGGGGTCAAAAGTTCACTGTAGGTGAATGCCCCCGCTCCTATTTTTGGTCTTTGCCCTATAACTCGCAAAATAATGCATAAAAACATGGAAACAAGCATATTTCTAAACTGGGGACAACATTTTAATGATTGTATTTGTGTAAATTATTGTTTAGGTAAAAGTTAGAAAATTTTTTATTTTTTTCCATCATATTTTTATTATTTTTTTGTAGTAAGTTCTAAGATATGATGAACATATTTGGTATTTAACCAAATCCCTGATTGTGGCGATAAAAACAACATATAATTTATGTGGGTGCAGAAAGTGAGAAATAATTAAATTACAGGTAAACACAAACACCCCAGCAATGTCAAAACAGCCCACGTCACCAAGGGAAAGACAAGGTCAAAAGGTCATGTCACGAAGGGGGTTAATATATAATATTTCGTTATTACATAATCTGTCAAATCGAAAGCCACGTCACCCCACTAATACAATGCTGCAGACTAGGCTGGTGCTATATGAATACGTGAATATAATTACTATAGACTAAGTCACAAGTAACCTACGGTCTTCGTATTGTTACAGGTAGTAAACTCAGACAAGTCAACTGAGAGCAGATACCATATTCAACGCAAGAGGCTACAGGGACCAAGTCATGAGTTGAGTCGGCTATGTAGAAAAACAAGACACCAAGTGGAATGCACACATTTTTACGAATCTGTCAGTACAAATACCATCTGGAACGCGGATCTTGAAGTGTTAATTTATGGCAATATGCTCACGGTTGTTGTATATCGGCATCAGAGATGATCTCAGCAAATGCCTACAGACACAGATTTACAGCCTTCTGTGACCTACATGTGGCTGCAAACCATCTGTAAACATGTAAGCAGAGGATAAACTTTCGTGATCTGCGCACCCCAACTATTAACCCCTTAATGACGTTAGGACGTACTATGCCATCCTGACTTTAAGTGCCTTAAAGTCGTTGGGACGGCATAGTACGTCCAGTATTAAACAGCGTATCGCGACTCCCTGCGATGAGCTGTTTTCGGATCCCGCTGCAGGCTTTTACAGCGGGATCCCACCTGTCAGATGAGGCCACTTTGAGTGACCTCAGTCTGACAGGGGAAATGTAGCCGGTACTCAAAGCGAGCACCGGCTACATTTCTCCAAATCGCGCCGTGCCCGAACTTCCGGGCACGTCTCCGTGACGTCACACGTGATTTTTTGGCAGGGACCCACATGGTCTATTAAGACCCTGATCGGGTCTCTGCCAGAGTGTTCCTGGCTACCGATGTAGCATCGTTTGGGACGCAAGCACCTTGCGTCACGAAGGGGTTAAACTGGTCCACATCAAACATGTACTTTTGTAATTAACAAACATTGTACGTGACAATTGATCTTGTGCAATTATTTTGTATATTTCATTTTTTTTCACCTCTCTAGTAAAAAAAAAAAAAAAAATAAATGTAACAGAGAATCGCCATGTTACACATGACCCTTTATTAGAGGACATTGTCCACCAAAACAGACGTAGAGTTCTTTTTTTTTTTTTTTTTTTTTAAATAAGTGGTGCCCTTAAAATGGAATGTTTGGTTTTTGTTTTTCGAAAATACGTTTATTAGGCTTCTAAATTCAACAAGTTTTACTCAAACTTGTTTCCAGGCCTGTCAAGTTTGGGACTGCCCTGTATTTAAACTATGGGGTCTACTCAATGAAGACAGAACTGCAGGGAATTGAGATGGGACAATTAAGGACAATGTGGCCGAGTTGGAAAAATTCGGCTGCAATGGAAATTTTTCCAACTCTGCTACTTTGGCCTAATGTTTGAAATTCCAGTCTCAATGCTCTGCAATTGTCTTTTTATTGGGTAGACCCACTAAGTATGTCCTTGAGACATACTTAAGTGCCAGGAGGCAAGCTCTTGTACTCAGTAGGCTCGTAACATCACATAACCACTGCGTATCTCTTTGGCATAAATCCCACATTAAATTATACAAATGACCGATTCATCTTTTGAATTTTTATGTCCTTAAGAGCAACATTAAACATTGCTTAACCCTTACTTCCTTGGAGGAAGCAAGGGTTAAACAAACAATACATGTCCTGGTCTTTGTAAGTAAACCCGACGTGTATCTTAATAGATCCACGCGGGTTTACTAGCCAATCAGAGCGGGGGCTCGCCCTGCTCTGACAGCCGAATGCGAGGGTCTCTCGCTGCTAGCACAGAGAGAGAGCCTCGTTTTTGCATAAGATCAGCAGGGGGACCTAGTTACCTGCTTCCTATGGAGACATGGCAGCTGTCAGTCAGAGGATAAACTGGCGTGTACTATCAAAAGTACACGCCAGGTCATCCTCATACTAGGGACAACTAACATTTCACTTGTGCTTCTATATTAGAAGCACAAGTGGGAAAAAAAACAAAAAACGTTTATAGTGTCCCTTTAACTCTGAAGGAGTTTTTACGCCCAAGGTGCATAATCTTGCACTTGTCCACATCAAATGTCAGTTGCCACTGCTCTGACCATTTTTCTAGTTTAGCTAAATCATTTGCCATTTGGCTTATCCCTCCATGAATATCAACCCTGCTGTAAATCTTTGTATCATCAGCAAAAAGACATACTTTGCCAACAAGACCTTCTGCAATATCGCTAATAAAAATATTAAAGAGAATTGGTCCAAGAACAGATCCCTGAGGTACCCCACTAGTAACAAGACCTTGCATCGAATATACCCCATTGACTACAACCCTCTGTTGCCTGTCACTTTAAAACCAATACTTTAAAAAGTTATCTTGAGTATCTAGGATAAATTGGTCAGGAAAATGCCTGGATACACTGTACACATATCAATCACACAGTATGGTGAGGTCACAATTAGCACAGACAAAAAAAAAATACACAAAACAGCTGCCACAATCTGTCACTTTGCGTTTCACATATATCACTTACTTTGTTTTCTCATTTCGTGAAGTTGTTCTCTATACTGCACATATTTGATGCTTTTTTTAAGGTCACCTTCAACGTTTTTGCTCTGGAGCTCTGAATACCTTTCTCTTACCAGGGCGGTTAAATCGGGGACCTCTTCCGGTGGATCGCGTTTTAACTGGAAAGAGAGATAAAGTGGGGAGAGTCCCGGTGAAATGCGTTGTTTCGGAAACATTGATGAAAATATTACAGATTCTGAAAAAAAAAAAAAAAGATTTTTCATTATTTGTCAAAATCCTGTGTAACTCGTAACTTGTCCACGCTTATTCATCCTGTGTTTATACACAACCTGCCGTTATCACTCCTGGTTCCACACATATATCCAGCTCACATTCAGTGAGTTTTATTGTACTTCGTGCTCAGTGGTCCCCAGTGTGTATATAGGCATGATCATGTAACTAATATGGTGATGAGGATTATTTCATGGACTGTGTTGGCAGAGACAAACCCGTATATGCGTTAGTAATTCCCATCTAACAAGGGACCCGTAGCCAACGCGTTCTCAGCTGGTTATAGCTCCATCAGGGTTCCACAGACCACAGAAGCTCCTAAAATCGCCAGATTTACTGAGAACTTTGAAAGCACAGTTTCCCTCGTTGCTTAAAAAAGTAGGTTGGTTGCTAAAGTCTATACATATTTGTCTGGCCCTAGAACCAGTTGAAGAGCCCGTTCAGTTTTCCAGGTTCAGTTGCAGGCTGGGGCAACCTTCTGAGGTTGCAATACGTACCATTAAAGGGACACTAAACCTTTTTTCCCACTTGTGCTTCTAATATGGTCTCCCTAATTTTTGTATGAGATCAGCAGGGGGACCTTAACTAGGTCGCCGATCGCACGCAAAAACGAGGGTCTCTCGCTGTGCTACAGCGAGAGACCCTAGCATTCTGATGTCAGAGACGGGCGAGCTGACGTTTTTTCAGCATGCGACAACCGGGACCTGCTGTGTCTCGCATGCGAAACACAGCGGAAAGTAAACCCGCGTGGATCTATTAAGATACACGTTGGGTTTACTTCATTCTACCAGAAAACATATTGTTTAACCTTTAAGGAAGCAAGGGTTAAACAACGTTTAATTTCCCTTTAAGTTAACATTCCGATGAATATCTACATGAAATATTTCAGTATACAGTGTATTGCTCCTAGTTAAATAGTTATTTGTTATCATGATTATCTAGTCTGGGAGCATTTGGTATTCTGTGGGTAAGTCAGTGAAAGGAAGATGCCGGTGGTTTCGTCTAATTGGTAAAAATATGTCGTTGAATAACTTCCATGGTGACATTCTCACACTGGCATGTGGCGGTGATGAAGTCATCAAAGATGGCCACCATCGCCATTCAAACTAACGGCGGTATCTCGGTCACTATACAAGAGAATTTCATTTCCTACAGCTCGTCGGAAAGGTATTTTAAATGGCTAAAAGCAAAGACGACGTAGTTCTTCACTTGCTGAATCAATGCTTTATAACAGGACAACTTCCCCAACAAACTTGCGGTTGGGTCTCAACGTGTGAAACCCCGGCAATGTAGATACTTAGCACACTCTCAGTGATACAAATATCTTTGCTATTGATTAGTCTGATTTTGGAACAAAGAGAGTGTTGTCTGGAAGTCTTAGATAGGGTCTAACTATACAAACATCTGGGTTCTGCTCAAATAGTTTATCTGCTCTTCTGTCTCTTCTGGTGTTAATTGTGCGGAGTATGAATTTAGGGTCTGCTCCTGTGTGTGTACTCATCAAGCAAACTATGTCCAAGTGTGCCAGTGCCATTAAATTTAGCTTATAGCTCTTTAGTATAAATGTTTGAGTACAAAATATCCATCCTTTTCATTGAAATACTGAAAACAGCAAACTTGAATACACACCCCTTTAGGTTTAATTCAATGTCCCATTGTCAAGCACTCCTAACGTCACCCATCCATTCCCCAGCCAGTAATGGTTTGGGCGTTCGATCTGATCATCCTGGCAGGCTATGCACAGCAGGTTGGGTGAGTGTGCTGCATGAGGATTGTTTGGAGAACATTACATAACTTAAATAAAACACACCACAAACCATTTTATATTCGGAGACGGCCATGATCTTTATTTGACTTATTTTTATTTAATAACTAATCAAACCAATAAATTCCTTAATCATAAAGACAACCTGAAAGCAATTCATATTTTTCTTACCATTCAAGCCCAGCCCAAAAAGCCTGAACGGGCTTATATAATCACCAATGTCCGCCCGCCCATCTAACGATAGGCAGGTGACTTACACCCACAAACAAGATCATGACAGCTAACATTTTGTGAAAGTAGGGCAGGGGCTTCTTCGGTAGCCACGAATATCACTGAAAAACGGTAATTTCCGCCTACCCACTCGCAGCTTAAATACCCTTAATTCCTACGGCCAAAATACGACACGACCCTCACCTACCATAACTAGCGCGCTACGCGAAAGACGCACGCAAATGTATCCAACCTAATCAGGCTGCCAACCCTCCCAATGTGGGCCGATCATGGATTTCTTACCTGCCCATAGCAGGTGCTCTACAATTCACAGTGGTTTCCATGGTATTTACTTCTATTTTAGTCCTTTTTCCTGAAATAGCACCAGTTTGATAAATACGGCCCCTAGTGTCAGAATCGACTAACCTTTAATGAACAAAACAAATCTAACCCCA
Source organism: Pelodytes ibericus (assembly GCA_036172795.1). Lineage (NCBI taxonomy): Eukaryota > Metazoa > Chordata > Amphibia > Anura > Pelodytidae > Pelodytes > Pelodytes ibericus. Next base: position 20,626,102 of record CM069859.1, read on the forward strand.
ACTTCATATTGTTATAAATAAATGAGTAATACAGGACAAAGGACGCAGATCCTGCGTAAAACTCACAGTGTATTAAAACTAAGAAAGATCATGATCCGTGAATCAGATTTCTTTATTTTTATTCTGTTGTAATTATTGGTATAAGTAGAACATTTTGCACCAGAAATCTATTCATTTAATTACTGATAATCTCATGCGCGATGACTTATCTCAGAGAACGCACATGTTTCTCTCAAACTCCAGTAGTATCTGGTCTAATCTCAGGGGTGGCAGGTGTGAATCACAGCACGGTCAACTGAGACCTTCATCCTTTCCAGGTCCACAAATGAGTGCCATGAAGTTGGGTAATAATAACACCAGCATCTATTATTAAATAAGACTTATATAAATATTTATTATTATTATTATGAAGCTCCGACAAATGTACCATATGGAATCTGACAAGACACATGAAAAGGAAAGGAGGACTCTACCCATGAGCTTGCAATCTATTCTATAGGGGCAATTGGGCAGACTAGACTAGACCTTAATGGTTCTTATCTGCCGACCCGTTATATGTATCTATGTTTCTAAGTGTCGGTAATCAGATTTAAAAATAAAAGATTGATTAGAATGATTTAATGCAGTCTAAAGATTAAATAAAATGTTTAATTGTATTCCTGCGAATCCAAGAGTAGTGTCTCACAGTTTCAATATTTTGGACTAAAACTACCATAACCCTCTGCCATTCATAAAGGCTGCTTGGCGATTATAGGATTTGCAGTTCATCAGCAGCCTGGACACCGAGGATCTTAAATGGACCATATCCCCTAAACATTGTTTTTTTTTTAAATTTTATTTTTTTACATTTTTTTATAAACATATAAAAATACAAACATCCGAGGAGGAAAATTAGGCTGGATATTAAGACAGAATATCTTGAAATAGGAATAGCAAGGAACCCGTATACATAGATAATACAAATACATACACAATAATAGGGGTGGTGGGGGAGGAGTGAGTCCCAAGCGCCCAGAATCAACGATTATGACGCGTCTATGCCAAGGGACAAGTTTAGGATTGGACTTTAAAGTACTTAATCCACTTCCCCCAAATTTCCCTGTAAAAGGTTAGTCTTGGTGTTGTTATTTGTAGCATAATGTCATTTTGAGTTGGCAATGTAGTTTTTCTCCAGTGACGTGACATGCATATCTTAGTAGCCATTAGTATGTGTATTGCTAAGATATGTCGTGGTTTTGAGAGTTTAGGTCGAAATGAAAGAGAACATTTTCAGGGAGGAGAGTCTTCAGTTTAATGTCGATATTATCCAAAGTTTTAAAACAATAAGTTTAAGGTTTGTTAAAGTAGAACAGTGCCACCAAATATGGAAAAGGGAACCAGGTTCATTATTACATCGCCAGCATATGTTTGTGGTAAGTGACTGAAATTTACATAGTTGAGTGGGAACCAAGTACCGCCGATGTAAAATTTTAATGAAGGTCTCATGAATATTTGTACAGTGAATATATTTTTTCACATTTTCAAAAGATTTTAACCATGTTTGGAGAGGATAGGTTTTGGCGAGATCGACAGAAACATTGTTTTTGTGTTCGCACATGTGCAAGCAAATCCCTAAATTAGGAGAAAAATGGTGTTTTAAATATGTCTGTGGTGGCTCATGTTTATGACATCACCTGTGGCCTGATATGCAAATTAACTGCTTTTCAATGGGAAATGTGTTCTTTTTTTGTCATTTTTTTATTCTCTACATTCACAGTAATGAATGTAGCAATGCTAGCCTGACACAGTCCCTTCACCGAAACAGATGCAATAGAAACAGAAGAAGAGGTGAATGATGGTAGGTCAGAGTTCAGAAAGGGTTGTCGTAGTGACAGTTGAATGCTGGTTTCTGTTTTGTGGCCTCTAAGCTAGTAAGTTTCAGTTACAGATTGTTGCATCAGTCTGGTCTGACTCAACTATACATTGTGCAGGGGACAAACTTGGTGAAAGTGAGTTAACAAAAAACTTACAATTTTGTAACAATGCAGGGCCAACTCAGTTCTTCTAGCAGGGGAAACTCACTAGGTTTGACCCTGCACAATGTATACTCAAGTTGGTGAGCTGAAATGTTCTTCTCAGCTCAGTGTTTAGTGAGCGGACCTTTCAATTCAAACATAAATAATATAATGGGTTGGGTACCGGTCTTCTTCTTGCACAGCATTCACTGACCTTCCCACTTAGAGCAATGCAAGGTGGCCATCTACAGACCACACACACATTAAATTAAAAGATAATAAATACAATAGGTCGGCTTTACTTGCTCAACCCTTCCCTGATTATACTGAATCGGTGTGAATCAGAATGGCTGCTGGCCAGCACTGCAGAAACACACAGAGCTTTGAAGTATTACAACACCCATAACACACAGTGCAATATGCTGAATGGGTATTTAACCCCTTCGTGACGCGTGGTGCTTGCGTCGCAAACGACGCAAGCACCAAAATGTCACGATTGGTTCCTGGCCAGGAACACTCTCGCAGAAACCCGATCAGGGTCTTAACAGACCCTGTGGGTCCCTGCAAAAAAAAAAAAAGCGAGACGCGGAAGTTCGGGCACGGCGCGATTTGGAGAAATGTAGCCATTGTTCGCTTTGAGCACCGGCTACATTTCCCCTGTCAGACTGTGGCCACTCAAAGTGGCCTCAGATGACAGGTGGGATCCCGCTGCAAGCGCCTGCAGCGGGAATCCGAGGAGCCGCGATGAGCCGCGATGAGCTGTTTAATACAGAACGTACTATGCTGTCCTAATGACTTTAAGGCACTTAAAGTCAGGACGGCATAGTACGTCCTAACGTCGGGAAGGGGTTAAGTGTAGGCATTTTATATAGAAATGCTTTAATGAAAGAATACAAATAAAGTACCTTATTGAGCCATCTTTACTCCATATAGCTCTACCAGGAGGCAGACATTTTGTTTAGAATCTTTGGTCAGATCTTTGTTCGTCCGAACCAAGGTGAGTGAAGATCTGACTCAAGATTCTAAACCCCCTGACGAAGCGCCAAGCTAGGCGCGAAACGCGTAGGCTATCAGTATCTTTTCCCTCACCGGGTGACCCTCTCACCCAGCTCCTCAACACTGTTTTTTAACTTTTGTCTTAATAAACAACATTTTAACTGGATACTCACCTGGTTCTGAAGTTCTTTGCTAGCGTCTGGGACTCCTCTATCCGCGACTGGGAGCAGCCCTCCCGTGTTTTTTTGTATCCAAGATTCTAAACAACATGTCTGCTGCCTGAGAGAACTATATGGAGTAAAGAAGGCTTAATAAGGAACTTTTTTTTTCACCGTAATACATCATCTACACTTGATCCAATCTTTTAATTAAACATAAGGTCATTTTGTGCTGCAGTTGTCCTTTAAACAGTCTGGATGAATTATGATGAAGTGACTGGTGGTGTTCCTGTTCCTGCGCTCGGGTCACGGTAACTTTGCCCTGCCAGGTTTCCCACTGGGAGATGAAACCACATCCCAGTGTGCAAAGCTTTGTGGAACTTGGAAATGTCAGGGTGCTGCTCTCTTATAACCGAGGAAGGCAGAGAGAGGTTTCCCTTTCACAGATACCATGATCACATTTAAAAGCACAGTCTGTCCTCTCCTCCGATGACACTGACTATCAGGGTTATGTATAAAGATGTGTGTGGGTTCTATGTCTATTCCTGATCCCGAAAGTCAGATTTTTGTATTTCATGAGTAAAATGGGTTTTATACAAAAAAAAAACATCTGAAGTATCTTCAATCTGATACTTGTTTTATATGGTTTTGGCATGTATATGTATTACTACAGAATAACCAAGAATTTGTCTATGGGTTATAGGTGATAAAGGCTCCCATTCTCCTATGGAATGAAGACTTGGGGGGCAGTGCTTTGTCAGTTAATTAAATTAAGCCGTTAATTAGATCTTTGCGGCATTATCTGTAGGATCTGAATTCCGTAACCTTAACCAGTCACCAATTAGGGTCTGTGGATTTCCCGGCAGGCAGGACATGTGCAGACTAGGTGGGCCCTATAGTTATTACCTGCTGACATGCCCAAGAGGGGGGGAAGCGTGTCCCATTGCACCCCAAGAGGGGGAGACGTGTCCCATTGCACCCTAAGAAGGGGGAGGCGTGTCCCATTGCACCCCAAGAGGGGGGAGGCGTGTCCCATTGCACCCCAAGAAGAGGAGGCGTGTCCCATTGCACCCCAAGAAGGGGGAGGCGTGTCCCATTGCACCCCAAGAAGGGGGAGGCGTGTCCCATTGCACCCCAAGAAGGGCGAGGCGTGTCCCATTGCACCCCAAAAGGGGGAGGCGTGTCAAAATTGCACCCCAAGAGGGGGAGGCGTGTCCCATTGCACCCCAAGAGGGGGAGGCGTGTCCCATTGCACCCCAAGAGGGGGGAGGCGTGTCCCATTGCACCCCAAGAGGGGGGAGGCGTGTCCCACTGCAACCCAAGAGGGGAGAAACGTGTCCCATTGCACTCCAAGAGGGGGGTGGCGTGTCCCACTGCACCCCAAGATGGGGGGCGTGTCCCATTGCACCCCAAAAGGGGGGAGGCGTGTCCCATTGTACACCAAGAGGGGGGGCGTGTCCCATTGCACCCCAAGAGGGGGGGGCGTGTCCCATTGCACCCCAAGAGGGGGGGCGTGTCCCATTGCACCCCAAGAGGGGGGGGCGTGTCCCACTGCACCCCAAAAGGGGGGATGTATCTGATTATGTTTTTGTGCAAAACAACTGCTATGAGACTATATTGAAGGGGGAGCAGCTTGCTATTCAGAAACGGCTAGCTATAGCTCTGCTGGCTATAGGAGGTCAGCTACAAAATACTAGTCTTTCTTTGATAAAAAAGAAGAAAAAAAAGCAGAAAGCGGCCAGGGATATTTCCACACACACACACCTGTTGGTGCAGAATGATAAACATCTTCCAGTTTTGCAATAGAAAGCACTGTTTCCCTTGGAGTGAAATCCACAGCATATGAACAATTGCTTGAGTTGAGTAACCTGTGGCCTTTCCAAGTTGTGAGGACATAAAATGAGTCATCGTCACAAAGCCCAATCACCCATTATTAATCTAGCAATGCAGCCAAATCCCAGACGTGCATAATGGTTATTTGTTTGGATTCGGTCCTGTTATGGATCGTACATCCCTGGTTATACAGAGTCTTTTTCAGTTGCTTGTAACATTAACCAAAATGAACATTGATAATATGGCGATTAGGCCTCACGTCTCAGCCAATGCAAACTGATAAACCTCACTACACACACGTAACACGGCAAACAATGGCCTGCTTTCCAAACTCATTCAATGTATACTTAAACTACCCATCATGAGACCACAGAATACTGCTGTAACTTCTGGAGCCCAAGAAACGACAAAAGCTACAGGCAACAATTAACAAAACACTTCCTATCGCCAGGACTGGACAAACCTCAAGAGCCAGGGAATCAAAATGGAAGACAAGGGGACGGGGACAACCATTTTATGTTGTGTAAAGATTACCTCCTAAATTCTAGAATCCTGTTGAGTAAAAATTGATAAGTGAGACATTCCATTTAGCGATGCTTCTGCGATGAGCTGACCTCTGCTCCTCACCCAAGTGGACAGGGCCCGGTGCTCTACCACAAAGAGGAACTCGCAGAGATCCCATAAGGGGGAACTACAAACTAAACGCAATCAAAAACACCACCAATGGCGGTGAGTGTATTCCAAAGTAAATGGAAACGGTTCGCCCAGTGTGGTCTTTATTAGAGTTGAGCGGACACTTGGATGTTCGGCAGGTTCGGCCGAACTTCGAAAAAATGTCCGGGTCCGTGCTCGAACTTGACCCCAAACACGAACTTTTGGCCACTAAAATGCCTCTAAAAAAGTCCTGGAAAGGGCTAGAGGGCTGCAAAAGGAAGTAAAATGTGGGTGAGTGTCCCCATTCATACGAATAGGTCAATTGACCTATTCGTATGAATGGGGACTTTATTTCGGTTTATAGAAAGCCAATAGCATTACATACAATGTAATTGCCGAACCCCAAACATGCTCCAACACAAACATACAGTGGAATGTCCGTGTTCGGGGTCCAAAAACCGTAATGTTTGGTACGAACCCGAACAGTGCGGTTCGGGTTTGCTCAACACTAGTCTTTATCAGACCATAAAACAAAACCACTAAATCCAAGTAAAAGGTCAAACATAGAAACATAGAATGTGTCGGCAGATAAGAACCATTTGGTCCATCTAGTCTGCCCACCTACTGTCAAGTAGGTGGGTTAACACAATCCAATTACACAGTGTGTCATTTAAAGTGCAATATGGAAGCACCATGTATATAGGGTTGCCACCTGGCCGGTATTTTTCTGGCAGGCCGGTAAAAAATTGGCATTAGGCCAACGTTAAGTCTTTGGAGACAGTACCAAGGCTGGTATTTTTCTGAAGAAAAGGTGGCAACCCTACATGTATATGTTATAACCTCATAGTATAAATACACTCCAGACATGGATACAAAACAGTAGGATACAGTAATATAATAAACATAACAGTCAAATCTCTTTCTATATAAGTGCAATTTGAATTAAACATGAAAAATGTGTAAAAAAAAAAAAAAAAAAAAGAGCATATAACGAGAATATCTCCCAAAAGTGAGTACATGAAAAATGCAATATAAAGTGTTGTTTTTAAATCTTTTGTGCACTATATATTGCTCATTTCACTTATTCACTTTTAAGAGATATTCCCCACACATACTAATTTATTTTATTTATTTTTTTAATACATTTTTCATGTTTAATGCGAATTACAATTATATCGGAAAGAGATGCGACCGTCGCGTTTATTATAGTACTGTATCCTACTGTTTTTACTTCTGCTCTGGCAAAAGCTGCAGTAAAACATTAATAAAACAGTATGTGTTTACATGTGGTTTCCATTGTGTTTTTCAAACACAGACCGTTGGTGTTTAAAGTGTTTATTCAGATATATTAAGAGCATTTTATATACATGCTCCCCCCACCCCCCCACCACCCTTTATTTTCTAGAGATTTAAGATCAACCCATAATGCCAATAATATGTATTTTTGCAGCGAAGATATACAGTGTGGCCCCTTCTCAGACACCCCAAACAAACCATACAAAATATCAAATAAAAGATTGAAAAGGCGCCATATGGTATTCCAGTCCTCTTAACTTATACACACTAGGCTTTGATGGTGAACTTTCGTTAAAGGGTAGATTTAGAAATATTTTGTTTAAAATACATTTTTGATGCATGGCCAATCAGAGAAGTTATATCAGCTTAGTGTGGGGTGTTCATCGAATGCCAAGTGCTGTTTGGAAAGTAACCAGAAACACTCCTGTCACGTCAATGTGTTTGAGCCTCACCAGTATCTTTAGTTGTCTGAAGTCCGGATAGTTTTAATATTTTGAAAGTTTCAGTTCAGACGTGCCATAAACCAGTGATGGCTAACCTTGGTGCCCTGCAGATGATTGAGCATTATGGGATATGTTGCTCCCAAACATCTGCAGTGCCATGGTTTGCTGTCCCGGCTCTAAACACTAGCTCACAAAATGAGCTGGGCTCTGGTTTGGCGTTTTAAAAATGTGAATTAATAGGCATCTATTTAATGTAAGTAATTAAATGTACAACTCCCACAGTCCCAGAAATGTATCAGCAGTTAGATATGCGCTACCGCTGTTATAAACCTTTTAATACAGTTGAAAGTATTTTATTTTTCTTTAATGCTCAATTATGAAAGACGGGCGCAGTTATTAATCACTATCTTTATAAACTCATTAGGCTCCGATGTTTGGAAACTATTCACTCAAGTAAAACTCATTTGACCTTGTACGAATGTTCGAAGGACTATAAGGTTTATTGCTTCTTAAACAATCTCCAATTAGCCCAATAATAATAATAATAATAATAATAGACTTTGTAATGTAGCTACTCTGGTCAGCAGCTCTTACCCAATGGGAGTTACACAGTAGCTGAGAGTTACTAAGGAATAAACATGGACGTCAAGTTAGCGACTGTCTCCACTGTTCTACACTTTCGAGGTGGAACCTCTTGCAACTCGGATCAGGTCCTGTACGCAAGTAAAAGGTCTAATATCCGAACAAAGGGAACTAAAGTTGAGCCTATATGCGGATGATATTCTGATATCCCTGAGTCAACCTGGCTCCTCACTAGAGAAATTCATGCAGACAATAGATGACTTCACAGTTATTTCCAATTATAAACTTAATATCACTAAAACCATAGCATTATTTGGGCAGACTAGATGGACCGAATGGTTCTTATTTGCCGACACATTCTATGTTTCTATTTATACAGATGGAAAAAGAAGAGCTAGATAGACTAAAAGAGAAATATAATTTTGTCTGGGCGGATAAGGATTTGGAATACCTAGGAATTAAAATTACTCCAGAGCCTGAAAACATCATAGAGGCTAATTTCTAGAGGCGTTTTTTGTTTTTTTTGGTAAAACTTTCATGTGCGGAATAAAACCAATGCTCAGTTTTGTTTGATGCCAGTGCATACAGCGCCAACATTATCCTACTCGGATACCTCTGGTTAATCCAGTAAGCTGTATACTGTGGGCTTTAATACAGAGGTATTAAAGGGACTGTCTAGTGCCCAAAATGCTTCTTCCAATTGTTAATGCATATTGATGTGCTTTCAAAGTACTTTAAAATACATGTTTTACATTTTGCATTGCGTAAAATATAAAATACTTACAGCTAGAGGACATTGTGAAATTACAGCAGTTTTGAAGAAACCAGGACTGCCTACACTGGATGAGTAAAAGTCATATACTTTTTCTTTTTTTTTTTGCTGCAGGAACTAATGGTAATAATTTCATTAAAATTAAATGGAACATCCTGTCTTTCTAGTGATGTCATCAGACAATGTGTTACACTGCAAAGTGATCCTACTGTGTGCAACAGTAAGGTCACTTCAAGCCCACACAATGTATTCAATTTTAGGAGCACAGGAAGCGACTAAATTAAACAAAACTTTATATGCTCAGTGTCTATATGATTGGCTGTATGTGCCGGTGTTCTACCACAAAGTCTGGGAACTCAGCAATCTGCAATCTCTCATATCACAGATTTTGTATTTATATATATATATATATATATATATATATATATATATATATATATATTGCAGACTGAAATAACTACATAAAATCTATTTGCCAAAAATAAAACACTAAGGGGCCGAGCTCCATGGTTTAGGGTTTTTTTTTGTGCCTCTAAAACCCACAAACTTGTTTAGTTGTTTCGTTGAGTGTTTTTATTGACTGTTGCTCATTTTTTCATATTTCTCTATTTTTACAGATCACATGAGACTTGTCACAGCCAAAAGTGATTTATCCGCCAAGGCTCGGAAAACACCCCCACTTCCTGCCAGACTTGGATGCAAGCAGTAAACCTTTAGTTTCGCTCTCAATATTACTAATAGAGGTTTCAGCACCTATAACCTGTCATTCCCAGACATGCCTCTGTAGGCAAACATGACAAATCCCAGATACCATGGAAATCTTAACAAATATTTCTGCCAGTGCTTGTTGAAGGTACAGCGCCATCATAGGAAAAATGTATCAGACATTCACTGACATAGCAGATATTACGGTTTTCAAATGCTCACTGGGAACAAATTAGGAATTCTGTAATAGTCTTGGTAGTGTTCTTTTAATACAACTCCAAGAGGGAATCTTACCCCTGGCTCAGCTTGGCTTCCAAATATTTGATTTGATTTATTTTTTCCCAAAATATTTTAATTGTGGTACCAAGAATCAGCAAAAAACAGATAAAATGTACATAAAAAAAAAGAAAAAAGAAAATAGTGATAAAAACCAACGAGGCGATAGACAAACTGCACTATTCCAGTATGGGCAAATTGTTTTTTTTTTTCTCTTTTTTCCTTTTAATTGATATTACAATATTATACAATAACAATAATACACAAAATTGTAACAATCATATCAATACAATATTATGACATTACAATACTGTACAAAAAACAATAATACACAAAATTGTAACAATTATAATGATACAATACATTATATATATGATAAATTCAATAATTATAATAAAATAATACAATATATATATAATAATAATATCCAGCAATATTTTACAATATATATATAATAATAGTATTCATAAGTATTTTGATTTAATACTAATTTCTTATAACTATTTTTCTACTAAATCTATTTAAGTTATTTTCTATTTATAAGTATCTTATTTATAATTTTTATTTATGTACATGGTGTTCTACCGCTCAATAGTTGTTTAGAATACCACATTGTTTCCTGAAATGCCATTCTTATTTTTTTTTTATAGTTATCATCTAATGTATCAATATAATTTTCCCATTTTTTGAAAAAATGTTCTGTATCTTTTTCTTTATGTAAGGTAGTTTCCAACCAATCCATTCTAAATAAAAATAACATTTTTATATGGAATAATGACATTGTTGGTATACCTTTACTTATCCATTGTTGTAGTATACATTTTCTTGCTACAGCTAATGTAATACGTAATATAAATAAATTTTCAAAATTATTATCATTTTTTTTAATTATACCAAGAATGGCTTCTTCAGCTTTTATTTTATAATTGACTATTTTAATAATATTTAGATATTGTTCAATATCATTCCAAAAGATATTAATTTTTGAACACTCCCAAAAATTATGTATTAGGTTTGCATTTGTTGAACCACATTTTTGACATGTGTCTTTTGGAATAATACCCATTAAATATTGTCTATGTGTTGATAAATATGCATAATGTATAATTTTATATTGCATTTCAGTATATGATATTGCTGGTATTATTTTGCATGTTATCATGGTTTGTTTTATTATATCTTCTAGTTTTAAATTGGGAAAATATGTTATCCATTTTTTAAAGCCCTTAGGAATATCTTTAGTAAATTTTGTTTCTTGTAATTCTCTATATATTAATTTTGTAGATATATTAAGTTCTGTTGATAATCTTATTTTATTATCAAAGATGTTGTCCCAATCAGTTTGTTTTAGTTTTTTAAATTGTATTCTTGCGAGTTCTTGTATGCGTAAATATTCATACCATTTAATATTTAACTGAGGAAAGTTCTCTTTACATTCATTGAAACTCATCAAGGAAGTTGACTTATCTTTAATAAATGTTGTGAGGTTGTTTATATTATGTTTTTTCCATTCTAGAAATGATTTAATTTCAGTATTATGCAAAAATTGTGGATTATCACAAAATGGATGAAAAATAGAATATCTCCATTGCATGCCCCATCTAGTTCTCACTAATTTCCAAGCTTTTATAGTAGACATTAATAAAGGATTATTTTGGATATATATTGGGATCTTTGTATTAGGCATATGTAATAACGCTGTCAATGCTATCGTTGAGCAAAAACTTTGTTCTAAAACAATATCAGAATATATGTTAGAATTTGTTATCCAATCTAGTGCATAACGATATAATGCCGCTATATTATAATCTTTAGGTATTGGTAAATTATATCCTAGATCATTTTTTTTCCGTTGTAAAGTATTAAGTGCTATTTGATGTCTTTTATTATTCCAAATAAAATTTCTAAATGTTTTTATAATTTTTTTATTATCTTTCTCTGTAATTAATAATGGTAAGGTTTGAATTAAATATAATAGTTTAGGAAAATAAATCATTTTAATAATTGCAATACGACCTGTATAAGTTAAAGGCAATTTATTCCAATTATTTATCTTTGTTATTATAGATTTTATAATAGGTTTATAATTTAATTTATATAAGTCAATAAGATCTTTAGGCAAATTGTAATGTATGTAAAACAATGAAAGTCTGTCTTTCCAATGTATTCTGGAATGGATTAGAAACGGTTTTATGGTGGGCCTTGACATATATATTTGGCTCTCAGGAGCCAGTCTAGTTATTTTTTTTTAGGAGCCGGGGGAGGATATGTCTATAGATAGCTATGGACAAAACAAAAGAAAAGGTTTGAACCATGAATCCTGGTAAAGCTCAGCTTTAAGGGACAACTATCAAGCCTTAAATAACAATGTTTTAAATAAGTGAGGCATAATACATAACCTGTTTTTTACCTTTTGGCAGTGTTTGCCGTCGAATCCTGACTCCTTTAGTCAAGGTGTTGCTTTAGTGCATGTATGGTATGCATAAAACTGTCAGAATTTGGTGAATACATCTGCTCCACCTGCGTCTTTTTATTCTTGATATCCAGCTTTTTATTCCCAGAGAACTGGATTCCTAGACTGTGATCTAAACTAGGCACAATGTTGGGTATTTTCTCAAACAATAATCCCTTGTAGGATATAAGTGTCCCAGAGCCTTGCCCAGGGAAGAACATTAAACATTAGTATTGTCCCCAGCCTCACAACCGGGAATATATCCCACATGACCCCAATGCACTGCCTGTGGCAGTACAAGTTGTAGAATATTACAAAAAATATGTAGAATGAAATCCCATTATATTCTTATGTCATTGATATAACAATACAATATATTAACCTTATATTGAATCATGGGCAAGACTGGGGGAGGGAGGGGGAGAAGGAGCATTGGGCAAGTTTGGGGAAAGGAGGGGTGAGAGGGAGCATTGGGCAAGTCGGGGGGAGAGGGAGCATTGGGCAAGTTTGGGGAAAGGAGGGGTGAGAGGGAGCATTGGGCAAGTTTGGGGAAAGGAGGGGTGAGAGGGAGCATTGGGCAAGTCTGGGGAAAGGAGGGGTAAGAATGGGCAAGTCTGGGGGAAGGAGGGGGGGAGGGAGCATTGGGCAAGTCTGGGGGAAGGAGGGGGGGAGAGGGAGAATTGGGCAAGTCTGGGGAAGGAGGGGGGAGAGGGAGCATTGGGCAAGTCTGGGGGAAGGAGGGGGGAGAGGGAGCATTGGGCAAGTCTGGGGGAAGGAGGGGGGGAGAGGGAGCATTGTGCAAGTCTGGGGGAAGGAGGGGGGGAGAGGGAGCATTGGGCAAGTCTGGGGGAAGGAGGGGGGGAGAGGGAGCATTGGGCAAGTCTGGGGGAAGGAGGGGGTGAGAGGGAGCATTGGGCAAGTCTGGGGGTAAGAGGGGGAGAGGGAGAATTGGGCAAGTCTGGGGGAAGGAGGGGGTGAGAGGGAGAATTGGGCAAGTCTGGGGGAAGGAGGGGGTGAGAGGGAGAATTGGGCAAGTCTGGGGGAAGGAGGGGGTGAGAGGAAGCATTGGGCAGGTCTGGGGGTAGGGACAGCATTGGCACATAAAAGGAAATAAAAACAAGAAATGCATTTTTATATCATAATTTTTTATTAAATATGAAAAAGCAATTTATATGTGAATATATAAAAGTTAAACTTTTTTTCCTATAGGGTAGTCCTATATTCAGGCTTTTAGTTTTTTTCCCTAAAGGAATATCCACAGTTTGGGTGGGGTCATCTTAGATTCGAGCAAATACGGTATTGTTTAACCTCGTTTTCATACAACCCTTTTTCCCCCCCAAGCATCCACTTGTTCCAGGCGTAATTTTTTTCGAGGCTCTTGCTCTTTTGTTGGTCAGTTAAATTAATTTCCAAAACAGGTGCCAAGCTTGACCCCCTCCCTGCCCCAGAGGGTGCCACAGGTGCCAAGCTTGACCCCCTTCCTGCCCCAGAGGGTGCCACAGGCGCCAAGCTTGACCCCCTCCCTGCCCCAGAGGGTGCCACAGGCGCCAAGCTTGACCCCCTTCCTGCCCCAGAGGGTGCCACAGGTGCCAAGCTTGACCCCCTCCCTGCCCCAGAGGGTGCCACAGGTGCCAAGCTTGACCCCCTCCCTGCCCCAGAGGGTGCCACAGGCGCCAAGCTTGACCCCCTTCCTGCCCCAGAGGGTGCCACAGGTGCCAAGCTTGACCCCCTCCCTGCCCCAGAGGGTGCCACAGGTGCCAAGCTTGACCCCCTTCCTGCCCCAGAGGGTGCCACAGGTGCCAAGCTTGACCCCCTCCCTGCCCCAGAGGGTGCCACAGGTGCCAAGCTTTACCCCCTTCCTGTCCCAGAGGGTGCCACAGGTGCCAAGCTTGACCCCCTTCCTGCCCCAGAGGGTGCCACAGGTGCCAAGCTTGACCCCCTTCCTGCCCCAGAGGGTGCCACAGGTGCCAAGCTTGACCCCCTTCCTGCCCCAGAGGGTGCCACAGGTACAAAGCTTGACCCCCTTCCTGCCCCAGAGGGTGCCACAGGTACAAAGCTTGACCCCCTTCCTGCCCCAGAGGGTGCCACAGGTGCCAAGCTTGACCCCCTTCCTGCCCCAGAGGGTGCCACAGGTGCCAAGCTTGACCCCCTTCCTGCCCCAGAGGGTGCCACAGGTGCCAAGCTTGACCCCCTTCCTGCCCCAGAGGGTGCCACAGGTGCCAAGCTTGACCCCCTTCCTGCCCCAGAGGGTGCCACAGGTGCCAAGCTTGACCCCCTTCCTGCCCCAGAGGGTGCCACAGGTGCCAAGCTTGACCCCCTTCCTGCCCCAGAGAAGGAATGTTGATTTCCCAAGAACATTGTAAGCTGTTCCGAGGCTCATTGTAAACATATGTACCAGACAAATGATTATGTTAAAAGGAAACAAATGATACTTTTCAAATTTTATGACACTTTAAGTACAAATTACCCGAACCAGAAGTTACAGAACAAAAAATAAAATAACATGAATTATAGAATAAATAAGTAGGTTAAACACCTGGATCTCCATCAGTTACCATGGCGACAGAATGATGCTCTCATTTAATCCCTAAATAGTTCAAAGGACTCTAATAGTTTGGCCCAGAATCAAACACTGTCCAAACGGAAGTTAATTCCCATCCTTCCTGACATGACTTGTGGGAAGGAAGCTAAGCATCTTTCTGAATGCAAAGTCCAGGGGTTTCAGAGTCTCGCTGGAAATATTCCCATGCAGCCAGAAAGAAATGTTGGCTGGGTATTTTCCTGTCCTGAGTGACCCGAGTGTTTTCACCCTCGGCACTGTGACGATAGCACAATGAAAGGCCTCTTCAGACGATCACACTGAGGAGGAAACAAATGTTTCCTACTTCCCGGCCAATGTCACTCTGAGAAAGTGATCCCTTCTTCACTTGGTATTTGGCTTTGACGTCTGCAGGCAGGGCACTTAAAGAGACAGGAGGTCGAAACATTGGGCTGTATCCAGTGATTCAACGTTAACACTTGGGTTTCTAACTCTGCTGCAGTCTACAGTATTCAATCTCCGGAGATAAGTTAGGGACTGTGCCATCTAAACATTGCTTATACTGCTTATCAGATGATGTCATAAACAGGAGACACCATTTAACATACTAAAGGCCCTATGTTACTAGGACCATCAAAAGAAGGCAAACCCCCCAAATTTAGAGATTTCTCCCTACATGAGGCAACCACTGAACCCCAGGGCAGTCACCCTCCTGCACCTAAAAGGTAGGAAACAGGAGGGTGACTACAATTTTTTTTAACAGTTTGTGTATGTGTGTGAGAGAGAATGTCTGTATCTGTATACCTGTGTGTGTCTGTATGTGTATCTCTGTCTGCATGGGTATCTGTTTGTTTGTATGTGTATCTGAATGTTTGTCATAAAGTGTGTCTGTATCTGCATGCATGTCTTTATGTGTATGTGTCTGTATGTGTATCTGTTTGTCTGCATGTGTGTCAGTGTGTGCCCTATGTACCTGTATGTGTGTCACTGTTTGTATCTGTCGGAGTGTCATTCTTTGTATGTGCGTCTGTGTGTGTGTATCCGCACGTGTATCAGTTTGTGTCAGTGTTTGTATCTGTAGAAGTGTCATTCTGTGTGTCTGTGTATGTGTTATACAAATGGAGAGGCGGGGGGAAGATGCATGGGTTTGCCCCAGTGCACATTTCACACCAGAGCCGTGTGGTTTCTAGTTACGCCTCGGTGTGAAAACAAGACACATTGCATATATTCCCCCTGGTTAAATAACGAATAAATATAGTTTGTGCAGGTCCTGTGACGTATAAACTTGAAATTAAATCATCAACCCAAACAATTACATCATTGATGAAAAAATAGTTCATTTCTTTTTTTAAATTAATTTAAAAAATAATACGCCTTGGCTTCGGCAGTGCTATCAGAGGCTACAAAGGGAGGCGCCATTTGTTAGATACGGAGCTGAGCGTACTAAAAGGCGGTATGGACGTCATGGGACCTCGTTTGTAGGCAGCTGAGAATTGTGCGGCCGACGAAATACTCTGTTGCAGTGCCATGTAGCATCAAACATGTTCACTATGCAGAGATGTAGTGTGTTTGGGTAAACACTCACTTACACACAGAAAAGACAATACCAGTTACACATACATTTTTGTAATTGAATATAGTGTTAAAAAAAAAAAAAAGAGAGAAAATGTTTTATTCTCTGTAACTGCTTATGTACGCGTTTCGCCTTAAAAAGGCTTCATCAGAGGTCGTGCATGACAGTAAAAAAAAAGAGTAGTCTCCCAAGACATAAAATCATTTGTTTCTGATTTCTTTTATCTTGGGAGACTATTCCTTTACCATCATGCACGACCCACGACGAAGCCTTAAGACGAAAGGCGTCAGGTCCTGTCTCAAGAAGTCTCTTCCTTTATTAGAACAATATTGGTCAAAAACTTTGCACATTAGTAATTCCAGCGTATAAAACATTTTCTCTTTTTAAACTCTATATTCAATTCTAAATACGTATGCGTAACCGGTATTGTCTGTTCGGTGTATAGTGAGCGCTCACCCCAACACTACATCTCGCCATTCTCTCTTCAGGTGGCTATCGGAGGAGCCTGTTTGGGGTTGTAGCCGTCTTGTCATTGTAAAGTGTCTTTTCAGTCCCTCCTTTGGCGCATACTTAGCCATATCATCGCACATGTTCACAATGTAAGCTCGCGCGTTTCACTTAACAGGAAATGATGTCATTCTCCCAATGAGGGTTATCTGCCTAGAACAGTACGCATATTGCTGCTAACTTCCCCTCCATATTTAAAAATGATCCAAATACTACTGACACATTACTCATGTTTCCTATCATTTTACGGTTTGTTTCCCCCCCCCCCCCTGTATATTTCATTTCAGACGCCATCATTATATACCAGCAAGAAGCGTTTAGAGGTTTTCTACGAAATGACACCAATTTAAAATCACAGAAAGGCAAAACCTAGTTTATTTGGTCATCACTGTACACTATACAAAAGGACGGGTTTAAGAGGGGAATTTGCTCATTGGCAAAGGAAACAGTGTTGCAAGACAATTTGCTAGGAAGAGTAATGTAAGTGGAACGTATCCAGTACTTCCCCCTAAATCATGAGGCCGTAGCAGCACAAAGAGACACCTGCTAAAAGCCTATTACACATTCACATAGAACATGTACATAGTGCTTTAGTTAAACAAATAAGTGCCAGTAATAAAAGGGAGCATGCCATTATATCAGTGTCCAGCAGCATAGAATGTTGCAGTACTGCGCGGTCACTGACCAGTATAGATGTTTACGTAAAGGGGAGGAGCTTGGACAGTGAAACACGTGTATCTAAAACAGACATGTAACAGCATTTTCCTAATCATCGTTTTTTGACCCCGACGCGTTTAATGGAAGGTAGACCATCTGCCAGGCTGACTGTAGACCTAAGGAGCTTATCAGACTGGATTTTTATTAGATGCTCTTTAGAAATAATAAATAAAAGTGAAATTGGGACGTTGAAGGTGACCATTTGTCATGTGGGTCTATGTGTCTGAAGCACCAGGATCACCCAAAGTGATAACTGGCTTACAGTGGTGTTCCTGGCATTATACTACCAGATAGGGTAGTAGGTCTCATTTCCAGTGAGAGTGATGCTTCCCCTTTAATAATGACCATTGTTATTAAACAGAATAATGCACTGTAGTTGTTCTACCATTGTTAAGGCCGTGATGCTTTTTTTTTTTTTTTCAAAAATGACTTTGTTACAGCAGCCGGTGGAGTAAGGGACGAGTTATCTGAAGGGTTTGTGTTAAATGTAGTTTGAAATTAAAAATTAAAAGCGTAACCTCCCCTAACCTCCTCCCCCCCCCCCCCCCCCCCGAATATCTAGTGTTACACATGGAATTATACAGTGAATGTACAGAATAAAAATATGCGACAAATTCTTTTTTTATTTGTATTTTTTACATCTCTACACTCACAATAATATTAATGGTTTAGGTGACTGAAATCCTTTAAAGCTCCAGCAAAAAGACTCGTACTGAAAAAATGTAAACAGGGTGCAATTCTTTCCTCATATTAAGTAAATGATTGGTAAGGGGGGATACATCAGACACACCACACTATGAGCAGGATATAGTACTTATAAACACTGCGTGCAATGCTGTGTATGAATCAGTAAAACACAGCATTTATATTACAGAACATTTCAACACACAAGTGATGCTGGTGTAAAGGAAGGAGGGGGGCCATTATTTTGACTGCTCGGAGCACAATAGGGGGCTGTGGTTATTGTAATGCGCGGACAGCTGATTAAACATTGGTTGATTGCTTACAGATGGGAATGTTGGAATGTGGGGTGCGCATTAGAAAATAATAAGGGTCATGTAAAGAAAAGGTTTAGGTCACATGGAACCTGCCTGGCTGGCATCAGCGTGTAATTAGGGAGTACAGCCATGTGGAGGTAAACACGGGGAAGGAGTGTAGGCATGCGTGGGATAGGCACAAGGCTATCCTAGATATAAGATAAGGTCAGGGACTAATGAACGTATTACTTTACTGAGAGGGTAGTGGATGTATGGAATAGCCTTCCAGTAGAAGTGGAAGAGGATAATACAGTGAAGGAGTTTAAGCATGCGTGGGATAGGTATAAGGCTATCCTAGAAATAAGATAAGGTCAGGGACTAATGAACGTATTACTTTACTGAGAGGGTAGTGGATGTAAGGAATAGCCTTGCAGCAGAAGTGGTAGAGGTTAATACAGTGAAGGAGTTTAAGCATGCGTGGGATAGGTATAAGGCTATCCTAGATATAAGATAAGGTCAGGGACTAAGGGAAGTATTACTTTACTGAGAGGGTAGTGGATGCATGGAATAGTCTTCCAGTAGAAGTGGTAGAGGTTAATACAGTGAAGGAGTTTAAGCATGCATGGGATAGGTATAAGGCTATCCTAGATATAAGATAAGGTCAGGGACTAATGAAAGTATTACATTACTGAGAGGGTAGTGGATGTATGGAATAGTCTTCCAGTAGAAGTGGTAGAGGTTAATACAGTGAAGGAGTTTAAGCATGCGTGGGATAGGTATAAGGCTGTCCTAGATATCAGATAAAGTCACACTAGATGGACCAAATGGTTCTTATCTGCCAGTGACACATTCTGTCTCTATTCAGGTTATTGCAAGCTATATGTATCTCGCTGTACATAGACAGGAGCTGGAGGTGGCATGCACTAACGCTACACAAATCCCAGAAGCAATGGCTCCTAAATTGTTAACTAATTTACATGGAAGTCTATTCACCTGGCTCCTAAAATTAACCAGACTGGTTCCTGCATGGGTTTCCATTCTAATGTCTGCACATATTTGGATGGGACAGGGATAACTACAGGAGCAAGTTAGGGTTACAGGGTCTTTAAGGTCACTCTTGTTCTACATAATACATCTGTAAATAAGAGTGAATTTGGGTGCAATACACATAACATACAAATAAATTAAATTGGAGTGATTTTCTGTCTCTGACACATCCATTCTGCTATTTCATTGAGCAGGGTGACATCAGAGGTTGTGCGTGACATCAGAGATGGTGCGTGACATCATAGATGGGGAAGAGATACCCATCTCCTCGCTCTCTATACCAATGATGCTTTTGCAAACACTAGGGCTGAATAACGTTTGAATTGTGAAGCGTTGCTTTAACGCGGATGAAGGTTAAAAAAACAAAAATGCACTCTTGATAAGCAGCCAGACCAGCACAACTTCAGACTGTGAGGTCATTTGAGTAGGGTCGTCCTCACTTTACAGTTAAATACAAATAAAGTACCTGTACAGGTCTATCAGGGGGCTGACATTTTGCTTAGAATCTTGGGTGAGAAGAAAGATCTGACCCAAGATGTTCACTCCCATTAAAGGGACAGTCTAGTCACTTTGGTACAAGATGAAGATTCGATGCAGACATTCTGTATAAATCCAGTTTTTAATATTTGACTTAAGCCCTCCCCAGTGATTACTCTGCATGTTTACTGCAGGTGTGGCAGCACTGATTCTATAGACACGGAGGATATAACGTTTTGTTTCATATAGTCACTTCCTGTGCTCCTCAAATTGAGTCTATTGAGTGGCCCAGGAGTGACCTTGCTCTTGTACACAGTAGGATCTCTTAACAGTGCAACACATTGTCTGATGACATCACTAGAGACAGGATATTCCATTCATTTGAATGGCATTATTTTCATGGGTTCCTGCAGCAAAAAAAAAAGGAAATGACTTTTACTCATCTAGTGTGGGCAGTCCTTGTTTCTTGCAAACTTCTGTAATTTCACAATATCTTCTAGCTGTAAGTATTTTATATTTTATCAATGCAAAACGTAAGACATGCATTTTAAAGTACTTTGAAAGCACATTAATATGCATTAATATTTGGAGATGCATTTTGGGCACTAGACAGTCCCTTTAAGGGTCTTCTATTTAATATGCCTACACGAGGCAAACTTTCAGTTAAACAAACTTTTTTCCCCTACAACAATTGTCTTTTAAGGAACAGAACACGTGTTATCTCTTTGACACACCTTGCATCCCAGATACATCTTTAAAAATAGCAGGTTTCTAAAAGGTTTCTTCCAGCGACACCGTCAGAGGCCTCACACTGCTGACACATGACGATAGTACATCACGGCCCCTGTGTTATTAGTGGGATGGGATGCTTAGCAATTATATGTACAAGTTCCTCTGAGAATGCGTGACTCACCAAACCTTACTAAAACAGAGATCGGGGAAAGAGTGCAGGAAACAGCCACACATTCACAGCATTTCCAACATCCACTTGATAATCTCTGGTTTGAAATGAAAGGATGCTTCTTACAAATCTGTGGTAAAGCAGGCTTTTTAGAAGCTGGGGTCAGATTTAAGGTTTCTTACGGAGTGTAGTGTATCAACTTTAGATAGAACTATTATATTATGGTAAGCAGACTACAGAGGCTGTGGAG